>JAVGWX010000015.1:51106734-51706734 GCA_036924085.1 Ariolimax columbianus | reverse complement strand
CAGAAGCCACTTTCCATACCTATACAGAAGCCACTTTCCATACCTATACAGAAGCCACTTTCCATACCTATACAGAAGCCACTTTCCATACCTATACAGAAGCCACTTTCCATACCTATACAGAAGCCACTTTCCATACCTATACAGAAGCCACTTTCCATACCTATACAGAAGCCACTTTCCATACCTATACAGAAGCCACTTTCCATACCTATACAGAAGCCACTTTCCATACCTATACAGAAGCCACTTTCCATACCTATACAGAAGCCACTTTCCATACCTATACAGAAGCCACTTTCCATACCTATACAGAAGCCACTTTCCATACCTATACAGAAGCCACTTTCCATACCTATACAGAAGCCACTTTCCATACCTATACAGAAGCCACTTTCCATACCTATACAGAAGCCACTTTCCATACCTATACAGAAGCCACTTTCCATACCTATACAGAAGCCACTTTCCATACCTATACAGAAGCCACTTTCCATACCTATACAGAAGCCACTTTCCATACCTATACAGCGAGGATTGCGACAAGGACATACCATCTCCCCAAAACTGTTCACAGATACGCTTGAAGAAGTGTTTACGTCCTTCAATTGGCAGGATCGAGATATCAACATAGATGGCGAGACGCTTTCACATCTACGTTTTGTGGACGATATTGTGATATTTATCCAAACAAAGACTGAACCAGCTGAATGAAGCAGGCAATGCGGTTGGTCTGAACATAAATAGAAAAAAGACTCAATTTCTACCGAACGCTTTCTGCCCTACGTGGGAGCTGAGATTGGAACATCAGCCCATCACAAATGCCAATGTGTATGTCTACCTAAGCCAGGAAATCAACAACCCCAACATTGAAAAGGAGATCTCAGACATTATACCGAGACTCCAGTAGATGACGGGCATCAAGACCAAGGCTCATACTGTCAGCAGCTTGGTTATCTGGGCATTGATAAATGGGTGGGAGGTTTGCAGTAAACGTAAATCAGATGCAGAGAAGATCCGTCTTTCCGAAAGAGCAATGCAGCGAAGAGTCCTAAATATCTAAGAGACTACATACGAAATACCGATATCTGCGATAAAACCTTTCCGGGTAGTCGTCGACTTTGCCTCAATGCAAAAGTGTAGATAGGCCGGCTGTGTGCTCCGCATGTCTGACGATAGATGAACGCGAAGGGTGTCTTTCTTGTGGCCATACAACTACAACCGCCTCTGTGGTTGCTCGCCATCGCTGCCTCATTGGATACCATGATACAAGTAAGTTTGTTTTTTTGTTTTTTTTGTGTTTTTCTTTGCGTTACCCTTATTTCTCTATTCCCCAAGACAGTGTGTGTTGCACTAGGGGTTTTTATTTTGCGTTTTTCGGCCCAGTGCATCCAACTTCAGCATGCATTTTATGTTAGGGTCTGCTTCCTTCTGCATTTTCTAAGGGTTTGCTTCCTCGGGGTAACGGCCGGTGCTGTGAAGCGAAACGAACCCAGCACCGTCGGATTGTGAGCCGTGTCACTTAACCACTAGCCTAAGCCGTCCCCAAAGTAATTTAATAGTTTCTGCATTTTCTTGTTGTCTGCTATCCCACATGGTGCTGTTGAAAATGTCATGATCAAGTGTAAATACATATATTTGAATGCATGCTAGAACGAACAGATGCGTTCCCGATGCTGAGCAGCGCATGACCTGCAAGCAGTCAGCGAACCAGAGCTGCCTAGACCCTTCTACACCTCCACGCAGTGATCCTGGATAACAGACTGCAACAGAGCAGACGAGCTAAAAAAAGGAATAGAACAGAAGAACGGATCAAAGAGGGAAGGCTAACACAGTACTAAAAAATGCCTGTTCAAGTCGGATGTGTGGGACTGAAAGGTGCAAATACCACAATCAAGCTGTAAATTACAATTTCGTTCTCCGGACTACATCCTGCTGCTTGCAAAGTCCATTTCAGGGCTTGGTAACAGGAGATTTAGAACGAACGAAGAAGAATAAGATGAATAGTCTTCTGTAACCAATTACAACCAATTAATAAAATAATAAGAAATTCGTCCGATGTTGTAACGTGTGCTTGAAGAGATTAAAGTGGGAAAGGATTGAGCTGCATTAGACCACCTACCCTCCCCCCCCCCCCCCCACCTAAATCCCTCGGTCAAGATGTAATCAAAACGACCGGTGGTAGTCCTTGATGCTGATATTTCCGTCGTGGTTTACTCCCGAAGCCTTTCCCGTAAACAGGTAGCCCCACACGGTAGTATGTACCACATCTCAATGTAAATAGTTACCTCGAAAACAGAGAATTCCTCATAGCGTAAAGTGTACGTAAATGGAACGATCCTGAAAATGATGTAACAACTACAATATTGAAAGCCATGTATGCAATGACTGGCGACATTCGCTGTTGGACATTAACACTGATCTCGACCTTGCAACCACGCATGCGTGGCTGTAGCGGTAGAGATGTGACTAGAGCACATATTCCGGTGACGACATCGAAAAGAAAGGGAAACTATCTGAAAACATGTTTTCTTCATCTAGACGATTAAAAACACCAAATAGATTGTTGTCTGGTTATTCTCACTGTACACAATGAAAGGTAAAATAATGGTTCATACTTTACACGTTGAATCAGATTGTTTGGATGGGAAATTTCACATTTCACGACAATGTTCCTTATTAACCTTAAAAACGAAATAGTCCAAAACCAACGAATATTGTCATTGTGAAAATAAAGACTTCCGTATTTGAATACATGAATCCTGGTAATCAATCAGACAAGGTTGCCCTGATGCGATGTAGGATTGTAGGCCACACATTACTCACCCCCTTAACTACTGTACAAGTACACAAAACATGTATGGCTCTAAAGCTTTTTTGGAAAAATATAATACTTATATATATATATATATATATATATATATATATATATATATATATATATATATATATATATATATATATATATATATATATATATATACAAATGTGTGTATAAGCAAATATGTATGTACGGATATTTACGCATGTTGCATATATGTATGTGGGTACGTGAGTTTATTCATGTACATATACGTACATATATATATATGTGCGTATGTATATGTGTACATGTATATGTATGTATGGAGGGATGGATGGATAGACAGATGAATGAATGTATGTATGTACGTATACATGTGTGTGCGCATGTATATATATATATATATATATATATTATATATATATATATAAATATATATATATATGGATATATTTGTATGTGCCTGTGGGTGTGAAAAGATATATCTATGTGCAAAAATGAATAGGTATGTATCAGCAAGTACACATGTGCATTCATTTATATGGGCATTCATATATATGTACATTCATTTATGCTTTCACAAATAAATGTATGTCACCTTTCACCTCACAAAGTGTAGCTTCCACCATCTCATGTTTTATCTAATGCGAATTTTCACCTCACATCACACAAAATTTTGTTTTAAAATTGTGCAATAAAGAATTTTTCCCCAAAAAAATTAAAATGATGCGATGTAGGGAAAACAGCTTGTGATGTCAATTCCAATGGAAATATTTGTTTCAACGAACCTACCTGATTTTTGTCTGAAGAAAAAGAATCAATAAAATTCATTTTAAAACGTAGGGAAAATCAGCTGGAATATATGTCTGTCCTTCGCCCTGGTGTACCAGGTTAGTCATCATCATCATTATCCTCTCTTCTCGCCACATCTTTTCAGTTCAGTTTGTCTTCTTCTTCTTTTTCTTCTCTTTGCCTTCTTCTTCGTTTGTCTTTAGATTTCGACTTCAATGACTCTAGCCAAATCAGCTCGTCTATAGTTTTTCATGAAAGCACATTGGCTGCTGCCACGTGCTTCTCCAATCACTGATGCGTTACTCAAGTGCTGCTCTGTCATGAGGGCAGTGCCACAGAAACGAAGATCATTATTACCATAAAGGGTTCTAATCTTTGTATATTGGTCTGTATCGAGTATGTTAGTTTTATGTGCCCTGGCTTTATGACGCGGAAGTAGGGGAATACCAGAGGCAAGGGGTCATGCACTATTCACACCTGGTTAGTCTCCTTGGGTCAAGTACCTTCTTGTTAAGTCATTTTGTCCATCATCATTAAACACTTTTATTGGACTACGTTGTGCGCGTGGTGGCCCAATGCACCAGTCTTCGGCGCGCCATGTGCTATTTCATTAAAGATCCTTTTTTTCTCTCATGAATTTTTCATTCTAGTATTTTCAAAAGTAGGCCTCCATCTCATAAAATGTGACCAAGTCGAGGCAATTTATCTTTTTGTAAAATTATCATTAGTTTAAGCACATATTGATCTGACATTCTTTTCTGTTCAGGTCATTCTTTTCACCCTACGATAGCGCTGCATCTCAAAATCGTCAAAGATTATGTCAGCCTTTTTATCTAGAGTCAGTATTTACAAAGTCAGTAGACCCAAAAATGAGTTTACAAGTTCGAGGTCTTTATTTCTGCTATAAACTAGTGCCACAATCAACCATTTTGAACGTTCTAACGAATGAACTGAGAGTCCAACGTGACAATCGCCTCGAACAATGACGTCTCGTATAGCCGTATCAGAGCTGCGGTAACTGTCTCAATTTCCATTCTCTTGGTAGATGATGTTGTCGGTTTTAGTCCTCTCTTCTTCACGATTACTTTGGTATACATCATCGTCTTCCTGAACATCATCAGCTTTTAAATTCGACATCTACTTTCCCATTACATAAATCTCATTTCATAAATCTCCTTACATAAATCTCATTACATAAATCTCATTACATAACATTTTTTAATCCAGGTTTATAATTCGTTTGTTCCATGCTCGCTAATAAAAAGCCTTTCTTCCTCTTACTTCTTCTTTGCATTCAGGATCTTTTGGTCATGCTATATCTGCAGGCCAGTCGCCATGATGAAGTCTGTAGTCTTCACCAGGTAGGAGCAGCTGCCCCACAGCTTTTGTCTCATCTCCGCACCCTCCGGCCAGGTCTGGTATCTCATTTCCCTATAGGTTGTGCATTCCTATAGAATATGTTCAGGGTTCTGGCATCCCGTTCCACATGGGCACTCATCGGTATGTGAGATCTTTAGTCGGTATAGATGTTCTAGTAGTCTTCAGTGTCCTGTCTTCCTCTATTTTTAGAATAATAGCTGCGGGCATTTCTTCGTGTTCTTTCTACTCGTGTCACCCATGACATTCACCTCCTGACTCATGTTCCCGTGATGTCTGCAGTGTCTCTATACACTATGTGTCTCTTGCCTGCAACTGCTCGACGAGTGCCGTTCGTCTGGACAATTGTGTGTCTGGATTGTAGTATCCACAGAAGTCCAAGCACAAATTTCATCTCCATAAAATGGGACCTTGCACATCATAGTGAAACAAGCGACTGGGCGAAATTCATCCATATTCGCAAATTGTGTATACTTTGAGACGGTGTTTGACAGAAAGGATTCTAAGTATTTTATGGCGTTATTGAAACACTACGGGATACCGGAGAAGTTAATGTTACTCAAACACACTATATACTAAAACACAGTTTGTAGAGTGCTATATGAAGGAGTATTGACCGACAATTTTGAAGTACAAACTTAGGCAGCGATATTTATTGTCACCACTCTTGTTTCTGGCAGGGATAGACTAGATTATGAAGATGTCAACGTCAGGAAGCCGGGTAGCGCAGTGATTAGTGCGCTGGCTTCGCACCTGAGTTGTCCTGGGTTCATTCCCCAGTTCACGGGTCGACACAGCCTTAAATGGGTACCAGTTCAGTCCGGTAATTAGAGGAGATGGCTACCGCCCTCATATGGCCGAGCCTTTGAGATCGCAATCACCTCTACGACAGTAACGCTATGGGTTACTTTACTTTACAACGTTAGGGAAGAGAGCCGGTATACAATGTTCATTGTGGTCACAGTTAGATAATCTGGTCTATGCAGACGACTTGCTACTGCCGTCATACAACCTTAAGAAAAACTGAATAAGACTAGGCAGTATTCAGCCAGTATAGGACTACAAAATAAGATGACGGAGTACTCAGCCAGGATGGGACTACAAAAGCCAGGATGGGACTACAAAATAAGACGAGTGAGTACTCAGCCAGGATGGGACTACAAAATAAGATGACGGAGTACTCAGCCAGGATGGGACTTCAAAATAAGATGAGGGAGTATTCAGCCTGAATGGGACTACAAAATAAGATGAGGGAGTTTTCAGCCAGTATGGGACTACAAAATAAGATGAGGGAGTACTCAGCCAGTATGGGACTACAAAATTATAACATGAAGAAAACTAAGCTGTTTAAAAACAAAACGTATGCAAAGAGCCAGCCATGCTTGTAGGCGAGGCACTGGAAGAGATGGACACATTCACATATTTGGGCAGCACCATTGATACTGCAGCGAGCACAACTGGAGAATTGGATAGAATACGATAGAATTGGAAAGGCGAGGACAACATTCCTGTTACTGAATAATATATGGTATTCCCGGGAAATAAATACTAATACCAAGTTAAAATTGTTTAATTCCATTGTCAAGTCAGCACTTCCGCGTGGAGTAGAAACGGAGAACGACAAAGGCAATGAAGAAGAAACTCAAGTCGTTCGTCAAAAAAACATCAATATAATGGGAATAGGCTGGCAAGACAAGGAGAGAAACGAAGACCTGTGGGAATGAAGCCAACAATAAACAGTAGAACATAATCAGATCAAACATAAGAAATGGGGTTCCAGAGGACACACACTACCGTAATCACCGTAAAACATAGCCAGACATGCCTTGACATGGGATGCACATAATGAGAAGAAACGAGGCAGACATCTTGAGAAGAGACTGTTCAAGTGAATTTCGGTCCATGGACCTCAACTAGAGAGAGAAAGAAGGGGTAGCTTAAGACCGAAATTACTGAAGGAGGGTGTTCAACGTCATATGACCCGAAAGTAGCGACGATTGAGTAGTCTCTAATATAAATCAGCTGATTCGCAAGAGTTGCTCTCATTCTGCTAACAATCGCTTGTCCTTAAAGTTATTATTATTCCAACTAATTCTTTAAGCTGTCTCCATTCATCTAATACACCTGCTTCCATCGCTGCTATTACATAAAGTACTGACATTCTATCTCTTCGTCTATTTATCATGTGACATGCCCTTTGCAGAACGTCGCTCCCGTCACAGTCCGTCTGAAAGAAACTCGAACTCTTGCCGAATCTCCAGCGTGCTTCAGTCATACCCAAGCATTGCATGACATCTTGGTGCCATCGCTTTCTTGGTCTGCCTCTGCCTCTTTTTCCCAACACCATACCTTCAATAAACGTTCTCTCAAGTCCGTTGTGTCATTCGATGTGACCAAAGTATTGTAATGTTCTGTTCATGATGGAATTTACTTCATATATTAGCTCACGTAAATTAAAAAGAGCTACTGGCACTAACAAACAGGCTTGATGTGACATCTTCTCTTGAAATATATAGTATGGACATAAATGCAGCAAAGACCCAGCTAATGATAAAAACCATTGAGGGAATCAATGAAGAAATCGCTGTAAATAAATATAAATTGCAGATAGTAAAACAGTTTAATTACGATGGTAAGTCAGTAAGTAGGTCACAAACATAAAGAATAGTTGAAAAATGTTTCAAAGTGTGTGTGACTAGGTGGCACCAACATCATGTTCTGTGATTATTGCAGGTAGCAGATGCTAGGCGTCGCATGCACGCGGGCAGCTTAAATACAAATGATATCCGTGCCTACAAAATGTACAGTAAAGAACAGCATGCGATTGTGGGGGGGGGGGGGGGGTTGGAGAGCCAAAGGACTTTCTGCAAAGACTGTTTATTAAGAAATGCTTTCTGTTTATGGAAAGAGATGTTTGCCGCAAAAAGAGGTATGTAACTGGCTGAATACATTTTCTCAAGGGCACTCCAAAAGGGCTAATGAAGCCAGACCTGGTCGTCATCATCCCGGGCTCCAACTGCAATATGGTGTTCGCGTGGTTTAGTCTACACCATAATGCATGATCCCAGCTTGGCGGGAACCGTTTCGCAAATGGCGAAGAGCTTGACCGTGAAGTATAAACGTGGCTGAGACAGCATACCAAAGACTTATACGCTTCAGATTTTGATGCACTGATAAAGCAATATTTTAAATTTTTTTTTGCGTTCGCCTTATTTCTCTAATCCCCAAGGCGGTGTGCGTTGTTGTTGCAAAGATGTTTGCCTCACTAGTTTCTACTGGCGGGGGCGTACCCATTTCACTCTAGACTGTAGTCCATTGGGCGATATCAGGACGCATAAATCAGTGCTTGGATGCGTGTGTGTGTCTGTATGTACCTATGCTAGGTTTGTGCGCCCTTGCGTTGCACTGTGGTTTTTATTTTGCGCTGTCGGCCCAGTGCATCCGACTTCAGCATGCATTTTATGTAAGGGTCTGCTTCCTCCTGCATTTTCTAAGGGTTTGCTTCCCCGGGGTAACGGCCGGTGCTGTAATGGGGATCGAACCCAGCTCTTCCGGTTGTGAGCCATGCCACTTTACTACTAAGCCACGCCGTCCGCTATAAAGCGATGATAAGTTAATAAATGTTGGTTTAAATTTTGTTAAGAAGTACGGAACAATGTAGGTGCAATAATAAATGGTTTTCAAGTTCGTATTTAATTTGGCTTTTTTCTATTAGCCATGTGACCTATTTACTGACTTGCCCTTGTATGTGGGATTTAAAATGGAAGAAAATAGCACATGAGCAGAACTAAGAGCAAGAGCCGTACAAACGTCTTCCGTTATCACATCACTGAGGGCAACATGGAAAGGTAAGAACATATCGCTAAAAACTAAGAACAGGTTAATGTAAACCTTGATTCTCTCTGCATACCTCTATGCGTGTGAAGCATAGACATTAAATGCTGACTTAGAATGAACAATCCAAGAAATGGAAATGGGATGCTTCAGATAGATTCTCAGATTGACTACCCAAACAGAAGCTTTCCCAGAAACAAGAAATAGAGAAAGAACCAGAATGCATAGGTCATATAATGTTCAACATTGGACGTGAAAACCCTTACAAGAGACAGCAACATTGGACGTGAAAACCCTTACAAGAGACAGCAACATTGGACGTGAAAACCCTTACAAGAGAGCAACATTGGACGTGAAAACCCTTACAAGAGACAGCAACATTGGACGTGAAAACCCTTACAAGAGACAGCAACATTGGACGTGAAAACCCTTACAAGAGACAGCAACATTGGACGTGAAAACCCTTACAAGAGAGCAACATTGGACGTGAAAACCCTTACAAGAGACAGCAAATTGGACGTGAAAACCCTTACAAGAGACAGCAACATTGGACGTGAAAACCCTTACAAGAGAGCAACATTGGACGTGAAAACCCTTACAAGAGACAGCAAATTGGACGTGAAAACCCTTACAAGAGACAGCAACATTGGAAGTGAAAACCCTTACAAGAGAGCAACATTGGACGTGAAAACCCTTACAAGAGACAGCAAATTGGACGTGAAAACCCTTACAAGAGACAGCAAATTGGACGTGAAAACCCTTACAAGAGACAGCAAATTGGACGTGAAAACCCTTACAAGAGACAGCAACATTGGACGTGAAAAACCTTACAAGAGACAGCAACACTGTCAATGTATACATAGAAGTAGAAACAGGCAATTCATAATTCAATGAGATGTGATGTCTCAACTTACTTTCTTTGTCCAACCACCAGGTTATAAAGTATGCATCCAGTATTCAGCGACACGGATTGCCTTGTCATTTGCCGCCAACATGTCACACCTATTGAGGTTGGGGCAGGTCATCCGGTGGTCTGGGTGTTGTATTGCGCCGCAATCACATGTATCATCTTCTGTGGATCCCTATCGTTTCATATTTCTCTTGTACCGTAATACACCAGTTCGGAGTCTGTTCAGCGACTCTCATGCTGTGTATGGTAGATGATGCCCAGGGGCAGGTTCCTCCCAAAGTTCCATCTCTAGAGTCTGCATCAACTCATGATTCTATGAAATTCATGAAACTTGGTCTAGATTTGAGTCTTGTGCTCTGTACCTGATGTCCAAACATCGGGTGACTTAGGTCGTGCTCCTGTTTTTCTCGTTCGATTTCTGATGCGACGCTTCTTCGAATCTCGGGTGGTACTATACTAATTATGGGGTATAGTTTATCAATGGGGGTGGGGTTTAGGCATCCTGATACTATCTGACCCGTCTCACGTGTTGCTGTATCAACTAGTTTCGAGTTTTTCCAGACTGGCGCGGCGTATTCAGCTGCAATGTCAGAGCGACCTTCTAGGTTGTATGAAAGACGAGATGAGTAAATTGTAATATTCTTCTCTTGGTTAGTAACTGACGAACGCCTGACGACGTGTTTCATGGCAGCAACAAAGTCTCTCCACTTTTTTCAGTCTGCGGCCATTCTTCGTAAAGTTTACATCTCTGGTTCATGATTTTAATTTCGGGCTACTTGTCTCTTAGTCAAGTAGGGTCCATAGCACTGCGGTTTTGGTGAGGATCTTGGGTCTCTTCTTAAATGGCATGACATATCTGTTTTCAAGGTCGACTGATTACGATGGAATGTACATCAGTTTGGTTGCTGTTAGTCATCTTTACGTTTTGCATATGTGCCAATTTGATCCTAAACATACGACCTTTCCTTTACAGAAAGAAGAAAAAACCCATAATAGCAATACGCGGTGTTTTAATTTTAAGCATTGATCTGAATCATTGATTTTTAAAATAGCATAAATGTACTCCCAGTTTTTGTTCTTTTTTAAATAGGTAATACACTGCATACTCCATCTTGACCTCAATTGTTAAGACTGAAAATGGACCAACATTATCTGAACTTTCCAGGATTAACTCCCGAAATAGACAAAGGTTAGTACTAGCAGTAGTACTAATAGTAGTAGTAATTGTAGTAGTTGTTGTTATTGTAGTAGTAGTAGTAGTAGTAGTAGTAGTAGTAGTAGTAGTAGTAGTAGTAGTAGTAGTAGTAGTAGTAGTAGTAGAAGTTTTAATGTTAGTAATAGCTGATATAGTAGGACAGATGAAAAACTAAGATGATGATGTTGAAGAGTGTGGGTTGAGATCAAAGATATGTTTGACTATATTTACTATGAACAAAGACAAATAAATGTACTAGCTCAGCAATAACTGCCGTCTTAGATGAGGTGTTACGTATTGTACCACAGCTCATATTATTTACGATATGGGGTGATGAATTTCCTTTACTTCTGTCTTGTCTTTCCTGCATCCTAATGAGTTTAACATTTACAATCTGGGTGGATTGCAGCACACCGGGACTTCTGAGCTTACTCTGTCCTTCTTTATATAAAGGCAAGAGCTCTGACAGCTCAACCACTTCAGAAGGGCGATGATGATTCATCGTTTCGCTGCTACTGAAGCATGGGGAAACCACTGCAACCAGCAAATTTACAGGAAGCTTATATCTAAAGATCTGCAGTGCTGGATACAATAGCAAGATGAGATTGCTAGTCATATGCACAACCTTTTCTAACCACCTTTTACGACATACTAGGGGGGAAACTACAGTAAAGGTATATTCATATTACTAAATGTTGGCGACATTAACATTATAATTTATCCAGATGGTGTAGTTCATCGGACTTCTCGACCAGGGAAGATGAAATCAGCATCTGAAGAATTTTTCAAAAAATTTATTCAGTCAAAATATTCAAGTAATAGGTTAGTACCCCCTTCATTCACTGTCAAATAATCATATTTGTTTCTCTCATAATCTTTTCGGCATGTTTCGGGCTTTTTTTTCTTGTTACAAGCGTGTTACTGTTTCTTCTCGACTTTAAGAGTTAATGACGAAGATAATGACAACAAAAGGGGCTTCTCTCGTTACATACGTGTTTTTGTTTCTTCTCGACTTTAAGAGTTAATGACGAAGATAATGACAACAAAAGGGGCTTCTCTCGTTACATACGTGTTTTTGTTTTTTCTCGACTTTAAGAGTTAATGACGAAGATAGCGACAACAAAAGGGGCTTCTCTCGTTACATATGTGTTTTGGTTCTTCTCGACTTTGAGAGTTAATGACGAAAATAGGGAGAATGGGGGCTTCTGTCGTTACATATGTGTTTTTGTTTCTTCTCGACTTTAAGAGTTAATGACGAAGATAGGAACAACAAAAGGGGCTTCTCTCGTTACATACGGGTTTTTGTTTCTTCTCGACTTTAAGAGTTAATGACGAAGATAGGGACAACAAAAGGGGCTTCTCTCGTTACATACGTGTTTTTGTTTCTTCTCGACTTTAAGAGTTAATGACGAAGATAGGAACAACAAAAGGGGCTTCTCTCGTTACATACGTATTTTTGTTTTTTTCGACTTTGAGAGTTAATGACGAACATAGGGACAACAAAAGTAGCTTCCGTCGTTATAAACATGTTTTTGTTTCTTCTCGACCTTGACAGTTCATGACGAACACAGAGTTAACAAAAGTGGCTTCTCTGTATTTCTATTTCAGTATGTGTCACTAACAAACCATTTTTTCTTTATAACTCCCTATCTAGTTTTCCATATAGCCCATTCCTTACCACTATTGTTAATTGAACTTACCAATGTTCATTGTTTTTCTACCTGCGACTCAAGCAATTAAGGACACTTTTTGGTCCTCTTCTTGAAAATATGAAGTTTGGAAAGTAAATGAGTCTTTACATTTGCCTGGATCGAATTCGACATATATTTCATTATCGCAAGTGTGTCTAGTGACGAAAGACTAGTCCAGTTGTGACACTGAGGAGGGGTTTGGGAGGGAGGGGGTTCGGGAGGGGGAGGAGGCTGTCCGTTTCTTCACTTTCCTTTATATTGTTCGTTATATAAGTTGCAGATAAGTACTTGTCTTCCTATCATTGTCACACACAAATATTCTTTGAATTTTTCCAATCCCTTATATCCACCAGTTCTCCTTGATGAATTGATTTATCCCCCTTGTTGTTATTCAAATGCTACTCGGTTTTCGGGGGGTTGAACATGCACCAAAGTGAAAGTGCTGGCTTTTTTGGTATCTCGTTTGCCTTTGCACATGCGGTCTCTATTCTCTAAAACAGACTATACTAATGCATATTGCGCCCAGGGCCGCAGTTTGAAGGTGGAATAGGGTATTTGGCAGGTGTGGTTCGTTGACCCTGATGCAAGCAGCCAGCTGCTGTCAGCTCATTCGTTTAGCTGTACTGCATCTTCGGCCATCTTACGCCTCTCTAAATCTTAAATGTCGCTCCATAAAAGACACTTATATAGGATAAAGGCCTTGTAGATGAGATATTTCCGAAGACTTTTAAACGTCACGTACAAAGATCGAGTGAAGAATGAAGAAATACGAGATAGAATTACAACAGCAATAGGGCCTTTTGAAGACCTCTTGGCAACGGTCAAAAGAAGGAAACTCGCTTGGTACTGTCACATATCGAGATCAAATGGTCTTGAAAATACGATCCTCCACAGAAAGGTGCAAGGCAGGCGATGAAGAGGATGTGCCAAAAAGAGGTGGGAGGACAACATAAAAGAATGGTTCAATCTCCGACCAAAAGAGGGACAGGCAGCGGCCGCTGACAGAGAACGGTGGCGTGGTGTTGTGAGGATGTCTTCATGTATGCTTCAACGACCTCACCGGTTACGGGATGACCTGACCTGATCTAAAAAGACACTTAGGTCGTTCGTCCTGAAAAAAACGTCTTGTTACACTGTGTCGTAGTTTACAGCGAGGCTGCGATATCTGCGTCTTTCGACCCGACATATCCGATTTCAGCATGACCTTTCTGTAACCGGGTTTGCTTTCCCACTTTGATCTCTATTCTCTTAGCCAGACTGCACAAGTGTAGCCTGTTTTAAGAGCCGTCACTTTTAAACGGTTTATAGTCTTGATCAGCTCTGTTTTGCTGCCCCTGGGGCAAGCAGTCAACTATGTAGCCGCTAACTTAACTGCATTCAGCTCATTCCCTGCTACAGTCTTGTCCCCTATCGGTCTGTAATCCCTTGTTGTAGACCGAATTGTACTTTGTCTCAATTTTATTTTATAGAGTGAGCCGGCCAGTTGCCTCTCCCACTGTGTTTTCTTTTCTAAATGTGAGGCATCTGCCAATTCACAGCTGGGTCGACTGGAGCATGTCAGTAACAAAGGTAGCACTTTGACCTCAGCCGCTTGAAGTCAAACATTTAAACGTATCTGGCACATTTGTTCTTAGGGATCCAAACAGGTGGAAATCGCTTGGAGGAGGTCTGGGCTGTAAGGTAGATGTGGCAATATATCACAGTCGAGTTGCCGCAAATGGCACATAGTGCAGTGAGCCGTATTATATTGCAGAAGCAGGACGCCCTTTGTGATCAAACCAGGCCGTTTTTTTCAGCAGGCAGTTATGCACATCACTCAAAATGCGTATGCACTGTTCACTGTTGATAGTAGCAACAGGGAAGGGTGGAGTGGGGGGATTTGTTGTTGCCCTTAAAGACACCATTAAATGTGATGTTCGCTGACCGCTTCATCAGTCATTGGCCAATGATCTAAGAAGAAGAAGAAGAAGAAGAAGAAGAAGAAGAAGAAGAAGAAGAAGAAAAAGAAGAACAAGAAGAACAAGAAGAACAAGAAGAAGAACAAGTAGAGGAAAAAGAGGAAAAAGAAGAGCGGGAAGCAGAAGAAGAAGAATAAGAAGCAGAAGAAGAAGACATGATACTCTACCAAGCTGACTCTTCTCCACGTGCTCTTTGGTCTCACTTCCATCTTTTACTATGTGCGTTCCAATCCAGCGCATGTCTAGCTTACTGTTGTTTCCTTCTGATGAAATATCCTATTCATCTGCAATTTATTTATTTAATTTCTTCAACAATTAAAGTGATTGAAGAAATGATTGCTTAAGGATTGTACTTATTTTTTTTAAACATGCAACATATCTCTTTTGTAACGACATACATAGCATTGTTGGGTGGCTGAAGGCAAGTGGAAGTATAATTCAAAAGCCACAGCGCAATACACGCGAGGAAAGAGCTTCCTTCCACTCCGATAGTATCGGGCCAATTGAGACAGACTTGAAAGAGTTTCCCGAGTCTCTTTCATCAGACTCCAAAATACGTGTAGGTAACTTCTGTTCTCGGCGAAATTTTCGCTTGCCACTTATTTATTATTATTATTATTATTATTATTATTATTATTATTATTATTATTATTATTATTATTCTGACCGACAAGAAAACAAATTATTAACTTTTATTATCGTATATATAAAAGATACCGGTAGCAAAAAGAATAGGTTTACAGAAGCACTTGTAGAGTCAAAACCTTTTGTTAAGTACATAACTGACAATTTTTTAATTCAACATGAAGAAGCAACCGCCAGACGCAAAAACGCATTCGACCTAGTTTTTTTTCTACAGAAGAAAATATGATTGAAAACGTTACCGCTGGAGAACTGTTAGGCTCAAGTGACCATCAAATCATCCATTGGGATCTTATTGCAGGGAAAGAAGTAAACATAAACACGCGAACATACGACTACTCTAAGGCACGTGTTAAGAGGATGAAAGAGGCAGCGAACCACATAATCTGGAAAGATATTCTTGGAGAAACAGATGTTGAACAGGAGTGGGAGAGTTTTAAAACGCTAAAAGAGGAATGTGTTCCATGTAGGGAGATAAACCTCAAGCGTAAAAAGTGGATAACTAGATTTGTAGTGAAATGTAGTAGGGCTAAAAATAAAGCATGGAAAAAATATATAGAGGATGGTAAATCAAAAGAAACATATTTAGAATATTTGGACAAGCAAAACATATCTCAGAAAGCGAATAAAACAGCAAACATACACTTCGAAAAAAAACTTGCTCAGATGATCAAGGCTGATAGTAAAAGCTTCTTCACGTATGTTAGAAATAAACAAAGAATGAAAGACAAAGTAGGCCCTCTCATAGACAGTACAGGGAAAATAATAAGTGAGAATAGGGAGGCAGCTAATCTACTAAATCAGTACTGTGGCACAGTCTACACAAAAGAGGACTGCTCCAAGATCCCAGAGCCTATATATATTTTTCAAAGAGACATGAATACAGCGGGATTAAGATCAATCTGTATTACAGAGGAAATTGTTTTTTAAAAATTTAAGGGGTTGAAAGTGGATAAATGTCCAGGTCAAGATGGTATTCATCCAAAATTGTTGTTTGAAATTAGAGACCAACTAGCAAAACCATTGGCTAAATTATGTTCTCAATCACTTGCAAAAGGAATTGTTCCACGGGATTGGAAAGATGCAGGTGTGATTCCCTTATTCAAAAAAGGCAAAAAATCAGATCCAGCAAATTATAGACCGGTGAGTTTAACGAGAATAATCTGTAAATTGTTAGAGTCAATAATCAAAGAAAACATTGTAATATATGTAGACAAATTTAATCTAATTAGAAATAGTCAGCATGGGTTTACTAGAGGGAGATCATGCTTAACAAATCTATTAGAATTCATGGATGAGGTTACAAAAATTATAGATAAAGAGGGGGGGGGGGGGAAGCCAGTGGACGTTAATTATCTAGATTTTGCAAAGGCCTTTGATAGAGTTCCTCATCAAAGATTATTTCGAAAGTTAAAATCACATGGAATAGGTGGGGAAGTTGCCAAATGGATTGAAAATTGGTTTACGGGAAGAAGGCAGAGGGTGGGCATAAATAAGGAGTACTCTGAGTGGTGGGAAGTGAAAAGTGGAGTGCCACAGGGCTCGGTAAAGAACCAATTTTGTTCTTGATATATATAAATGATTTGGACATAGGTATGGGATTCATGATTGCAAAATTTGCTGAAGACACAAAACTATGCAGTAGTGTCTCATCTAAAGCAGAAGTGGGAATATTGAGGTCGGATTTAGATCAAATTCGAGAATGGTCTGTAAGCTGGCAAATAGAGTTTAATGTAGATAAATATACAGTCATCCACATGAGTAGATCCAATATGGAACATAATTACAGAATGGGAGAGAACAATATTAGAAAGATAGATAATGAAAGGGACCTAGGGGTTAAAATAGATCATACAAGTAAGGGGGGTGAGCAAGTTCAGATAGCAGTGAAAAAGGCAAATGCAATGTTAGGTACGATAAAAAGAAATATTAAACATAGGATCAAGGAAGTGATAGTCAAACTGTATAAAGCATTAGTTTTGTAGGTGTGGAAAGAAAACAAAAAAAGAGCGACAAAGCCGATAGTGGGATTCCAGAATTACAGTTATGAGAAAAGACTCAGAAAAACCGGTCTACAGTGTCTAGAAGAGAGAAGAATTGGTGGTGACTTAATACAGGTTTATAAGATGATCAGAGGAATGGATAAATTATACTATAAGAAGTTGTTTTATTAAATACAATCACCCACAATAACAAGAGGGCATAGCTACAAGTTCACTAAAGAGAGGTCCAGATTAGATATTTAGAAATATTTTTTTAGTTAGAGAGTGGTGAATGCTTGGAATGCATTGTCAGGAGAGGTAGTGGAGGCAGGGACAGTTAATGCATTTAAGAATAAATTGGATGCCCATAGCTTTTAGAGTAAGGTGACGTAAATGTAACTGGTTGTATACAGACTCTGCAAGGTCTCATAAACCAGTACAAAGACGTTAAGTTAAGTTAAGTTAGTATTTGGCGGGTTGGCGAGTTCAGAAGCAGAACTCCAGGAATGGGCCAGAAGGCTCGATGAAACAGCTCTTGACTATGGTATAGAGATAAACGCTGCAAAGACAAAATTAATGACTAACAACGTCACGGGCTTCAACCGCAGGATAAAAGCTAACGGTCAGGAACTCGAAGTGATTGACCGTTTAAATATCTTGGGTCGATTGTCAGTGATGGAGGATCATAATGTGAGGTGTTGGCCAGAATAGCACAGACAATAGCGACGCTTGCACGACTTACCAAAATCTGGCAAGATAAACGGTTATCACTACTGCTACTATTACTACTACTACTGCTACTACTACTACTGCTACCACTACTACTACAACCACTACTACCACCACTACTACTACTAATAGAACCACTACCACACTACCAATACTACCACTGCTTCTGCTACCACTACCACTACTACTACCACCAATATCATTACCACTACTTCTGCTATTGCCACCACTACTACTACTACTACTCCCACTACTACTGTCACTACCACTACTATTACCACTACTATTACTACTAATACTACTAATATCACTACCACTACTACTACCACCACCACTACTGCCACTACCACTACTATTACCACTACTACTACTATAACTTTTGCTACTACTACCACTACCACTACTATTACTACCACTACTATTACCACCACTACTACTGATACCACCACTACTACTATCACTACCACTACTTTTACTACTACTATTACTACCACTACTACCACAACCACTACTTCCACTACCACTACTGTGATATACATCCGTGTCATAAGTACTTTCCGTCTTAGCACGTTATCTAACCATACCTATCAATGTTATTTTACACTTTGTTTTAATCCACAGCACCGCCGCAGCCTCGCCTTATTTGTAATCTTAAATAGATATGGCAAGATACTCTGATTCTCGTGTATTTTACTTCAATGTAGACAATCAACAGTGGTCCATTCTACCCCCTCTCCCATCTTCCATACCTGTTTCATACTTACATGCTACAGCTCATGCACTCATGTCATATAACAGTAGTGGATATAAACTGGTTGACTACTTGAGAATGGAAGTGTGCCAGAAAGAAACGCTGTAATCCTTTATATAATTCATCTAGGATAGCTACCTAGACGCCAACCTGTGTGATCAGTCCCTTTAATTGTTAAAGGTGCCAATGAAAGAGCACGAACACGGTAGCTTCTTTGGTGGATCAGAAATTTACCCTAATTTTGTCATATACCAGTTTACATCTAGCTTGACTGGGAGAAATGGTCATACCATGACAAAATTCGCGTCAATGTCCGGTCCGACAAACCTGCTACGCTCTGTTGTAATCCAACCTCACAAAACCCATTGTTCTCATGATCCACCTTCAGTGATAAGATAACGCCCCACTGATACACAGGGAGAATAGAATAAATCCACAGGAATTTTCAATGCATCTAATCTATCCATTTCTCTAACGTAAGACCGTATTTCTAAAGTCTGCCGGGTAGATTTCATTGGCTGATCGAATGTTATGATCATGGCATCATCATCCCTATCATCAATCAGTTGTGTCTTTAAATATGCACGACGAGACATCATTTGTGAACATTCATAACCTATCTAGTTTATGATTATGATTCGTGCCTAGAGAACAAGATGTTCCGGGTTCAAATTCCAGACGAACTCTAATATTGTTTTCCTTTTTTTAATTTTCTGTAAAAATTGTATTTAAAAGCGTTATCAATATATTTCAATTTATTATAACGTTAATTTCGGAAACCCTGAGCAACACAAGTAACAATCAATAACAATGGAAATAAATGAAGCTCAAATTGCACTTTTCCGGGAGCTAGGGGAGGAATAGAGGAAAAGAGGGAGATGCGTTGATAGGAAGAGATGGACCAGTCCAGGGATAGAATGAGATTGGCAAACGGATCAGTGGGAAAAGATGGCGGGTAGATGTAAGGGTGAAAATGAAAGAAGGAACTACTTCCTTTGATGCGTTCGTACTGAAAAAAAAAATGTTCCGTTGTGAAATAGTTAACAGATCAGATGTGATTTCTGCGCCTTTCGGCCCGACACATCCGATTTCAGCTTACCTTTTCTTCTTCTTCTTCTGCGTTCGTTCTCAATCTCCCACTACCAAACCCTGAAAGGGCTTAAGTAGCAGAATGTAGTCCAGAAAACGGAATGCGTTGTGTCGTAGTTTACAGCTTGACTGCGATATTTGCACCTTTCGGTCCAACACATCCGACTTCAGCAAGAATTTTTTTAGTACCGGGTTAGCATTTCCTCTTCGATCTCTTCTCCTTAGCCAGTCTCCCCTGCTGCAACATGTTTTCCAGGATCACCGCGTGGAGGTGTAGAAGGGTCTTGGCAGCTCTGGTTCGCTGACCCTGACGCTAGCAGTCAGATATGGGTCGCTGACCACTGCAGCTCATGTGCTGCTCAGCATCTTGATCCCAGCTGACCTGTTGACTTATAACGGCCAAATAGGAATGCGGTTGTTGAAACTGCCCTCTGCAAAGGACATGCTGTAAAAAATTGTCAAACGACTTTTTCCCATTGTTGGGGTAGTAATACTACACAAGTCGTTCCTATAATAAACAAGTCGTTCCACCACGCCAAAAGTCTTCCCCCACCTGATGGAGGCGTAGAAGAGGCCGTCCCCGTAAGGTATGGCTCCAGCAGATATCCACCTCCACCTCCGTCCTGAACAAGGCCTGGAACCATGCCGTAGCAGTGGATCATGGATGTGGCCGACCGACTCAACAGGCCTCAGACGCATAAGCGAACATTATTATTATTATTATTATTATATGGGGTAGCCGATGGGAGTTTTAGGCTGAGGGCTACAGGCCGCTTCGTCACTACTATCGCCAGGTCGCGTTCTGGCTATGTGTGTTTATTTCACCCCAAAAGAAAAAACAACATATGCCACACCGGGGATTCGAACCCCTGCCCTCCATGTCGGCAAGCAGGCAGTACATTATGCATGCATTCTTTCTTCGCCGCCTCTAGCGATTTTCTGCTTGCTAAAATGCACATTTTTTTCCCGAAACATATTAGTATTCGTTTATATGTATATTAACGAATACTAATATGTTTCGGGAGAAAATGTGCATTTTAGCAAGCAGAAAATCGCTAGAGGCGACGAAGAAAGAATGCATCCATAATGTACCTGTGTGGTTTCCTAGAACAGCTTTCGTAGGTGGTAACTAATTGTGTAGTTTAACTCATATGGAGTAGATCACATCTCTAACTGTCATTGATGGAATTGCCTAATGTGTTTTATAACCAAATGTATACAGTCAATTTGCCATATATTTAACTGGAATTCAGCCCCGTGTTCCTAAACGAAATAACCCTAGAGGATATCTACGAATATGTGTACCTCGGTCGTTTCCTCAACAAGGAAAACAACTGAAAACAACACTCTGTCGAATGGTTGTCACTGGATTGTGTCATTCTTTGTCTGGGCCCACGAGATCTGAAGGGACTGTATGAACTGGACCGTGGGAATACGTCACAGGGTAGCCGGAATATTAATTCAAACAGCCGATGTCCATGCCAGGATAATCGGAGGGGAAAACGCCACAGAATGAACGCACTAACTAATCAAAATGGAGAACATGAACGTGTTTCCGTGGACACAATATAAGTCGTCAACTAGTGTAATAGTGTAACTTCCAGTCAAATCTATGGCCCGGAGTCATCAATGGTGAACTAAAACACTGGAGCAAAAATTAATTCCCCGATCAGTTATGTGCCATATATATATATATATATATATATATATATATATATATATATATATATATATATATATATATATATATATATAGTATGCTAAGATCACTAATGTGGAATTATAGGAAAGAGCCAGACAGACATCAGCTTGACATGATCTGAGATGGCACTGGTGTTGGCTAGAACACACATTAAGAAAACATTATAAGACAGTCACTGTTCTGGAATCATCACGCAAGAAAGATAGAGACTCATCACGCAAGAAAGATAAAGACAGACCAATACAGTCAGACCAATAAAGACAAAGAGAAGAGATTTTGTGACAAACATAACGGAAACAGGGAACATGGACAGAACTGGAACAGATGGACTTGTCGTGTATTTGTTGAACACTTGTGTTCCACAGCGAGCTGACAGGTATTGATTGATTGATTGACCAGGAAGGGAGTCCCATGTGTTTTCTACCCTAAAAGATATATATACAATTTTAAAGAGAGCAACAACTGTTGGTTTACAATAGGAAATGTTGCTAGTAATTAAAGAATTTGAAAGTAAAATGAATGCAGATTGGACAGCCAAGCAGAAACAGAATAAACATAATGATTGTGGATCAGACAGCCCAGCAGAAACAATAAACGTAATGATTGTGGATCAGACAGCCAAGCAGAAACAATAAACGTAAGGATTGTGGATCAGACAGCCAAGCAGAAACAGAATAAACATAATGATTGTGGATCAGACAGCCAAGCAGAAACAATAAACATAATGATTGTGTATCAGACAGCTAAGCAGAAACAGAATAAACGTAATGATTGTGGATCAGACAGCCAAGCAGAAACAGAATAAACATAATGATTGTGGATCAGACAGCCAAGCAGAAACAGAATAAACGTAATGATTGTGGATCAGACAGCCGAGCAGAAACAGAATAAACACTCATTAATAATCAGATAGGCCAAACAAGCAGACAATTAACAACCAGCTTTAACATATAGACAAGGTGACAAATGTCTAAGACTGAGATTGTCAGGCGCCGGCGAGCGGACTGGACTGTCTTCCACTCAATAAAGACTATAACAGATGCCACCAAAACACCAGACTACGATTAGACCTACCGTATTCAATTCAGTGGTCCTACCAGCCATGGAAGAAGAGCCTGGTCTCTGACAAAAGCCAAGGAAAACCTGCTAAGGACAACACATGCCTCGCTTGAGCGCAGTCTTGTGGGCTTTGACAACAGTGTCAAATGCGCTTACATAACAGTGATATCCTAGCATTGTCACACGTCAAGGATGTCCTACAAAATGCCAACAACTCCAGCACGGCAACCACTCTGTGGTACCCGGACGACAAAAAGATTCCTCCTAGACGACATTGAATTTACCCCCCCCCCTCCCCTCCCCCATATAATGAGTCTCAGAGACACCGCCACGTGCGATTGTTTAGCACCCTAGCAAACACCAGAATATGTTCTTCTGGACTGCCCTCTACCTATGCAGACCAAAGAGAGGTAGTCTGGACTGGGGAAGCGATCATGCTCGAAAATCTGTGGGGGACCAGCGAAGACCTGAAACGCAGTCTCCTTCGTGAACCTCACCGGACTAGAACCATAGCATTTGTTGATCGATGAAGAAGAAGGTGGCAAGATTCGTTCGAGCAACACCCTGAAACGAACAAGCTAGTCGACCCCATGACAACCCGTGCCGTAGATAGAACCGATGCGATGGGAACCCGAGGTGAGACCCGCAGAAGACTAAAGAACGCAGTACTGCTCGACTAAGAATTAAACTGGAATACAAGAGTGAATAACTCACATTTGTCGATGTGGACATTTGTCAGTGTGAGCAATTGTCTGTGTGGGAATTTGTCAAGCGGCATTTATGGCGGTGGGGTTTTATCTGTTCGCTTTTGTCGTACGGGCTTTTGTCTTGAAACGTTGAATTGCAGAACCGAAGAGTTTTTTAATTGTGGTTTCCCTTAGCCTGGGTAATGCTCTTGTGTGTCTGAAAATCAACTTTGTGACTCTCGAGCACCAGCTTATACTTTCTACACTGTTGCCGAGTAACCGTGGCGTCCGGGTCATTTTATTAATCACACTTTGCAAACAAACAACTACAAACATCAATATGAAGATCGAAACTGAAGAACTAAACTGTGATAGTGTTTTAAAAGAGACTCCCACCATTTGCCAAGTAATTTTGTAATGGTGTTTATGAAATGTTGAATTTGTCGTCAATCAAGTTCTGATATTTTGATTTTCCTCTCTTAATCAAATCAGTGTCAGTGTCAATAATCACCGTGAATCATGTATCATGTATGGCCGCGTTTCTCAACCTTTTTACTCTTACTAATATTCGTGTCTCATGGAAATTCATATCTCATGGCACGCCTACATAACAATTATTATATATCATTGTTAATATCAATAATATCATTCTTTCTCTTTTAGATACTTTTAAGTTCATAAGAGGCAAGGAAAACATATTTTTCTTCATTGCTAATGCTAGTTCAAGGAAAAAATACCTGACGTTTTTGTCAAGTTTATTGACAAATACAAAATAAATTAAATCAAATGTCCTGTTCAAATTAGCCCCGTACTTGTAAACACACAGACAAAAAATAACTAATGTTGAATAAAACACAAATAAACAGAACGAAAACAGATAATAACTACTTCAGTAAGCGAATCGTTTATTGACCATGTGGAAAAGGTCATGAATAAATAAATGTATCAAAGAAATTTTATTTTTAAAGTCAATTAAATAACATTTATTAATAACATTTATTCTTTCAAGTAATAACATTTATAATTCTAATGTGAAACTTGTGCTTGTCTTTTGGTATTGAAATACTTAATTCGGTATTGATTATACTTCTAAATGATATGATGTAACATAATTGAGTCTTTTTAGTGGGGTCAGCGTGGGCTAGTGGTTAAGTAACATGGCTCACAACGTAAAGGGTTTGCTTCCCAATCACATCACCAACAGTTACCTCGGAGAAGCAAATTCTTAGAAAATGCAGGAGGAAGCAGACACTTACATAAAATACATGCCAAAGTCGTATGCACTGATCCACCAGGCGCAAATTGAAAACACAGAGCTATGCACACCGCCTTGGGGAATAGAGAAATAAGACGAACCCGAAAAATGAAATTAAAATAAAAGTCTATTGCAATATCCACAATTTTTCTAAGAATATGGTGTATCTGTAGTAAAATTGTGAATATAAAATTTAACTCAAAAATATATTTTCATATTATTAATCTATTCATTACTATTTATTTTGAGCACCTTACTGATTTCCCAGAGAATCCTAGGGTTCCTGGAAACCTCTGGTATATGGTGCATCATGCACAATGACAATATGTCTAATCTGTAGATCTGTATGTCATTTCTTATTGTCTATTATTTGTACCGAGCAAAACATAGAATGGCTATTGCAACTGATACTCTGTTTCTTTTTTCACATTCTTGATATACATCAATTATTACTTTGCATTTTAGAGATTTTGAAAATGTAAAATATCACAAATTATTTCAAGCCCTCATATTCATGTATGTATAGCACATCATCATAAATAAATCTGGCCCCATAAGCAAAAGTGTATTAGATTGAAACCCACAGAGAAAGAGAAGTGTCACTTCAGTTATGGTGCCATCTCTGCGTGGAAGGTCGGCTGCAATTGATCTCCACTATACTCTATCTCTTGCCGTAATTGTACAATCTGAGAGGCTTTTTTCAGTTCATCTCCTGTTATTATCCTCCCACATAAAGTGTTGTCTGCCTATTGGTTTGGCCTCGTTCGTTCTCAATCTTCTGCTACCAAACCCTAAAAGGGTTTAAGTAGCAGAATGTAGTCCAGAGAACGGAATGCGTTGTGTCGTAGTTTACAGCTTGACTGCTATATTTGCACCTTTCGGTCCAACACATTTAACTTCAGCAAACATTTTTTGAGTACCAGGATAGCATTCTCTCTTCGATCCCTTCTCCTTAGCCAGTCAGCTCTGCTGCAGCCTGTTATCCAGGATCACCGCGTGGAGGTGTAGAAGGGTCTTGGCAGTTCTGTTTAGCTGGCCCTGATGCTAGCAGTCAACTATGGGTCGCTGACCACTGCAGCTCATCCACTGCTCAGCATCTTGATCTCATCTGCCTATTGAACAACTGCCTTCCACTCTACCCTCAAATATGGTCTTCAACAAGGAGGTATGTTTTGTTATATGACCAAAATAACGTAACTGTCTAACCCTGATTTTGGTCACTAATTTTCTTTTCACCCCCAACTTTTCCTATACCTCCAAATTTGTTTCTTCTCTTTCCAAGAAATGCGACCCAATCGTCTATACACCCATATTTTGAAGGCCTCAATACTCTTTTTCAAGTTGTTATTCATTGTCCTTGTTTCTGCACCATAAAGTAGTGTCGAGTGTACATAATACCTGGCAATTCTCATTTTCAAATTCTGATTATCTGTTTGGAGTTCAGTACAGATCGCATGTTGTCGAATACCATCTTGGCCATACCTATTCTCTTTCTAATTTCTTTTTCACAGCTGCCTTCTTCCGTTATTATATGACCTAGATAGGAGAAACTCTGTACCTGTTCAAGTAGTTGATCTTTTATTTTCATCTGCATACATGATTTCTTGTCACTTTTCCCAATTATCATAGTCTTTGTTTTCTTTATGTTTATGTCCTATTCAAAATCTTGACTTATTGTGTGTATTGTTGTCACAAGCTTCTGTAATTCTTGCTCTATTTTTGCCATCAAAACTGTATCATCCGCATATCAAGGGTAGGTCAAAGAACACCTGATGAACAATGATGGAAGAGGAGGTCAGGACAACTAGAGTTTCATGGATGGAACATCTATGAAGATAACCCAAAATAGCAATAGTTGAAGGCACTAGTTGCAGCCTCATGTTCCAAGGGAAACTAGTATAGTTAAGCTCATTTAAGTATTTGAAGAACAAAAACTATATATTGTGATAATGAATAACTATTTATTTTCCTCAGCCAAAACCATATAAAATGCACATTTTGGTATGGTAAGTTATTCATTGTTCTGTTTTTTTTCTATTGTTCATGTATGTTTGGTTTCATTTGGCAGAATTGCTTTTCACATCAAACAGCATAATTATTACCTTTCAATGTACTGAAGACATTAAGTGGCTTTAAATAACCCAAACAGTATTTTTGTGTTTGTTATATTATAAAACTGGCACTTGCGTTGTTAATATTTTATGTTACATTTAATTAATGAACAATTTATATTTGTTATTGTTAAGCAGTTTTGCTACTGTTCACGGGGACCACTATAACAGAGAGGTAAGGTGCTCACAGCTTGAGAACAATAGCACAATACAGTAAGTTTCAAATGAGTTAAAGAGAGGTGAGATTGATTGCCTATTCCTACCAACGGTCAACTCAGAGGTCCCGTGTACAGGCTGTGGACATACAAAATCCTTGGCAGTTGAAGATTGAAAAACAGCAGACTGCTAGCAACTGTTTAGGCAAAAACATTTGGGGAAATAATGAGATTATTAACCTGACCTAGTAATCTGTAAATTTGCAGTAAGTAAAATTGCAACAACAAATTTGGTGGTCGGGTGGTTTGGAATGTAATTTCATGACTAAAGAGTAAGAGTTCAATATGGCAAAAAAATTGGGAAATAAAATCAAATTTCCATCGAGAGTCAAATAAAAATCTAGTAAGTAAACTGCATGGTGACTGCAGGGGTAAGTGATCTTTATTACTCGGCTATATAACCCCTGCCCGGCCAATTACCATAATGGAAATAAACGCAGTAATATTTTTGTTTGCTTTTTATTTATTCTACATGTTTCTAGTCTCTCCTCCTGTTTGTTCCTTATGATGCATGTGTTGACCACCGCAGGTAATCTCCCTTCCCTTTTTCCTATGACAGGAACTCTGTAACAAAGTACTGCCATTAGCTCTTGCAGTTGTGGTTTCTATAGATATTTATTTTACATGATGAAGTTGATAACCCCATTCACAACCCTCTATAATTGCTTTTTACAAACATGCTTAGAAGATAACAGTGACCACTTTCTTGCCTCGATGGGTCCCCCTCTGGTATCTTACATACTTGTTCTATATTTATGTATGTTCATTACTACTGTTTAGCTATTACCATATTTAGACTTCATAAATTTTAGTCTAATATAAAGTGATTTTAGTGTAGCTGCCACCTAATTCTAGCCCCCAATTGGTACCCGAGTTGAAAAAAGCATTTCTACAACCTTCCAAGAAATAATATCAAGGAAATTTGGCTAAACAGGTGGACGATGGGGAACATCGAGTCAAAATGTTTTTAGTGAAATGTCACAATCAAAAACACATGATGACATAAACAGACTACACAGCAGAGATCAGTCTCATCATTCAGTTCCACACAGGACACACTAGAATCATCAGCCACTTATCCCACACCAACCCTCAACACCTGGCCTTGTGCAGACACTGCTCGGTGCTCTCACCCTGACGAAACAGACATCTACTCATTGAGTGCAAAGTGTTTGCAGACATGAGAAAAAGATTCTTACAAGTGCCGTCAATAATCAACAACTTCCTGTGCAGTACAGTAGAACAGTTTAAAAAGACCTGTAAGTATATAAGAATGGCATTGGGCTGCCAAGGGCAACTATAGGATACCAACAACAGCAACCTTTTATGCATTTTTTTAAAATGCCTAAAAATAGGTTGTTCATGTGCTAGCAACTTCGTCATATATAACTATTGCTACTGAAACAGGAGGCTCAGGGTAAGGTGTCTGCCTCAAGTGCTGGAGATCATGGGTTTGAATCATGTTGGAAACCAGGATTTTTTCATGTGGATTTTCTGGTAAAAATTCCCCTGATCTCTGGGTAGTGAGATCAGACTCCGGCGTTCAGTGTCGAGCACGTTGAAAATCCCTTGGCAGTTAGAAATCAAAAAGAATAGGCTTAACGGCCGCTGCCCAGACAAATATTCTGGTTAAAAAATCTACTAAAATATTTGTATCTTCCCCCAGTCTTAGTAAGCTGTAAAATCCCTACTACATATAGCCAAATTATTCGGCTACCTTGCAACAGACATTAACATGTTTGTTTGAAAACCAGGATTCCAAGTATTCCAAGCAACTGAAACTACTGCAGCAAATGCATGAATACATGCTTCCTGTAAAAGAGCGAGTTGTAGTTGTTTCACTTGGAGCGAAAAAGCAAATCATAAAAACCTTATTGTCATCAGTTTTTAGAAAATAAATCTTATAAGTAGTTTTCAACTTTTTCTAGATTCCATACACCTTGAAGCCAAAGCTAATCTGCAAAATCCTCCTTCCTGTGCACACATGAGTACATTGAAGACCTATGTATACGGTTCTATTCTACATAACTTATTTCATATCCATACAAAAAATCATCATTAGCTAATTCATTATTTTGTAATGGAGGGTGTAGCCTAGTCAACAGTAAGCTGGCTTGCTAAGACTGGGATTACAGTGCACCAGAATTCAAAATCACCGACGGACAGACAAAAAAAACTAGGCATGGTTCGTTCCTGGTATGACCACTCCTCCAGTCGACCCAGCTGTAAATGAGTACCTGACATAGGAGTGGAGGAAGGTATAAACAGCAAGGAAGGGAACTGGCCACCCCACCTCACATAGGATGCGACTTAGTACATGAAGAGTTATCTTCATCCACGACGGCAATTGTTGCTGTAGGACTGATCTTTACTATTTTAATTGAACAACAATAGAAAAAAAAGCCAAATATATTAGGAAAAAGCTCATATTTATTTTAATATTAAGTGAAAATGATGCGGTAATTCATGCAGACGAGGCAAAACATAAATGGTAGGCCACATGTTATGATGAAACATATGTCACTGGAGCACAGCTACAGCAGTCTGGTACCCCCAAGCAAGAAGAAACCACGGGTAAGACCTCCAATGCAACATCCGAGATGCTCCTCAATAAGTACTTACCTCGCACTGGACTTCAGTGGCACAAGACAGGGTCTGCTGCAGGCAAAGTTTGAGACCCACAGCTACACTGAGGAATGGGTCATAAAGATTAGGTGAAAATAAAACAATACAACATCATATATAAGTCTAGATTCTGTTTGCAAATGGCAAAAGGACTCTTTGTGGACACTTAAGAGTGCACAGACCTCTGGTTGAGGACCAATGAATTTCATTCTTATTGCATGCAGGACTGTATTATTTCAACAGATGGGATCAAGATGCTGAGCAGCGCATGAGCTGCAGTGGTCAGCGACTCATAGCGAACCAAAGCTGCCAAGACCCTTCTACACCTCCACGCGGTGATCCTGGATAACAGGCTGCAGCAGGGCAGACTGGCTAAGGAGAATGGATCGAAGAGGGAATGCTAACCCGATACTCAAAAAATGCTTGCTGAAGTCGGATGTGTTGGACCGAAAGGTGCAAATATCGCAGTCATGCTGTAAACTACGACACAGCGCATTCCGTTCTCTGGACTACATTCTGCTATTTAAGCCCTTTCAGTGTTTGGTAGTGGAAGATTGAGAATGAACGAAGCCAAGCCAAGCCATTCCAACAGATAATTTCTATATCAGTATTTAAGCACTGAGTAAAAAAATTTAGGAAGATATTAATAAATGCAATTTTATACAAGACAAACCTTACTTCGGAATAATTATTATAATTCAGCTATCTCGATCTCCAACCTTTTTTGCTTCATGCAACCTTACCCTTTTCACCATATATCAGAATATCATTCTTCCCTTTCCAAAAATGTCAAGCTCAAAAAGTGCATTCCAGATAATATTCAAAATTGCTTCTATATTAGTACATAAACATTAAGAAGCTATTTTTATATAGTGGTTTTTCGAATTTAATTTAATATTTAGTTTTAAAATGGAATAGAGGTAGTATTTTTTATATTCATAACTAATTATTTAACAAACTAAATTGAAGCATAACTCTCACCTTCCTTCATCCCACCCTCCCCACAAATCATTTGAAACACTAAAACTCTTCCTTTGATTGGGGGTGAGTGGGGGGGGGGGGGAGGTGATGCCCTTCTAATTCTCAGAAAAACTTTATTCGTTTATTTTTTTCCTATATCATATATATTAGTATTGTTTCTAGAGCTTTCTCTGAAAACCAAAAGGGTTACTACACACTCATTTCATTAGGAGTTTGGAATGTGTATATTGCTGAGGTGTGCAACGACATAAGTGGGAAAGTCTTCTACCCTTGTTGAGTTAGTCTGTTGTCTCTTACAACATGCTCTCATTGTTACAGTGTACCTATTCTCATCTCTCACACACACAGGGAACAGTCCTGAAATCATTTGGACAATACTTGTTAGATATCAGTTCAAGGTGCCATCTCAACATCGAAGGTCAGCTTCAAAGGATCTCCAATGTCCTTTTTGTATTGCCTTTTTCTACTGCCAGGTTTTTTCCTTCACCATCTTTTGATGTTATCTTTCCACTTATAGCACCTTTGAATATATTATTTATATAGTAGTGTTATTTAAAAAATTTGTTACAGTACTCAGAAAGACACTTTAAACAGTCAGCAAAATGTGATGCAAGGAACGGAGCATAAACTTCTGATTGATAAAAGAACACATCAGACAAAACAGATACTTCAACAAATGAAGCACTGCATACAAACCTAATTCCCACAACTGCATACATCCATTCAAGACAGAACAACATATTCTGCCTGCATGCTCAGGATTCACAGCTTCTTCTTCTACGTTCTTTATCGATCTCCCACTATCAAGCGCTGAATAGGGCTTTGCAAGTAGCAGGATGTAGTCCGGAGAACAGAATGCGTTGTGTTGCTAGTTTACAGTTTGACTGCGATATTTACACCTTTCAGTCCAACACATCCGTCTTCAGCAACAGGATTCACAGCATAAACAAAAAAAGACATTGCCTGGTTCCCCAAAAATCACTAACACATTATACTACTCCACTTATCAAATACAATATAAAATTGGCATTGACTGCAAATGACCAAACAGTTCTGCAGTTCTAATTTAATAGCAACTGCTCAACAGAATAATAGCATTATATTTACCTCACAAAGGGGAAGATAATTCTCTATACTAAACCTGTCTAGATTGAAGGCTTACCAATACTTTGATTTGCTCACTTTCTCAAATGCACCTGGCTTTGTTGAGTTAGAAGGAAAGCTCTGAAAACATCACCCAAATATTGTAATAGGGAATAAAATAGTGAATAACTCACTTTCTCTGGGGTTCAGAATAAAGTAGTTGGTTCATAATACTTCTAGAGTAGAAGACTTTCAACAACTCAGGGGATCTATATACATCACAGAGGACAGTTAGCCTACAGCATTTGTAAGAAACCTCTAGAAACAGATCACTAAATATTATATAACATATATTTTCATAAATAGTGAAAAGCCCATTTTCCAAAGGGATTCAGAAGAAGTAGAATCATCAATTCTATGTTTTTATTTTTAAATTATTAATTTCCTTAAAAATGTTCTTCAACAGGTCTGACCTGACTTTGGATGTCATTGAGAGTATAAGTGTCTGCAATAATTACGATCATGTCAGACAGTAAGTTGACTCTAGCAGAGCTTTTGTAAACAGTTGTTTTTCTTAGTGTTCATTTGGACGTCTGTTGTGAGTGATGAGTAATCAAAGGCAAAGGCCGCCATCTATCGTAGACGATGATGGCATAATTTATTTGCTAGCGCTATTTTTAGTAAGGATTAACTGCGTTACTTTTTATCCTGACTCTCTCGTCTCGAGCTGCCCGACCCCAGTGGCAAGTCAAGAACAAGATGACTAGGGGGCAACTATGAGATGCAGGTGACTTCGCATCAAGCACCCGTGAAAAAGACGGCGGAGTCCGGAGTCAAACCCACACCACCTGATCATGAGACCAACGGCTTAGCCACTTCGCCATGGAATCCCAATGAGTAATCAATGTCAGTTTAAATATACTGATATACTGATCATGACCTCACCTCTCATCATCCCCTTCTTGCTCCTGGAAACAGACTGTCACAGCAGCCTGACTAACTTTGTGAGGATTGACACTGTAATCCCCATAGGGGTGAGCTTGCTGATGAGCCTCACATTGCACTACAGCCATGAGAACCACAGTCCACCTTCTCAAATATGCCTCAGGGTATTAGAAGAACCACTGTAACCCACAATATCAACAGTTAATTCAATTCAGAAAAGTAGCTGCCAACAACCACATCACTTAAGTTATCTACTTCTGCCTTTTTTCTGGATAATTTGACAATTATTTACTTTATTCTTGCATTAATCAAACTAGAGCAGAATTGACCTTTTAGTTAGCTTCTTCTTGTGACCTGTGTGCTCTGTATTAAGAAAACAACCACCATTACTTAACTTAATTTAACGTTTTTATACTGGTTTAGAAGACTCTGCAAAGTCTGTAAACAACCAGTTTCTTTTACATTTCTTTTGAGGATTTAGAATGAACGCAAAAGAAGAAGAAGAATGATCCTGGGCTAATCTTTCTGCCTCTCTCCAGGTGTAACGATTTAATTGCAATTCCCTCTCACATTCTCTTCATGTATTTTTAGGTTTCCCTCCATTATTCTTCCCCTTCTCCTGCAGGTTCCATGGGAGAGCCTGCCTGGATATGCTGGATGGTGTCTTCTTCATCTTATGTCCTATCCAGCTCCATTTTTTTCATTTAATTTGTTGTGCCAGTGGCTGTTGTTGGCTTCTTTCTCATAGGTCATCATTCCTCACCATGTCCTGCCATTCTGTGCCCATTATTCTTCGTAGGCATCTCTTAACTTAACGTCTTTATTCAGGTTTAGAAGACTCAGCAGAGTCTGTATATAACCAGTTTCATTTACATTTCTTTGCTCTAAAACATATGTGTATCCAATCTATTCTTAAATGCATTAATTGTACCTGCTTCCAATACTTCCTGAGGCAATGCATTCCAAGCATTTACCAACCACTCTCTGACAACAAAAAATTTCCTAATATCTAAAATGGACCTTTCTTAAGTTAATTTGTATGTATGTCCTCTTGTTCTTGTAGATGGATGTATTTTGAAAAAAAACTTTTTATAGTCAGGAAAATTGCACAAATGCTTTTGCAGTGACTTCTGTAGTAATTTATGTTCCCTGAACCTGCTAGCCCCATGCACTTGTCTCTAGATAGGAATGACTTATAACTTCACTAGCAACTAATGTTTCTTTTTTTATTTTATTATTTTGACTTAGTGACACAGGTAAATCAACAAGGGAGGAGTTTATATATGAGTTTAAAATGAGTTATTCAGTCTTTTATTACTTGGGCAAGAACAATATTAGAAAGATAGAAAAGGAAAGGGACCTAGGGGTTATAATAGATCATACAGGTAAGGTGAGTGAGCAAGTTAAGGTAGTAGTGAAAAAGGCAAATGCAATGTTAGGTATGATAAAAAGAAATATTTAACATAGGAGCAAGGAAGTGATAGTCAAACTGTATAAAGCATTAGTTAGACCTAGATTGGAGTACTGTGTACAGGTGTGGAGTCCTTATAATAGAGGAGATATAAACATGCTGGAAAGAATACAAATAGAGTGACAAAGCTGATAGTGGGATTCCAGAATTACAGTTATGAGGAAAGACTCAGAAAAACCGGCCTACAGTGTCTAGAAAAGAGAAGAATTTGAGGTGACAATACAGGTTTATAAGATGATCAGTGGAACAGATAAATTAGACTATAAGAAGTTTTTTCAAAATACAACCAGCCACGAGAACAAGAGGGCATAGCTACAAATTAACTAATGAGTGGTCCAGATTAGATATTAGGAAATATTTTTTGTAGTCAGAGAGTGGTAAATGCTTGGAATGCATTGCCACAGGAGGTAGTGGAGGCAGAGACAATTAATGCATTTAACAATAAATTGGATGCACATAGCTTTTAGAGCAAGGTAATGTAAATGAAACTGGTTGTATACAGACTCTGCAGAGTCTTCTAAACCAGTATAAAGATGTTAAGTTAAGTTAAGTTGTACCTTATTTGGGGTATTGTATCTATACTAGTTCTCTTCCTGTCAAACCTAGAGTGCTGCTTCCTACTTCTGCATACCGTACGTCTGTCCTGTATGAATGATGAGATGTGCAATTTATGAGTTCAGGGGTCTCCTTACCAGGATGGAGCTAACCAAAAAAATAAATCGCATAGCAGAAACTGCCGTTGAGGATGAAGTGTTAAGAAACTTCACTGTACTAAGCCACAACTTGTGTGATGTGGGGATGGTCAGTTCCCTTCCTCACTTCCTATTTTTCCCCTAGCTTTAGGTCAGGTACTGATTCATAAATGAACGCCATATGAGCTGGGTAAACTGAAGTGTGAGGTTGGAGTTAGCTTAATGAAATACTTATGTGTATATGTACTTTGCCAGTGTTCATTTTGTGAACAGATGATATTTCAGCCTGTAGGGACTTTGTCATAGTTTGAATATTGTCACTTGATCTATTCTTGGTAAGAAGTCATATGTTTCTGTTATTTCAGCCTGTAGAGACTTTGTCATAGTCTGAGTATTGTCACTTGATCTATTCTTGGCAAGAAGTCATATGTTTCTGTTATTTCAGACTTGGTTGTTGTTTGTGCCATTTGTGTATGAGACCCCTCGCCCCCCCCTCTTCCCCCCCCCCTTCTATTTTGCTTTTAGTGCTTCATTCTTTGCCCTTTCACCATCTGATATTGATAATGATTGAAATAATTCTTTATTTGAACAACAGTTTGGCATCTTTATAATTGTAAAATAAGAAAATACAAAAATATAGCAGGGCAATTTGAATTGGAAAAAAAGAAACAACAGAGGAGATGACTGGTTTGTTGGTCGGTTATTGATCCAGCAGCCTGTGGGCTCCTATCCTTTGGCCCAATGCCATATAGTGGTATCTGCAAGCGTATGTGAGCTGCTGCTCAGTTCCGTGCAGAGTGTTCCATTTGTCTGGCCTCGGAGGAAGAAGTTTTTTTGTCCTTACACCGTCAAGCAACAGACACTCAAAAAGAAAGTGTTCAACAGTTTCATGGTGTGATGTGATAGTCTCTTTCTGGTTTCAGATCTGGATGAAGGGGACGGCATGGGCTAGTGGATAAGTGACACGACTCACAATCTTAAGGTGCTGGGTTCGATCCCCATCACAGCACCGGCCGTTACCCTGGAGAAGCAAACCCTTAGAAAATGAAGGAGGAAGCAGACCCTTACATAAAATGCATGCTGAAGTCGGATGCACTGGGCCGACAGGCGCAAAATAAAAACCACAGTGCAACACACATCTTGGGGAATAGGGAAATAAGGCGAAGGCAAAAAAAATAAAAGACCTGGATGAGTAGAAAGTTCACAGACATACCAGCAACAGGATGCCAGCTTGACAGAGGAGATAAACTGACACATTTTTGTGAAGAAAACCAATTAGTAATATGTAACACATTTTTTCGACACGCTGCAAGAAGATTATATATGTGGAAAAGCCCAGGAGATATAGGAAGAAATCAGACTGCCATTAGTATGATAAAGGAAGTTTCAAAAATGGTGTCACCATGGCTAAACATATCTGGATGCAGACATAAATTATTTTTTTTCTCGTTTGTCTTATTTCTCTAATCCCCAAGGCGGTGTGCGTTGCACTGTAGTTTTTATTTTGCGCCTGTCAACACAGTGCATCTGACTTTGGCATGTATTTTGTGCAAAAGTCTGCTTCCTCCTGTATTTTATAAGAGATTATTTCCCGGGGTAACGGCCGGTGCTGTGATGGGGATCATACCCAGCACCTTCGGCTTGTGAGCCGTGCCACTTAACCACTAGCCCGCACCATCCCCATTAATTCAGTTCACAATCCTGAAGTGATTTAAAGAAGATACACAAAGGATCCCCAACTAGATATTTCAGCATTAAAGCAAACATACCATACACAGAAAGACTTGTGGAAGTCAGTAATAAATAATGTAGACTACTGTCAGAAAGCATGAAACACTACAAAAAACAGTACAGAAGAGAAAGTAAGTACTGAGTGGGACTCTAGAAGCAAGCAAGCAAAAAATAGAACTTTACTGAGAAAAGAGTTTCAGAAAAATCATGTATAGATGATTTACAACATTTTAAGCAAAATGAATGAAAGAAAAAGAACACTCCAGAATATAGGGTACTGGACAATGTGATATGTACTATGTATCAACATGCAAAAGAACAGTGGATACAGTCAAAATGCAATGTAATAGAATACATGGAAAAGAAGCAGAGTATGAAAGCTATACATGAAGGGAAAAAAGCATCTTTCAAACACAGCACGGCTGGCTCAAGGAGGATGCACTAAGAACAAGAAGGAGGCATCTTGCTGGATGAGAAAGATGTATCAAACAGATGAATAGAACATACAATTGAAATGTTTGACAACAACAGAGGTAGCAGACCGTCAACATTTAATAATAACAGTCCAAGAATTCACAAATTAGAAGAAGTAAAAACAATAAAAGATATGAGCAAGGGAAAAGGAACAGGCATGAACACCATACATATAGAAATTATAAAAGGTCTAGAGGAATTAGTGTAGATAAAATCTCTGATCTGTGTAATGACATCAGCAATACAGGATCTATACCATGTGACCTGATTACATCTGTTGTTGCAACACTACCCAAGAAATGTATTGCAACTTAATATTCCAAACTTAGAACTATCAGCCTCAACCATGAACCATTGAGATACTGGTCAAAATTATACAGGAGAGAATTAGGCACATAGTAGACAACGAAGTTCAGGATAAACAGTTTGGATTTCAGCAGAATGAGAGAAAACATATAGAAGTACAAAAAAGCATTTATATATGCTTTATAGACTTACCAAAATCATGTGACAGTGTCCACCATGAGACACTAATTACGTGTCTGTAAAACATAGGTAAGAATAGTAAAGATACAAGAATACTTAGTAACCTGTACAGGGAACGAACTTCCTCTGTAAAATCTGGCAGAATCTACTCACTATTCGTAGATATAACAAGAGAAGTATGGCAAGAATGCGTACTATCCCTTTTTCTGTTTAACATTTACACAGAACAAATTTCTAAACCAACAGAGAATAATGCCAGGATTCATTATCTGTGGACTGTCAATAAATATTCTCAGATATGTGGATGACATAGTTATGCTAGCTGAAAGTAAACAAGAGTTACATGCATTGGTGATTGAAATAAAGAACAAAAGTCAGGTATAATGATTTGACATTAATACTGAGAACACTAAAACTATCATAATTATATCATTAGGAAAGCAGATTTGCAATCTTATTTTTTGTTCCTTTGTTTTTTTTGTTCCCCTATTCTCCAAAGTCGTGTGTGTTGCACTATGTTTTTATTTTGCGCCTGTCGATAAAAAGCAACTGACTTCAGCATGCATTTTATGTAAGGGTCTGCTTCCTTCTAACTTCTAAGGGTTTGTTTCCTCGGGGTAACGGCTGGTGCTGGGAACAAATACAGCACCATCAGATTGTGGGCTGTCTCACTTAACCACTAACCCATGCCGTCCCCATTTGCAATCTACAGATTAAACCAAAAAATACATGACCAAACACTAGAACATGTCAAGAGTTTTTCCACTCTTGGAAATATAATAACAAAGTATGGAAGATGTGAAATGGAAATCATGAAGAGAATAGGATGGCCGAATTTGTTTTCACCAACATGAGTCATGTATTGATATCCAAACAAGTCAATCACAAATTGAAAGTGAGACAAATCAGTTGGACAATGAACAAAGAGTTGGAGAAGAGAATTACCTTTGAAATGTAGATCTATATAGAAGAGTGGATCTCATTGAAGGAAATCAATCAGGAAGTCTTGGAGAAATTAGGGGTGCAAAGAGAATTGATGAAGGCAATTGGAATCGAACGATTAAGATTTGGTCACATCAAAAGATGTAACACGTTGCGGTAAACAGTACTGGAAGGAATGGAAAGATTGAAAGCAAACTTATCGGAGGTGAGCAGCACTATAAGTGGAGGGAAATATCAAAAATTGAACGGCAAAAATACTGGCTGATTGCACCTTCAAGGAAAGAAACGCTGGACATCCATTGCTGCAGTCAACCTTTGATTAAGGGACAGCACTTAAACTGAACTAATCATAACAGCAGTTTAACAGCTCAATGATTCTAGTAGGAGTTTTGTAGTCGTATTTATTTCTGTCATATTTATTCTCCAGAGTGCTGGCAAGCATCTTCAATCTGGACAACAGTATTGATAATCTCAAAGATGGAACTATCCTAGACTTGTACTACTACACGCTGCAGTTTGCCAGGGATGAACATTTTTCTGCAGAGAAAACATCAACATTCTTTTCTATCATCAAAAGAGTATTTGAAGTATGCATAGGTATGATTTATATGAGATCATATACTTTGGTGAAAGTCTTTGTTCTTTCGATTGCCTACAATGAGTAGGTTTACTCTTTTTGTGCGCCCTGAAAAGGACATTAAGTGGTGAGTTGCAGTGCTATCCTCACATGCCAAGCATGCTGATGAAGGTGTACCGGAGTCGTCCAGGCGGTTGTGCTATGCTTTTCTTCATCTGGATGTCGCTCACTACTATGGGGATCATATTGATCCCTCACCTTGTTAGCCAGGCTGCAATGTAAACAGCCCGTTTCAAGGAAGGGCTACAAGTAAGCCAGGGTGAGGGTCTTGTCCAGTATGTTTTGCCTAAACCTCACTAACCTGTCTGATCAGTATATTTTGCCTGACTAGATGTTAGTCTTCCTTCCCAGTGGAAGTCCTCGAATGTCTGAATATTTTGATGTTATATTTATCTTTACTTACTCAGTGTCTGAATGACAAAACAGAGTGCTTGTCTCATTGCAAAGTTACCATATTTGACCACAGGTTTTGATATTAACCAGTCTACAGGTACTAGACTTGGTTAACCTATTCACTTCGAAATACTTTGGCCCAAGGACATGTTTATTTTTAAAGTATTAAACTATCCGTATGAAATAGATTGAGAAAAACTTGGAATTGACAAACATTTATATAAATGCTTGACCAATGTTCTTAGTCGACCTGTACTTCTACAGGGGCAAATGCCCCTGTGCAGGTCCCAGCTCTGGTATCATCTGGATGTAGCCGGGAGGAAAATTTCCTGCTTAGCGGGCAAGGCTTAAGCAGCTTATTACTCCGCTGTGCTGGGACAAGTGCCACGAGGATGGTTAACTGATGTGCGAATCCATCTTAATAGACTCAAACACTAGAGCAAAGTAGACCCGCAGTCTGTTAGGTGCCATCTATGCTACTCTGGCAAAGATGGCGCCATAACTGGCTGTGAGTCTACATTTCTCTACTGTTTTGGATCATTATGGATGCCGCCAGACCACGGATTTGCCTGGAATTCACACTAGTCGACGACTTACACTTGTGTTCACGGAAACGTGGAGTTGTTTTCTGTCTGGACTTGTTATTTCATTTTTTTTGGTGATTTCTTCCATCCGTTTATCCTGGTCTGGACGCCGGCTGAATGGCGCTACGCTTATACCTGTGTCGTATTTCACGAGTTAGTTCTGCCGGTTCACCTTCACGAATATGGCATGTGGGAATTTTAGATGCTACTATGATAAGCTGAATACAGCTTGGGAGAGATGCCAGAGTCACTCACACGCTGAGTGTTGTCCATACGACCTCTTGTGGTTACCAAAAAGGCACGACAAACTGCGTTAGATGCCTTCCCACCTTTCTACCCTGCGGGTTACAACTTACATGTTTACGGAAAGGCTTCGGTGGTAACCCTGAGGCAAAATCTGCATCCTATGCTATCTCCAGTCGTCTCGATGAATGTCTTGCCACTGGCAAAAGGTAGCTTAGGCTCTGTGAGTGAGGTTGACAAAAGGCGCAGTTTCTTCCTCACTTTAATCCAAATCATCGCGCAAGTCACCCATTTCAGCGGACACAGCAAGTGATACGACTGTCCACACGGCTGAACAAAGAGAGTGGTCTTCATCACTTGTGATGGACAACTATTAATGCTACTCTAAACAAGCCACCTAACCATGGCCGGTGTTATGCCATGTGACACAGTTAGTCGCCACTTATGACATGATCTCTGTGGGGCAGAGGTGTTATTCTTGTCCTTGTCATACATAAAGACCCCGGTGGACCAATCAGGTATTGAACAATGTTCAAGCCAATATATCAGATATCTGGCAGAGCACACAATTTTGTGAGCTAATATATCAGCTCTACTGAGTGAATCAGTTAATGGAGAAAAAAGTGATAAGAAAGAAAATTGGTCACCACACTTTAAAAATAGCTAAGACATAGAATAGTGAAGTCTCTAACACTTCATCCCTGATGGCAGTGTCTGATATAGGATAAAGACTACTTACCATTTCTATAAGAAATATAAAAATATGAATAGGTATGGTTCAGGTACTTCACCAGAACATAAACCTAAGTTACAATTAAAACACTTTGATCAGAAACAACAATTGACATGTCATGGAAAATGGACGCATACAAATTAGAGAAAAAATACTTAGCTCAGGTCATCAACCATTTTGGCTAAAATTTCTGCAAAAATGGTTGACAGCTTGAAGTAATTTAATTTTTTATCTCTTTTTTTATGTGTCAATTTACTTTCAAATGTTAATTGTTCTAATGTGTATTGTCCATTGTATCTGATGAAGGCCTTTTGGTCATCACATTAGTTTTGTTCTTCTTTATGTTTTGGTGCAGTATTTGAACCATATATATTCATGTTTTTATACTCTTTATTTCAACCCACACTTCCACTACAGGCTCACCTTCTTCTTTCTATTCCCTTCAACTGGATGACTTAAACATATTTTCTTCTTCTACTTCTTCTTTGTTCATTCTCAATCTCCTGCTACCAAGCCCTGTTGTCTGGAAAACGAAATGCGTTGTGCCGTAGTTTACAGCTTGACTGCAATATTTGCACCTTTCAGTCCTACACATCCAACTTCAGCAGAATACATTTTCTATATATTATTATTATTAGAATAATCTCATATAATTTACCATGTTCTTATATTTTCCTTCCTGTTGTAACTTTAATCCTTCTTTTTGTTCTGGTTTTGCCTCCTTTTCATGAGAGACACATCTTTCAAACACAAAATGAGTATTTTTGGTTAAATCATTTCAAGGTGTCAACCACTTAAATCATGTGGTCTTTTTGCCCTCTTAGTTACTTTTTCTGATCCTTAGGAAAACAAATTATTTACTCTTTTATTCCAGTATCATATTTGGGGTATTGTCTTTATACCTTTCTTTCAATCCACGAAGTCTACTCTAAAATTTAGCAGATTTTGACCTGTGTGATTGGTAAAATGCACAATGCATTGAGTTTTTGAGTCTACTACCTTAGGGGAGTTCAACCATAAACTGATTGTCTGTTTGCCCATGTTTGTAGTTGTATAATCTAATATGCTTAAAATGAATACACAATGAACCTGGTAAAACTTATTAACAATTACTTTTTTTATAAAACAATTGTTGTTAACATTTTGTAGATGTTTATATTAAGCATGCAACACTCCAGCTTTTACTTTGTATTTGCCATCTAGAAACTCCTTATGATAATCTAAACGACACTTTCAAGTATTTCAAAGAACTTCTGTTCTGTCATGCTGTTAACGTAAGTATTTACTGTATAACCACACATTTATTATATGTATTATATGATGGTCGCTCCGAAAGTAATGCCTCCTATTTGATTATAATATTCCACAACGTCAGAAGTGGATTTTGGTAGTATGGCAGTTAAATTTGAAACTTCGAGCCAATATCCGTTTTTTTTAAATGTCCATCCACCTGCTGTAGAACAGGAGCAGTTTGACAAAATGACATCTGTCATGGAAGTGCATTATAAACAGAGGTGCGTTATTGAATTCCTCCATGTGAGAAATGTTGCACCAATTGACATTTACCGACTCATCGTTTAACGTTTACGGAGGTCAAAAAGTGGATGTTAGCACAATGAGGCGGTAAGTTGTGTGTTTCAGCAGTGGTGAAAGCAATACGGACAAGCCACGTTCCGGACGGCCATGCACAGTTGCCACACCACGCAATGAAGAACATCTCGATCAGCTCATCCATGCGAATTAGAGGATTATGATCAGGGAACTGTCTACGGAGATGGATATCGGCTTCAATGCATTGGAAACGACAGTGGCAACGTTGGAATATCATAAAGTTTGCGTCAGGTGCTCACACAGATTTTTATGAGTGCGGCATGTATGCTCTTGCTCACTGTTGGAAAAAATGTATAGCCAAGGGTGGTGACTATGTTGAAAAATAGTTTGTTGAAAGCAAGACATTGCTCTATCAAATGGTGTTATTGTGCTATTTTGATCTGTTATGGTTTTTATGGAATAAAATAGAAGGCATTACTTTTGGAATGCCCCTCATAATATGTAATGCATCGCTACCACATTCTGTCACATTTCCTCATTTTTTCACTAAGTATATTATCATTTATTTTGTAAAAAAGTAATCAAAACAATTTAACTTTTCCTGACTGTTCACATAGCCTTATCAGAACAAAAATGTATATTTTATGTGGGTAAAGTTGGCTGTGATAACAGAATGAAAGGAATAATGTTTATCAAACTATTGTTATCTTTGTCCAGCAACCACCGACCAGCATTGAGTTGTTTACACATGATGAAGTAGTGAAGATAACCAATTACACCCTAAACACTTTCTTCAGACACTTTAAGCTGTACAAGTACGTCTTCACACCAGCAGTAAGTTCACCATCATGGTTGCTCATTTGTTTGTACTCTACTAGCAAATATAAGCATTTGTTATTTGGTACAAATTGACATGTTGTAAGGTATACTTTATAAATATTTTGATAATTTCTGTGGTTTTTCTTCACTTCCTAGAATAAGGAGAGATCAATGCAATAAACATATATAGCTTAACAGTCACTTGAACAGAATCTACCCACAACAGACTTCATAGTGCCGGCTGTGGACACATTCCTATAAAACCTTTTGAGTGTCCAGCACTTGACGATGCTAGGAAAGAGCATCTTCCTTCGAGGCCAGATAAATGAAACACTTTGTATGTAACTAAACAACAGCTCATAAACACTAGCAGATCCCACTATATGGCACTGGTCCAAAAGTCAGGAGCCCTCAGTCTCCTGGATCTATAACTAACCAACCAACCAACCTAGAATACAAATTTGTGAGCACATGCTAACAGTAATATCCCATACCTTCATATTCAGACAAAAGAGGATACACAATTGTGCATGTGGGTAAAGAATTGCAGTTTCAATAGAGAAAGGTAGTTTCACAGTAGACACTGCTATGAGAGATAAGGTGGTACATAATTCACTGTATGAGGCCACGGCTTATTTATGAGATAGTGTGGTCAATTCCCTTCCCTGCTGTCTTTCCTTCCCTAATAGTAAGTCAAGTACCAATTTGTAGCTGAGTCGACTGGAGCACATTGTGCCTTTTCTATGAAAAATGAGTGTTCTACCACAGTACTAATCAGAGATTAGGGACTTAAAAAATTGGGATAATCCATCCAAATGATCTGAATTGGAACCAACTGGGGAAGAGAAGATTAGCCCTTTACAGTCCAACCTAATTTATTAGATTAGTGTCTTCGCCCTTTACAGTCCAACCTAATTTATCTAATTTATTAGATTAGTGTCTTCGCCCTTTACAGTCCAACCTAATTTATTAGATTAGTGTCTTCGCCCTTTACAGTCCAACCTAATTTATTAGATTAGTGTCTTAGCCTTTTACAGTTGCCTAGTTCATTAGATTCATGTCTTAACCATTTACAGTCTGACCTTATGGATTAGATTCATGTCTTAAGACAAAACCTAATTAATTAGACCCGGACTGTAAAGGGTTAGAAAAGCCAAAGAATACCTGATGTTCGCAAATGATGCTAGCAACATCGTGAGACAGGGTTTGTCTTGATGGTGTAACTTTTGCTGTGTTTGGATTATAGTGAGGAAGAACTGTGATGGTCATCAACCTCACTCTCTTGTCCCGAGCTACCTTGAACCAGTGACAAGACTATCTGTCGACACGACTGGAGGTAACTCAGGATGCAAGCACTCTGGTCCCACTTCCCTTGAGACCAAGGGTCGCTTGAAACTTGTGGGGGTTGCTTGAAACTTGCAGGATTCGATCGCTTACCGTTTCCATTCATCGCTATGAGAGGCAAGTGCCTTACCTATTGACTATAAAGACCTGATAAAGAGCAGAAGAGGAAGTCAAAGCATTAGAAGTCTCATGGGGGAAGCTCAAGAAGAAAGTTCAAATAGAAATTGGCTGAAAGTGACCATCTCAGCTCTATGCTCCAATGAAATAGGTAATGCATGCAATAACATTGCCTTGCTGGATCCGTGCACTTCAGCTCTCAAAAGTATTTTTCATTGATTGACTTTGTGACTTTAATTTTTCTCCTTTAGTTGTACAATCTGTCAATGCCATCCTCTGTGAGAGATCCAGACATTCTTCTGTGTCATTTTTTTTTCACAGGTTCGTCTTGACCTTTCATTTAACTATATTGGGATACTACCAACTCCACCACTATCACAAGGTAAACATGAATCTGAGTGTTGTTAAACCTTAGTCGCAATGTAATGGAAACAGGAATACGCAAACAAGGTTAAAATGTAGTTTGAAAAAAGAACAGTAACAGATGTGTAACGACGTTTCAACATTAATGCTTTTATAAAAAACTTGACATTAAGAAAAGAGTACAAATAAAAACAGCAAACTATGTTAAAAAAATATAGTATTAAGGAAAAAAACAAATTCTCAATACAATCCAGTAATTTATGTTAGCGAAGATACTGTGCGCTTTCCTGTCAAGGAATGATGAATAAATTTACAAACGTAACGAAGGATTTACATTTAGATAGGATACGAGGAACAAGAAAGGGAATGTCGTCTTCTCTTATATTTTATCCCCAGAAAAGTGATTATTCCTAATCATTTATGAGGTATTGTTTCTAGAGCTTTGGTTTGAACCCACAGCAGAGCCATAAGTTATACAGTCTTCCACCCTAAAAGGGTTAGAATGCACTGTTAGTCACCTCTTTACAACATGCGCTCAATGGGCCTATACTTTTTCTGCATTGACATCCCGAAAAGGACATTTGTCGTAGTTTACAGCTAGGCTGCAATATTAGCACTTTTCGGCTCAACTCATCCTTTTTAAGCACACCATTTTTTGAAACGGGTTTGCCGTCCCTCTTTGGTACCTATTCTCTTAGTCAGGCTGCATAGTTGGAGTCTGTTTCCAGGGCTGTCACTTGAGGGCAGAGTAAGGCCATGGTCAGATATCGGTTGCTAACCCTGATGCTGATTTTTTGTCACACAGAGAAACTTTAAGGAAACTACTCGGACATGATATAATTTACATTTGCACAAAAGGAATACAGACATCTGATTTATCCTGATTTTGGATTGTGACACACAAAGTAGAAAAACACTGTTTACTTAGTTCTGTCCAGGGTAGCTCTCTCTCTCTCTCTTTCTCTCTCTCTCTCTCTGTCTCACTCTCAGTCATCTCAAAAACAAACATCTCTCAAAAAACAATCATCTTGAACTCCTCTGCCTGTGACACTCCAGCTGTCTTGATCTCCTCTGCACTGCTCTCCACAAGGTGTTCTTTGACCATCCTAACCTTTGAATCCTATTGAGTGCTATATCTTTTATGATCCATTACAATATTTCTGCTGCATATAAATGAACAAATGACTAAAAAAAAGTATTTTTGTCTAAACTTTCTTCTGTTTTGAAATATACAATGTCATGTATTTTGTGTATCTAGCTGATGTCAAAGAAGATGGTATCAATGATGCTGAGGAGAGATCTGGGGAAGGAAATGAAGAGGAAGAAATTGGTAAGTATAATGAACGCTGCAGTAGAAGTATCAGCTCCTCATGCTGAGTTAACACTTGACGATGACTCTTTGGTAGCAATGTACAGTGGCTCTTCTTACATCCAACAACATAATTGAGAAGGTGGACAGATATCCTCCTGGCTGCAGTGCAATATTAGGCTCCTCATTAAGCTCGCCACTATGGGGATGTCAATCCCCACTTTCTTGGCTAGACTGCTGAGACAGCCTGTTTCTAAGAGCATGAACAAGGACGTAAGGTAGGTGTCTTGAATAGCATGTTTCACCTGACCCTGTTTACTCTTCGCTCCTATTAACACACAAAAATGAATAGAATTGCCAGTCATGACTTATTTTGTTATCCTTCTACTCCATCTTTGCTGAAGTTCAAGATGATCTACCAAATATTCTCTTAATTTCTAATATAGCAGAATTGAAGCTGGGAACAGAAATGACTTTACCCAAGAAAAGACGACATGTTTAAATAACTTAGTAGCAGATCTTTAAACAACAGTTCTTTTCTTCATCTTCCCTTCTGATCCACTGTCTGTCAATGTCAAATTTGAGATATTGTTTCTTGATCTTTATTTCGAACCCATGTGGTTGTTGAGCAACTGAATGACAGAGCACTCAATTCTCATGGCAAATATAACGATTTCAAATCCGGTTATCAACACACTCAAGTGAACCCAACTGTAAATTGGTACCAGGCTTAGTGCTATGGAAGGAAAAGCAGCAAGGAAAGGAACTGGTCACCTCATCATATAAAAATCTGAGACCTAGTACAATGAAAGGTTTAACACTTCCTCCCCAGCAGCAGCAATTGCTATGGGACTACCTTAACCTTTGGTTAACTTCGCGTTCTGTTGGTTTTTCACTTACATATTGCAGTGTCTTCTACCTATATGGATTCATTTTAAAATATAAAGTCATACTCACAGACCAATATACTTCTGAAATTTGGTCTGTGACTAGGTAAAAGAATTATAAAGTTTACAATATTGTAAGAACGCAGCTTCAAATGGAAATATATGACCTATAAGATAATATCATTGAATTACCAGAATAAAACATATATAATGTCTAACTCAGACATTGTAGACCTTAACTTAACTTCTTTACACTAGTTTAGAAGATGCTGCTGAGTCTGTATACAACCAGCTTCTTTTACTCCACTTGATCTAAAAATAACAATGTGAATATAATCTATTCTTGAATGCATTAACTCACTATTTCCTGTGGCAATGCATTCCAAATATACAACATTCTCTGATTAAAGAAATATTTTTGAAGATCTAATCTGGACTTTTCTTTAATTCAAATCTCTGAACATTGACAACATTAACACCTCCTATGTTGTCAAAATAGTTCTGCAGTAATTCTATGGACACTCAAACACACCTGGCAATGACAAAGCAGACAGACTAGCAAAGAAATTATCAAGACAAGAACAGTCACATACAGTAACAACTGTTCAAACAGCCCATAAGAACAGCAAAGAAAGAAACTTGGCAGAACAGATGGGCCATGGTAAACACAGGGAGATCTACATACATATGGCAAGCCCCAATCCAAATGGCAGTATCAATCAACTCACAAGGAAGGATCAGAGCACCATTTTCCAAATCAGAACCCAACACATCCCACTTAACAATAATAGTTGTCCATCACAAGTGATGAAGACCACTCTCTTTGTTCAGCCGTGTGGACAGTCGTATCTCTTGCTGTGTCCGCTGAAATGGGTGACTTGCGCGGTTATTTGGATTAAAGTGAGGAAGAAACTGCACCTTTTGTCAACCTCACTCACAGAGCCTAAGCTACCTTTTGCCAGTGACAAGACATTCATCGAGACGACTGGAGATAGCATTGGATGCAGATTTTGCCTCAGTGTTACCACCAAAGCCTTTCCGTAAACATGTAACCCGCAGGGTAGAAAGGTGGGATGGCATCTAACGCAGTTTGTCGTGCCTTTTCGATAACCACAAGAGGTCGTATGGACAACACTCAGCGTGTGAGTGGGTCTGGCATCTCTCCCCAGCAGTATTCAACTCATTATAGTAGCATCTAAAATTCCCACACGCCAAATTCGCGAAGGTGAACCGGCAGAACTAACCCGTGAAATACGTCACAGGTATAAGCGTAGTGCCATTCAGCCGGCGTTTAGACCAGGATAAACGGATGGAAGAAATCACAAAAAAAGAACGAAATAACAAGTCCAGACGGAAAACAACTCCACGTTTCCATGAACACAAGTGTAAGTCGTCGACTAGTGTGAATTCCAGGCAAATCCGTGGTCTAGCGGCATCCATAATGATCCAAAACAGTAGAGAAATGTAGACTCGCAGCCAGTTATGAGTGCTAGCTGTGTATACACCTATATCAAACCATTGATTATCATCTCTTTGAGTGCTCAGCCTTCAACGATGTTAGGAACATGCTTTTTCTTCCAAGGCCAGACAAATGGAACACTTTGAATGACACTAGACAACAACTTACAAACACATGCAGATACCATTACATGACATTAGGCAAAAGTGCAAGAGCCTGGATGCTGTTGGATCTATAACAATCAACCCAGAATAAAAATATAATATGAAATCAAAATGGTTGAGTTATGCAGACATAATGGAAAAGAACAAATACTAGAAACCCTAAAAAATAACACAATAAATCAAGTGTCTTAGACCTAGGAGAGCCCACCTAAAAAATGGACACATAATCACAAGAAAGATGCTCACTGTTGGAAATATCTAGAGTTTGGGAAAGGAAGCCAATGAAGGCAAACAGTCCAAAAAACAGCTTTTCTGGGAGGGCTGAAGCACCATAGATAAGAATAGGTCCACTGCCACACTAAGAGCAGACTAACAGTTCAATATCTAACTCCTCTAGGGTAAAAGACTATCCAACTCATATTGAACACCCCCACCATTCACACAAGTCAAAAGCCTATGTTTGCTTAAGCTGTTGGGTTTCAAACATAACTCTAGAAACAATACCTCAAACACAATGTAGGGGCAAAGATGCAATACAGTGAATGAGCTGACAGCAGCCAGTGAATCATAACTGGCTGCTTGCATCAGGGTCAGCGAACAAGAGCTGACCAAGACCCTATTCCACCTCTGAGTGATGGATCTGGAAACAGGCTGCACTAGTGCAGTCTGGCTAAGAGAAGAGGGATGACAGCGGGAAGGCAAAACCTGCACCCAAAAAAAGATAACTGAAACCGGACCGAAAGGCACAGATATCGTAGCATCGCAGTAAACTACATCACAAGGTGCTTTTCAGGACAAAGTCCGAAATAGAGAGGAACACAATGCAGAAATTATGAAGCAAATAATTTTGTTTGTGCATGGATCAGAAGAAAATAAAGATATATCAGCCTCTTCATTTTCTCTAATAGATAATGTTCTTGTATTTCTTAGCACCTTACTTAATTATTCTTGTGTTTCTTAGCACTTTACTAAATATATCTTCCCAAGTTATTTCTAATATTCTTCTTAAAGCGTTGTCCATATGTATATATTCCACATAAAACCATATCTTATGTATATTACATGAACCATTCCATTTGCTGAGTCACAAATGTTTTCAAACACAATTGGCTAATATTTACTTTCTGACCTGCAGATGATGAGAAACTGATTGCACAAGAAGAACTTAGGAAAATTGTAACAGATTTCCTGACCAAAGAAGCCAATAAGATTGAAGGAAACATTGATCAACACCTCAAAGCAGCAGTCGATGCCCTGAATGCCAAAATTGATCCATTAGTTGACACTGGTCAAAAGCTTCCTAAAGGAAAGAAGAAATAATATTAATTCCTTGCTTGTAATAAATGGTGTATAAAACCTTAAGAGGGAGAGAATTGAGACAAACAAGGGTTTCTTCATGTAGCATTTACATTGATTAACTTCTCCTAGTAGGAATGCATCCCCCCCCCCCCCCCCCCCCTCCCCAAATCTCCACAATTGAGTGAAATGGGACAAAGTAGGAACAAAAACATGACACATTTTTATAAATTAACTACCAATTTTAGAAACTGTTTTTATACATCTGGTTCATTATAAAACTTATACTTTTCTTTACTTTCCATCTATCTGGCGGGCATAGTCTTCAGCCAAATTTCTCTATACCTTTATGTTCTGGGCAACGGGCTTCAATTCCTTCAGTCTTTGTATTTTTGCATCAGGCTTCATCTCCTTGGTTTTTGTTGTCTTCTTTTTGTTTTATTCTGTGAATTCTACTACACCGGCCTCCTTGAATACAAATTATAACTTGTACCAGATAAAAATCTCATACTCCAGACCAACGTAATACATAGAATATAAACAAAAAAGTGAATCTTTGTATATAATTATGTTTTATTTGTGCATGTGTGTGGGGTAAGCTGAGACACTAGGCAAATATGTATAAGTCCTATTAACTCAACTTCATAAGTTCCCCTGTCATTCAATTTGTTGAAGCATAGGTCCAACACTGCACTTGGCTTCCCCTACCAGCTTTCAGGAAAGCCTGATTACATTTGCAGAGGTGGCCTAGGTACTGTTAGCTTCATTTACAATCCCAATGTACCGGGTTCGAATCACGTCATGTTCAGTTTGACAGACCAGGCAATGCCATCGGCTTTTCATGGTATGGCCTCTTCTTCCAGCTCACCCAGCTGAAAGTTGGTACCGGATGAAGTCAGAGAAAAATTTCAGAGCCACTGAAGGAGCAAAGAAGTGTGTTTTTTCATCTGCACTTTCAGCAATGAGATGGACTGAGCACAATATGGTTGCGGCCACGTGCAGTGAAGTCAGCTCTATGAATCCTTTTCCATTTATAACAATGGTTTTTACATGATGAGTCTGCAAACCCCATGCACAGCCTTCTTTAGTCACCTCTTACGACATGCAAGGAAGGGAACAATCGTCCTGTTCTGTTAGCTTGGGGACCACTTGGATGACAAATCCTATTATGTAACTATAAAACCCATTATAAAGCACATGCTTCTAATAGTATCAATGATTAGAAGTTGATTTCTGGAAATGTGTAAATGAGCTTAAGGTAACAGCAATGCCTCATAAACCCTTACTGTTCAAAGCTAGACATTAAGCAAGGAGAGGAAGCCATTAAGGATGTTAACTGCTATATCTACCTAGGCCAAGAGATATTCACAAAATTTGAATTTCTAGATGACGAAAAGCAACTTGGTATTGCTTCAACTCCATTAAGCCAGTACCCCAAGAGATGAATGACATTACGGCAAGAGCACATACTTTTAGTTCCATGGTCATTCCAGCACTGATTTACGGATGTGAAGTGTGGAACTTGCGCAAAACAGTTTCTGAGTAGCTATGAGTTAATTAGAGAGCAATAGGAAAATGTGTGCTTTTGTTAAGAGATGAGATCTTTCTTCGTCATTCATTCTCAAACTCGCACTACCAAGCCCTGAAAAGGGCTTTGCAAGTAGCAGGATGTTGTCCAGAGAACGTAATGCATTATGCCGTAGTTTGCAGTTTGACTGCAATATTTGCTCCATTCGGTCCGGCACATGCAACTTCAGCAGGCATATTTAGATGCTGGGTTACAAGCATGGACTGGACCCATGCATACACCGACGGTTCTGTAACAAACACAGAATGGAGGGGCAGGAGCATTCCCTAACCTACCAAATGGCAGAAAAATAACATTGTCATTCGCTACTAGTAAGTACACTAGCAATTTCATAGCGGAGACAGAGGCACTGAGGGCGGCAGTGGAAGAAATGGTGACACATAAAGAAAATGAAAGCCATACAGTCCTGCTTACAGATGCTCTGGCCGTAGTCACAGCGCTAAAAAGCCAGAAAAACACTGAGCTTAATGACTTAAGAGCAGTACTCTGTCAACTATGCGAGCAGTCCGCACCAAAAAGGGTAGTGGTACAGTGGGTCCCATCACACTGCAACATCCAAGGCAACAAGGAGGCAGACAGACTGGCAAAAGAAGGTGCAAGACTACCACAAACAGATACTAGTATGACGTACGAAGAGTCAAAACGGCTTATTAAAGCCAGATACATGACCAAATGGGAAACCGAACATACTGGTTACACCAAAAACGATGCCTATTACCAGTTGAACAGAAGAGAGCAGGTCGTTGTCTTCAGACTTCGCACTGGCCACAATAGACTGAGGTACCACCTATTCAACAAATTGAAGATAGGTGGAACCGACGAATGCCGTGTGGTACCGGGAAAATGACCGCTGAACATCTGCTGCAGAACTGCTCGACATACGAGGATCAGAGAGAGCAGATGTGGCCATCACCAGTGGAACCACAAGACAAGCTCTATGGCAGTGTCGACAGCCTCAGGATGACCGCCGCTTTTTTCGAAAAAATAATGGTTACTGTCTGACTGCGTACGAAGAAGAAGAAGAAGATACTGGGTTAGTCTTCCCTTTTCGATCCCTTCTCCTTAGTGAATCTGCTCTGTTGTAGCCTGTTATCCAGAATCACTACGTGGAGGTGAATAAGGGTCGTGGCAGCACTGGTTCGCTGGTCCTGGGGCTCAGCATATTGATCCAGGATGAGATCCAAAATGAAGAAATTCAGCATCAAACTTTGTTTCTGGCCATCGTGGAAGTAGCAATATCTCGCAAATATCGATGGACTGGACATGTAGTACGCATGCCTGACAACAGTTGGACACATAGAACAACATTTTGATAGCCTAATGCCTGTACATGCCCACCCACCTATGCAATAGTTGGGTCGGAGTGACCAAAGACCTAGGTTCAAATTGGTACAGCACTGTAAAAGATTGGGACACAAAATATTGTTGACTTCCTCGCATGCAACATACTTGCTGGACTGACGCCGCAGAAAATAATATGATAATGTGTAAATAAGTGGATTGCATAATGCCGGCTACCTATCTGATATTTCGAAACGACTCACTGTGAGAAAGTGTTTATCAGAAATTACATGTTTGACTGCTTTGATTTATTGTTTTAGGAGAACAAAATACTATCCAGACACTCAGGATTAGAAAAATAATATATTGACTTAATTTGTAAAGCACGCATGTCTTTCCGGAGAACAAGGAACAGCACTACTGCACTCTACCATTTAGACGAACAGAGATAGATGAACAAACCAAAATGTTAACATCAGGATTAACCAGACCAGATTTGCGTTCAACTCTCAATATGGAACTTGGCAGCATTGTCCAGGGAAAATTAGATTAGACTGTTTAACATGAATATGAAGTTGGTTTTATTATATGGCTCTGAGACATGGTTTGTGACTAAGGGCATCACGCCCAGACTGCAGACCTTCATTAACAAGTGTCTTCGTCAAATACTTCATGTTAGATCGACAGAGGTAATGACAAATACAGATCTATGGGAAAGAACACAACAATAGCCAATAGAGCAGGAGATTGAGGAAAGAAAGTATGGATGGATATGACACTCTCAAAAAGACAAAATGAAGCTGGACAGTATAACCAGACAAGAGCTGGATTGGAATACACATGGAAAGAGACGAGTAGGAAGCTCAAGGAATACCTGGTGACGATTGGTTGAGAAGGAAGGCAGCTCAATCAGGCTTTCGATGGCGAAGCTCAAAAAGATGGCACAGAATACGAACAGATGGAGAGCATGTTACAGTCCTTTGTTCCCAAGGGGAACCAGATGAATAAATGAGGATGATGTTGAATCTTCCATAAATGTCGTGCATGGGATTGTGCATGGGATTGTGCATGGGAGTCAGCAACCTTATTATGTAAAGCCAATGGCTATGGAAACTACCATCTGCAAAAGCACATAGTGTTTAGCGTAGCCTTTTTTAGGGGTAACTCCAGTAGTGGTCTTATGCATCGTGAGGAGCTACGTGGAGACAAATAACTCATACTAAGCAGTGCTGTTGTTGTGAAGGCCACTCTTACTTGATGATTTTTAATGGTTGGTTACAGTGGCTCTTCTTATATCCTGAAGCGTACTTGAAAAAGTGAACTAGGGTCCACCAGGAAGTAGAATAATGTGCAGCTCCAAAGTAAACTCGCCACTATGGAGATTACAGTGTCAATCCCAACTCGTTGGCCAGACTGCTTTGACACAGCCTGTTTTCAGGAAGCATGATCGCGGACATGATATTGAGTACCTTTAAGCTGAGCCCAATTACTTTTAGCTCCCCACAAAACAGTCTCGCGATTATACACTGAAAGAAATGCTGAGAAACTCTATAGATTAAGGCTAGTTCACACTAGCTAAGTGTATACTTGTTTGAGTTTATAGCAGGTGACTTTCTCAATGTCTTAGTCCACCTCCAACATCTTACCTTCACCTCATTTTACACCACTATTTATCATTTATAAAGCTCACCACATCATATGTTTACAACAGCAGATATAGTATTTCATATGCTCATCATGAATAAGAGAAACATTTCTTATGAACAAAAATTGTAACAATATACTCTAGTTATTAACCTCAATATATGTTATATGTTTACAGATCGGATAAGCTTTGTAAATAAACATGGTTTGTACTGAACGAGTGAAAGAAATTCAATCAATTTCTAGTTTTGTCTGTGAGGTTTCGTGTTTGTATTTCAGCACTGATTCACCTCTAGGCACCAAATGAAGCATAGGGACACCACTACAACTGGCCTTTATAGAAGCCTGCATCTTGGCATTTGCAGTGGCAGTTTCAATAGCAATGGTTTTACATGATGAGGTTGCTAGCCCAAAGCACAACCCTCTTTAGTTGCCTTCAACAACATGAATGAAAAGTTCTTAGTTATCCACCGGAATTAACTTGTAAATGTTGTCAGTAATTTGGGCATGTTTATATCACTGACATAGCTTTTCTGAGGAGGGATGTAGATTCTAGGTCAATAAGGTAATATTACACAAACAGTTATCAACACCACTCTGATACTTATGTTGAAAATATATCAACTCCAAACACATTACTAGTTCCCAAAATCAATAGTTTATTGTTAAAGTCTAGTATGGCAACTAATATCAATTATCTGACAGAGAAATTGGCTTGACACCTTTATGATTTCCCCTTGTAACCTTGGACAAAAACATTTTATATCCGCATTCTTCTTTCCCTATGGGTTTCATTTCCATCTGATTATGATTGATGGCATGCAAAACATCAGTGGCCATCACATAGGACTGGAATCGACATCAAACACCTGTGTTTCGCTCTGCCATTAAACTGTATTTACATATTTGGAATGACCTTATACATGGTGGAATTTCCAGCTTATATACACATTTTTTAAAACCTGTCAGCTCCTCAACAAATACTCGTCAAGTTGAGCCATCTGAGCCAATTTTGTCCACGTCATGTTTACTTCCTTTACATTTGCTTCCATTTCTCTCTTCTATGAGTGTCTTGGTCTTCCGCTACTTCTCTTGCCCTGTGGATTCCTGAACAGAACTTGCCTGGTGATGTTATCCACTGGTTTCCATAATGTGTGGCCTATCCATAGCCTACTCTGTATTTCATGCTCAACTGGTATTTGTCTCATTTTCCCCATCAGTTCCACATTGATGATCTTGTCGTACCATTTCCACTCTTGTATTCTGCGCATACAACTATTTACGAAAATCTGTACCTTATTCATAAGTACCTGTGTTGTCCTCCATGTTTCAGAGCCATATAAAAGAACAGATTTTACATTGTAGAAGATCTTTTGTTTTGGTGGTGGTTTTAATTTATGTTTAACTTCCATAAATTTCTCAATGCAATGAAAGTTATTCTTGCCTTCTTAACTGCCCATTGTTTTCTGTACTTCCTAATATGTCTATATTGCTGCCAAGGTATGTGAAAGACTCAACATTCTGAAGGTGGGTGGCTCCCAACCCAATTCATCTGTGTTTTGTCTCTGTGTATTTTTAGCCCCAATTGTAGTGACCTCTTTTCGAGTAAACGTATCTTATTTTGCATCTGGCTGTGGGTATGGGACAGAAGAACCAAATCATCGGCAAAGTTGAGATCGTTAAGTTGTTTCATCAATGTCCATTTAATGTCATTGTAGCTTGATGATACTGTAGACTTCATAATCCAGTCAATGGCCAGCAGGAAGAGTAATGGTGATAGTAGACAGCCTGTCAAACCTCCGTTCTTATTTCAAAGGGTTCAGAAAGCTGACCTTCGTGTGGTACCCAACTTCATGTTTTCTGGATTATATTAGAGAAATTTGGGGGCACTCCATAGTGTCTGTGCAACTTCCATAGTGATACCATGTCCAAACTGTCAAAAGCTTTCTCATAGTCCACAAATTCTATTATAAGCGATTAGTTCCATTTCAAACTTTCTTCAATTATTATTCGCAGTGTTGCTATCTAGTCTGTACAGGACCTGTTTTGTCGAAAGCCGGCCTGCTCATCTCTCAAATGGTCGTCTATGGCCTTTTCTAACCTCTCTAGAAAGATCCTGATCAAAACTTATTCCGGAAACCGATAATAACATTATTCCTCTATAATTGGTACACTGCTATAAATCTACCTTTTTTGGCAACTTTATTACATAGCCATCTTTCCAGTCTTCCAGTATTTCTTCCCTCTCCCTAATGTAGAGTTATTTTTGTTCCATCTGTATTTACATTTATCGTAAATATTTTTACCATGTGTTATTCTGTGCAATGGAATTAGGACAACAAGAGCCAATGAATTACTTATTATTTGATCAGGGCAATGATCATGTCTCTGGGTGGCACATGGATATTCAATACAAGTCTTATTTACTCTAACTGGGACGCATACACAAATTAACGCTGTAATACTATTGATGTATAAAACAAAAATACAAATACATGCGAGTTAAAGAATGCAAATTAAGTGGTATTTTTCTCTCAACACACACTGACTGATATAAATCAATGACTGAATGTGAGATGATGATTAATATAATAATAATTTAATATAATAATCTAAAACACTATGTCGGAGGTTGAAAGGACCGTACGTTCACCAAAAAAGAACGGTAAATCCTCTTTACAGCTCGCAGGGGCTGAATTTGCACGCTAAAAATGGCCAGCTGTCTCAACCAAATGTACCTCTGAAATTTGTGTTTCGTGATTTAGTTTGCTGAATTTCATTTTTTTTTACGGCTGGTGGCATATGTACATGCGCAATTGATGTTTACTGTATGATTATTTCTGGCATGTCGGCTTTAGTATGTGTTACGAACTTTGAAAGTCAACCCACCCATTGCAACAAAAGTTGGACTTCTTCTTCTTCTTCGTACGCAGTCAGACAGTAACCATTATTTTTTCGAAAAAAGCGGCGGTCATCCTGAGGCTCTCGCCACCGCCATAGAGCTTGTCTTGCAGTTCCACTGGTAATGGCCACATCTGCTCTCTCTGATCCTCGTATGTCGGGCAGTTCTGCAGCAGATGTTCAGCGGTCATTTTACCAGTACCGCACGGGCATTCGTCGGTACACCCTATCTTCAATTTGTAGTTGGACTTCAAGACTGTAGAAATGATTTATTATTTATCAGTCCAATGATCACGCATTGGTGAAACATGTGACGGTGCAAGTAGGAAAGAAATGTTCTCTCCAATTTCCACTTCAGCATTAATGTCCTTTAATGCTTCATACTAATATATAATCTTTATAATGAATACTTTATGTCATAGACAGTTTTTAATTATGTGTCTTATGATGTTTAGATCCAAATTTTAGCTCAATTTGTTCAATAATAATGAATTTTATAAATAATAGTGAATTCCTGCATTTTTGCCAGTATTGAAAGAGGCACATTGGCAAAATTAGCATGGACTGAAAATAGTTAAAGAACAACAATGATAATGACACTGTAGTAGATGAATCAGCAACCCAGAATCTAGAATCAGCAGCCCAGAATCTAGAATCAGCAACCCAGAATCTAGAATCAGCAACCCAGAATCTAGAATCAGCAACCCAGAATCTATGCATTTAAAACCAAAACCAGAGAGTACAAAACAAGAATATCTACTACAAACTTCTTTTTAATCGCCCTTCTTCTACCCGTGAAGGTAGGTAGGTAGAGCGATAAGAGCAACAAGGGCCCATCGCATCAACTTAATTTAACATCTTTATACTGGTTTAGAAGACTCTACAGAGTCTGTATACAACCTGTTTCTTTATGCGAGTCCATCTTAATAGACTCAAACACTAGAGCTAAGCAGACCTGTAGCCAGTTAGATGCTATCGATAGCTGCTCTTAACAAACCACCTGGGGAAAGGTACAAATACTTGCGTAGATTTTTAACTTTAATTTTGTTCTGGCAGCGGCCGTTAAGCCTACTTTTTTTCAATTTCCAATTGCCAAGGAATTTTTAACGTGCTTGACACTGAACACGGGAGTCAGATCTCACTACCCAGATATCATGGGAATCTTTACCAGAAGATTTACGTGAAAAAAGTCTCGGTCACCATGATTCAAACCCGCGACCTCCGGCATCTGAGGCCGACACCTTCCGTTGAGACCACTGAGTCCCCCAACTGTCCATGAACATGATGAATGACCGAGTCCCAGTTAAAACACAAAGAGGATGATGTATTTCTGATTTGACCTAACTTTGGACCGCCACAGGAGCAAGACCATTGTAGAGAGGTCCGCCTCCCATCCTTGATAGTCATGGCCTTCTTCTTTAGGAGCTGGTTAGTAGGGATATCCTCAGCAAAGCATTGTGTCCAAATTGGGCCAAACAGCGACGGTTTATCATGGTGATTGTGCTCTCAAAGTCTGTCCGTGGGATGACTTCATCAATTGAGACTCGGCCATACCAGTAAAGTAACCCATAGCATTACTGCCGTAGGGGTGTGAGGTGTTTAGCGATCTGACATTTCAAAGGCTCAGCTATATGAGGGCAGTAGCCATCTCCTCTCCCTTGTCGCTTCAACTTCCCGGACTGAACCGGTACCCATTTAAGGCTGGGCCGACCCGCCTTAACTAGGGAATGAACCCAGGACCACTCAGATGCAAAGCCAGTTCGCAACCACTTCGCTACCCGGCACATGCCAGTAGATCATAAGAATTAACCCCTGGCTGCACATGTGGAAGGCTTCAATGCACTTTTGATCACCCTGCAAAATATTTCAAGTTTCAGAACTGTAGAGCAGGATAGGGACAAAACAGACTGTAAATTTGTAGCTTGATTTTCAGTGAAAGTCTCTGCTGGTTCCAGACTCAATGAAGGGTGTTCATAGAGACAGCAGCCTGACTGGCTCTTCGAATAATGTCCAGGTGGCTTCGTGCCTCCGAGTTTTGTTTACTTCCCAGGTAAATGAAATCCTTAGTGAAGTTGACATGCTTGTCAACTTGGGAGTGTGAAATTGGCATGGTTGCCACCTTGGGAGTGTGAAACTGGCATGGTTGCCAACTTGGGAGTGTGAAACTGGCATGGTTGTCACCTTGCAAGCACCTATTTTAACAGATTTGTTGGTGTATATACTTGCAACCAAGTGTGCTGACAAACAGGTGATTGACCAGTTGTGCCTTTGCATAATAGAAAAGCTGCTTCTTTTTAAACCTTCATGCGGACCAATATTGGATAGGAATTTCATTATCTTTAGAATTTGTGCCAGGACATTGGCTAATAGTGTGCTCTTTCAGATTTTCAACTCAGCTGTCAATGATGTTTTACATAGACAGCTCATACACAGAGTTTATCATCTATCTCCAATAGAACTAGGCACTGATCTCACCTCCCTTGAGACCAGGGAACATTTTAAACTTGAGGGATTCGAACATCCGCTGTTTAGCACTTTTTCTCAAAGAGAGTGAACATCTACTGGAGTGCAGTGTCGTCAGATCTGCATAACATTATACAACACAACAAGGCACAAAGTGTCACTTCAAATAACAAAGACCATAATATTAGCTCAAAGAATAAAATTGTTGCTTGGATTGTATAAAAACGAAACTAAAACCACAAACAAATCTCATGTTGTTCTTTGTTTTTTCTGTGGTAAGTATGATTCTTCTTCCCTTTTTCTGGAAGATGAGATGTCCTCTGAGGTATCTGCTGCATGACTTCTGCTGCTTTCATTAGCCTCTGAAAAAAGCTTGTCCTGGCGACGTACATTGCGAATTCCTCCCATCTACAAAGTAACATCAGAAATGAAGACCTTATTTGTTAAACAGCTCAGAAAGAGATGTTTGCAAATGACAATATCACAAAGTTATTAGACGACTGCCACTTTATGAATTTCTTTCAATCATACTAATCTGTGGGCCTAAGGGTCCCTTACTGGGGAGAAACAAATAGGACAACTGCACCTCAATACATGTAGTAAAGCGCGACTGAAGAGAGTTGTGCATGGAGCTAGTGACCTCATCATGTAAATAAATATAATAATCTTATTAGGCGATCAAGGTCCATCGTGTCGAGGTCCATGAGGTGTATAGTTCTGAGGAGGTGCGGGCGATTTGTCACAGCCAGGTGGGCACCCCCCTCCCTCTTGATTTCAACAGCCAGGTGCAGGATCTGGCAAGCTGGGACAAACTGGGAGAGGCAGATCACATGGCCAAAGATAGAGGCAGAGATGGCCCATAATAGAAACAATACTCTTGAGATGTGTTTGTGGGACAACTTCAGTGTTGGTAACCAGATCATACCAGTAGATTCCAAGGATGCGACTGACTGCATACATGGAAGGCTTCAAAATTCTTCTGATTTCTTAGTAAGACCGTCCAAGTTTAAAACATATTTTAGCGATCATGTAAAACAAATTGCTAAAAAGACCATTATTAGAAAAACACACAAAGTACTTTGTGAAGGCTTCCAAATGGAGGTAAATTTGGTGGTACCCCTATACACTGAGCCGCGTAGCGCAGTGGTTAGCGCGCTGGCTTCGCATCTGAGTGGTACTGGGTTCATTCCCCAGTTGAGGCGGTAATGTTTTTTTCAGACCGCAATGGCTCCTGGGTCGACCTAGCCTTAAATGGGTACCGGTTCAGTCCGGGAAGTAAAAGCAGCGAGGGAGAGGAGATGGCTACCGCCCTCATATAGCCGAGCCTTTGAAATGTGAGATCGCTAACACCTCACACCCCTACGGCAGTAATGCTATGGGATATTTTACTTTACTTTACTATACACTGATTAGTGTCTTCTTCTTCTTCTTTGCCGTTCATTCTGAATAGAACATTTTGTTACTTTGTGTCACATTTTACAGTAAGAATGTGATATCTGTACCTTTCAGGCCAACACTTTCGGTTTCACCATGGCACATTTTTGGGACTGGATTTTACTTCTCTCTTTGATCCCTATTCCCTCATCCAAGTTGCATGGATGCATCCAGTCTCCAGGGCCAGCACTAAAAGGCAGAATTAGGTCTTGGACAGTCTGATTTACTCACACTGATGCAAGCATTCAACTAGGAATCACTGGCTTCAGTCATATCATTTACTGTGTCTCTGACCTTGCCGGTTGTAGTGAAAAACGACAGCAAAGAAGAATACTAATCTAATAGCCGTCAATCATGAGTGATGATGACAACAGCAGTCAGATATGACAACAGCAGTCAGATATAACAACAGCAGTCTGATATGACAACAGCAGTCAGATATAACAACAGCAGTCAGATATAACAACAGCAGTCTGATATGACAACAGCAGTCAGATATAACAACAGCAGTCAGATATAACAACAGCAGTCAGACATGACAACAGCAGTCTGATATGACAACAGCAGTCAGATATAACAACATCAGTCAGATATGACAACATCAGTCAGATATGACAACATCAGTCAGATATGACAACAGCAGTCAGATATAACAACATCAGTCAGATATGACAACATCAGTCAGATATGACAACATCAGTCAGATATGACAACAGCAGTCTGATATGACAACAGCAGTCAGATATAACAACAGCAGTCAGACATGACAACAGCAGTCTGATATGACAACAGCAGTCAGATATAACAACAGCAGTCAGATATGACAACAGCAGTCAGATATAACAACAGCAGTCAGACATGACAACAGCAGTCTGATATGACAACAGCAGTCAGACATGACAACAGCAGTCTGATATGACAACAGCAGTCAGATATAACAACAGCAGTCAGACATGACAACAGCAGTCAGATATAACAACAGCAGTCAGACATGACAACAGCAGTCTGATATGACAACAGCAGTCAGACATGACAACAGCAGTCAGATATGACAACAGCAGTCAGATATAACAACAGCAGTCAGACATGACAACAGCAGTCAGATATGACAACATCAGTCAGATATGACAACAGCAGTCAGATATAACAACAGCAGTCAGACATGACAACAGCAGTCAGACATGACAACAGCAGTCAGACATGATAGCAGTCAGACATGCTGACAGCAGTCAGATATCTTGTATCAGAATGTCTTCTCCTCATGAAACTTTTCTAAAGACTGTACACGGTAACAACTTCAGCAATGACTGACACTAACCGTGATTTGAAAGTCACAGCATGCCTCTGGTTTATTGGGAGACTTGTATAGCAAAGCTTTCCTCTTATTTTCTTCCCAAAAGAGAATGATACGAATCGTGCTGGCATGGCCCCAGCTTTCACCCAAAGCTGGTACAAGATGAGAGCTGCCAGCACCAGGCATTATTTTCGTGGTCATTTGGTTGGTGAGTACGACCTGTGATTGGAACAATTATGAAACAATTATGTTTAAAAACTGCGTCTGAGTAGTAGAGCACTTGTTTCTCACAGTGAAAGTACTAGGTTTGTACTCCCATTAGCATCACCTAGTTTACTTTTAGAGATGGGAAAACAGTAAGGAAAGAAACTGGCCACCCCACCTTTTTACAAAAAACAGAGGCCTAGGACAAGGAAGTCTTTAACACTTCATCCCAGACAGCAGTGTCTGCTATGGGACTACCTTTACATTTTAGAGCTATATAAAAATGATCTCAGGTGTGCACTATAGGACCGCAGGAACGTTCCAAACATGTCATTAAAGGCGTCTTGACTATATGAGGAAGAGGGGGGCATAATTGATAACAGATAACATCAACAAAAAACAGGTATGGCACAGTGACTGCAGCGGGATGGAAACAAAATAAATTTTGTCAGGTGAAACATAGTGACCAAGACCCCCACCTTACATCCACATCGTTCACCTGTATAGCATGGCCAACATTGCCCAACAGCAAATAAGGCCCATGCCCACCTTCTTCAGTGCACATCAGGAAATAAGTTGCCAATGTAACCCTCTACCAGAGTAGCATCACTAAGAGAGAAGAACTCAACAAGAGTAATTCAGACAAAAACAATAACTGATCTAAACATGTATCAATCAATCAATGTATTATATTCATCATTTGGTTGATCAGGCCTGAGACTGGTTGTAAGGTTTTCTGAGCATGTTTCTCTTCATTTCACCATAGGTTTGTACTGTAATGTCTCTGCATGCCAGATATGTAAAGATATGCCCCTTTCCTCTTTTCCCCTGGATCTTGTCTTGTAGTATCTTCTGTAGAAGACTTTCATGTCATATTTTCTTTCCCAGCTAATTAAATCTTCATTTCTATATCATTTTCAATATTTGCCTTTATATGCCTACTTCAGTGAGGACATTGTCATTGCATCCTCTTTCTTTTTAACTCACTCTTTCCATTCTATGATAGCACCACATTTCAAACACCTCCGTATTTTTCTATTGATGATTATATTCATTTGTCTATATTGCTTGTCTATTGTCATAGTCTTTGTCTTCAATGTGTTGCTTGTCTATTGTCATAGTCTTTGTCTTCAATGTGTTTATTTTCATGTACTGTTATTTTTTATTCAAGCAGCCTTTGCAGCACTGCTAATATTTCTCCACAGCACCACTGGGGCCGAAGGGGCATTGAACAAGATAACTCTTAGCTGACAGCTTGGGTCGGGTCACTAAACTAGAGCTGTTCAAGACCCTATTCCGCCTCTAAGTGGCAGTTCAGGAAACAGGCAGCATCTGTACAATCTGGCTGAGAGAGTAGGAATAGAAGAGGGAAAACAAATACAGTTCCACAAATGTGCAGAAAAGTGAAAAATGTAAACTATGACACAGCATAATAAAATGACCGTTTCAGGATGAACAGTGATGAAGAAGTAGAACAGCTTCACTTACTGCCACTTTGAATTGTGTAGCAATCTTAATGAAGTTCTGCGCCAGCATCGTCAGAAGTCTGGTGCGCACAGATATGTCATCAAAGTTCTGTCTAAATGGACATGCGATACTGTCCACTACCACTAGCCTCACCTGCAAATAAATGTCATGCTTGGCAGTTAATCTTCACAGCAATGGCTCGCACTTGAATGTTTAGATGATGTGTCATAATACTGGTCGGAGGTAACAGGTTTTAATCTAGGCAAGACCTAGGGTTTTGTCTATAAGGTATGAAATTAAAACTCAGACTGCATCCTGCTGTGTGGTGACAGACAGGACAAGCACCCTTTATTTGTCAATCTAATAATTACTCCCCAGCGGACTTCAGTAAAAGGGAAAGCATCATAATGATAATTAATTAGTCATAATAATGACTGCATGATCAATTCATGGGACTCAGTGGTCTCGAGGTAAGGTGTCCACGTGTTCGAATCATGGTGGAGACCGAGATTTATTTCACGTGGATCTTCTGGTAAAAATTCCCCTGGGCTTTGGGTAGTCAAATCGGAGTCCTGTGTTTAATGTCGAGCACATTAAAAATTCCTTGGTAATTGGAAATCGACAAGAGTAGGGTTAACGGCCAAGTTATTAGTACCTTTCCCCATGTGGTTTGTAAAGAGCAGCTATAGATGGCACCTAACTGGATGCTGGTCTAGTTAGCTCTAGTGTTTGAGTCTATTAAGATTGACTCGCACATCGGTAAAAACCACCCTCCAAGAACTTGTTGTATACAGAACCTGTAGAGTCTTCTAAACCAGAGTAAAGATGTTAAGTTAAGTATATGTACTTCCTAATTCTAGTATGCATTTCATACATTGATGTAAACCTCTCTAGTGCAGAAAGCACCCCAATCCCTGGCATTGCACACCTTATCTGAGTGTGGAGTAGCCAATCAGGTTTGAAAGAAAGTTCTAGAAACAACTTATTATTTTTCCGTATATAAAAGAGTAGATCATATGTTGTCCTCAGGATTCAGAAGATGACATCTCAAAGAAGGAAGCAAAAACTGATTGCTATATTTGTGAGCTTTGACACTTTTATTAAAGAGACTATCAATATGAACGTGAGTTCGCTTTTACAAACATTTTCCTAGCATGGAAGTTCACTTTACGGATGTTAAAGAATTGCTTGACTTCCACGATTAGCCCCTAACAGACAAAGATTGTCATTGGATTAATTAGAAAAGAAGGTTGCTTCTTGAAAAGGAGTTTTGTTGTGAAGATGTGGCTCCATACCCTAAGCTGATGAGTACTAAAGAAATAGAGGAAGGAAAAACCACAACATATAAAGCAATTGCACATTAGTAAAGCATCAATCTAAATTTAGAAAGATGCGCGTAAGTCAATTCCATGCTACAAAACTCAATAACCTGTTACAGCTTTGATGAAGGAAACAAGGCCAAAGGTGCAGCCGGGAATAAGCTGACAGTAACCAGTGAACAATAGATGATAATAGATGTAGTCTGATTCTGTCTCCATCCAGCAGACCTGGAAACAGGCTGAACAAGTGCAGTCTGCATACAGGAATAGGGATCGCAGAGAAAAGGCAAACCTGACCCCAAAAATGTCGGGCCGAAATTGGATGCGTGGGGCCGAAAGGCACAGATATCGGTCTTGTTGTAAACCAGGCACAACTTCCTTTTCAGGATGAACGCTGAAGAAGAAGAAGAAAAGAGACAGATCTCAATGCGACAAACAACATTATTTTTTCAAAAAGCAATCTTCACATCCATCACCAATTACCCATAACCCTTCAGATTCAAAACTATCATCATCAGACCCTTTAAGATCACCATCAAATTACCATTCAACAATAAGAAAAAAAGACACTCACTAAATTTTCCTCTGAGGATAATGCTGAATCTATAACTTTATTCAAGATACCTAAATCGCCAACATTCTATACATTCATCTTCCACTTTTGTAAGGATTTACTTGTAAATATTTAACCGTCACCAGGCACCAGGTTGCACTAAAAAAATTGACGTAATTTTCCCTGCAGCTATACTCATTATATTTTACTATGGTTGTTGACTTTCAGAGCATGTAACCTTTTTATTAGTTGGCCTATAGATATAATATTGTTGTGTGAAGAGACATAAATTAATAAAGATCTTGTTGGTGTTAATTTTTTGTTGTGTGTGTGTGTTAGTTTCTGAGATAGAAGAAAATGAAGGTCAAAATTTATAAAAGCAAAGCACAAACATTTGGACTCACCATTTGGGAAAAGTCGCTCCTCATATTATCTATTAAAATCACAACAAAGTATCCTACTATGTAGCTTGGCATGTAACTAAGAGTATGACAACCATACCTTCACCCAACAGATGTCTCTGCCACATACTTCATGTTAGTAGGCCATAGGTAATAACAAACACAGATCTGTGGCAAACAACATGGCAACAACCAATTCAGCTGGAGATTAGAGAGAGAATGAATATGGATGGATGGATAAGACACAAACAAAAACCTGACAATATTGGAACCCACAGGGAAAGAGATGAATGGAGAGGTTAAAGAACACCTGGCAAAGAAATTATGTAAGAAGAGGCCGGCATAGACAGAGTTCAAGAAGATTACCTAAAGTCAAAATAAGTTGAAAGAATCTGTTGCAACTTTATGTTCCAAGAAGAACCAGATGGATTAAGTCCAGAAGTCAAGTATTGTGAACCTTAAACATTAAACCATCATGTCACTAGATATCCAAATAATTCCACTTAATTTTTCCTCAATGCCGACTAATTTTTCCACAACACTTAAAGCAACAAATAAAAATGATTTACGCAGATCAACTTTGCAAGTGTCAAATCTAAGCAGTTGTATGGAGTTGTAACGTGGAGAACAACCAAGGTGAAACAACAGAGAATCCAGTCCTTCATTAACAGATACTTAGAAAGAATGATGGGCATTAAGTGGCAGGACTTGGTGAGAAATGAAGATCTGTGGGAAAGGAGCCAACGTCAGACACTGAAGCAACAAATTAAACAAAGGAAATACATTGGATAGGACATACAACGAGGAAGACACCATCCAACGCAGCTAGACATGGAATCCGCAGTGGAAGAGAAAGAGGTAGACCTAAAAATATATGGAGAAGAAAATGTAAGAGGGAACTATTAAATAGTCCCACATGGAAAGGGGCAGAAGAGTAGCCCAGGACTGTGTATACTGACGAGATGTGATCAATGGCCTATGTACCAAGAAAAGCAACAGACTTTGATTTGAGATCTACTTCCCAGAGTAGATCCTGGGGCCCCTTATTGGGAAGGAAAGAATAAATAGGACCACTGCCCCTCCCTGCACACTAGCAACCTCATCATGCAAAACAAATTGCAAAACTGCAAGAGCACAGAAAGTACTTTGGTGTAGGCTTCCTAGATGAGGTCAACGGTAGTAGTGGCTCTATACTCCAGCTGTAGTAAAAAAGGGACAAGGAGAAGATGTAGACCTACTCATACTTTTTGTAAAGGTTATCTATAATGTGTGCAGCATTTTACAATTTTCGTCAGCATGTGGTCACATACCATTATATTTTGTTCCCTGGCAAAATTTGGTTATTATGAATTCTGTTCAAATTATTTGTTTACATCTCGGGTGTCTCACCACCATTGCTTTATTTCTAAATCAATAATTCAGCTCTGCAAAATCTACAACCAAAATAAATTTAGGGAGTTTTACAAACAAAACATTTTTCACGCATCTGAAAAACAGTGACTTACATTTTCATGCTGTTTTAAGAACTTCGGTAACAAATGCACTGTGGCTATTAGCTCAATATGATCTTGACAGCGATAGTAGTGAGTACCTGCCAGAATTTTGTCAACTGTTAGGTGATCGATAAGTGTGCTGCCTGTATGCAATGAAGAGAAAAAATTATTTTTAATGAATACTCATTGAACTAAAACTAAAGGCTAAGGAGGGCATCCCTACAGAAACGCCTGTTGAAATCGGATGCACGGGGCCGCAAGCCTAACAAAACAGTGCAACGTAAATCACAGTATGATGGCAGCACAACCTATTCGAAAAACGTATGGCGCTCATCCTGAGGAGACCCGCCAGGCAGCGATAGCGCCGGGCCCCACGCCTCGAAGGGGCCCACCCTTGACTACTGGTGGTCACCCACCCATGTGTCGTGGAGTCAAGGCACATGGCTATGGGGAAACGACTATTGGCCAAAACCTCAAGACCCTCAGAATATTACAGTGGAATGCGGAGGGAGTCATTAACAAAAAACTTTCCCTAACACATCACCTGCATGAAGGTAAGATTGACGTGGCATGTATCCAGGAAACGCACCTCAACAAAAACCATAAATTCTCAATCAGAGGATACCAGACTTTCCGTCTAGATAGAGAAGGCCACAAAGGAGGGGTCCTGATACTGACCAGAAACAGCATACCGAGTAGCGCGGTACCTGTCAATCACACCGGACAAGCAGAAATTGTAGGAGTTGACATAATGGCTCAAGAGACGAAGCTCCGCATTTTCAATCTGTTCGGACCACCAAACAGAGACCTATCGCTCTCGAGTATGGAGGTCAGAGACTCCAACTGCATAGTGGTTGGAGATTTCAACAGCCACTCGGAGAGATGGGGATACTCTGACACAGACAGCAGAGGTGACGAAGTGGAAGATTGGGAGATAGATGCAAATCTCTCCCTAATCAATAGGCCGGAGGATAGCCCTAGCTTCTATTCAAGAACATGGCATACCACCTCGACTCCAGATTTGGCCTTCTCCACACAGGACATACACTATAAAATAGACCGCCAGGTGCTAAACCAACTGGCAGGTAGCGACCACAGGCCGATCAGGCTAACCATTGACATGGAAGTAGGCCCACAGGAAACAAAACCGCTCATACGTTGGAATTACAAACGAGCCGACTGGGACAGATTTGCAATCCTGACAGATGGGCTGTGTGAAACCATCAACACACGAAACACCAAAATGAAGCCCATGGTAGAGAGCCTAAGCAAGGCAATAATGCAAGCCGCCACTGAAACCATCCCAAGAGGAGCTAGGAAAAACTATAAGCCCTACTGGAATGATGAGTTACAGAAAGTGGAAGATGCAGTAACAAATGCGAGGAACATGGCAGAACGAGAAAAATCCGTGGAGGCAAACATCGCCCTCAAAGCCGCCGCGGCGAAGTACAAACACACTCTCAAGCAAACAGCAAGAGAAAGTTGGAAAAATAAAACGGAAAGTTTAAACCTGGACAAAGAAGGGAACAAGCTATGGAAGCTAGTCAGAGCCATGAACGACGAAACCCCGTCAAATAAACAAATTACTATCAAGCAAGGCGAGAACTTGATCACAGGTAAGAAAGCCGCAAACGCCTTTGTCGATCACTATGCCAGAGCAAACCACATCGAGGTCCCTGCAGATAAGCATACAGACATTAGCGAAGAGCTAAAGGGGCACGAAAACATAAATACGGCTCCTGAAGAGCACATGATGGCCAAACTAACAATGCGCGAAATGGAAGAGGCTATGAGAACACTAAAGAGAAGGAAATCTCCCGGAAAAGACGGGATAACAAACGAAATGCTGATGGGGCTGGGCCAAACAGCGAAGGAAAAACTACTATCAGTCCTGAACCAAAGCTGGAAAAGGGGTATTGTACCCCAGGCATGGAAAGATGCAATACTGGTACCAGTACCAAAAACAGGAAAGGACAAAACAGATCCGAATGGATACAGGCCCATAAGCCTACTGAGCTGTGTCGGCAAGCTGATGGAACGGATGATAAACACCAGACTGATGTGGCATCTGGAAGAAAAACGAATACTAATTCCACAGCAAGCCGGCTTTAGACAGCACAGATCCACTGAGGACCAGGTCATCCTCATAGCCCAGGAGATAGAAGATGCCTACCAGGCACAGAAACACACAGTAGCTGTTTGGGTGGATCTGGAAAAGGCATTTGACAAAGTCTGGAAGGATGGACTTAGAGTCAAGCTAAGAAGAAGTGATGTTTGTGGGAAGATGTACAAGTGGATCAACCACTACCTCAAACAAAGAACGGCCAGAGTCCAAGTACAAGGGCAGATGAGCAAAAAGGTGACACTCGAGCAGGGAGTACCCCAAGGGGGAGTACTGTCACCCACACTCTTCCTGGTATATATAAACGATATTACAGAGAATATACCAAGAAGAGTCCATAGCTCAATGTTTGCAGACGATCTGGCTATGTGGACCTCTGAAAAGAATCTCACCATAGCAAGAAATCGGATGCAAACGGCCCTAACATCGCTGGAAGAGTGGGCGAACTCATGGCTGGTCAAAATAAACGAGGAGAAAACCACGTGCACAATATTCTCGCTCTCATTAAAACCCCAAAGTACCAAATTAAGCCTAAATGGCAAAATCCTGCAGCCAAACGACAACCCAACCTATCTGGGAGTCACATTTGATCGGCGCATGACATGGAAAAGTCAGATTGAGAGAAACCGAATGAAAGCCAGAGAAAGAATGGCGATCATGAGGAAACTTGCTGGCACAAGCTGGGGAGCAGACGAAGGCATACTAAAGAAACTGTACACTGGAAGAGTGAGACCAGTTCTCGAGTATGGCATCGCGGCATGGACAACAGCAGCAAAGGCGAACTTCGATAAAGTTAACAAACTTCAAAACCAAGCCATGAAAATCATAACTGGTGGCATGAAGTCAACGCCAATTGTAGAACTTGAAAAGATTACAAAACTGCAATCCATGACCGACAGAAGAGACTGCAGAGCCCAGCTGCAGTCAGAGAAACTCCGAAGACTGACGGACCATCCAATGTACCAAAGGCTAAACAATTTGGGAACTGGGAAACTAAAGCGGAGAAACTTTGCAGAAATAGCCAAAGCAAAGATGCACGAAGATCCCATGAACGCACTAACAACACCAAAACCCATCACTACTGTACGAAAACCTACTTGGAGGCAGGATATATTTCCAGAGGTGGTAGAAAATATACCAGGTATTGCAAACAAAAACTGCCAGACCGAAAAAGAAAGGAGAGACACTACCTTAAGCTTCATAACGAAAAGCTACCCAAGCATGGACTGGACCCATGCATACACCGACGGTTCTGTAACAAACACTACACAGAACGGAGGGGCAGGAGCATTCCTGAACCTACCAAATGGCAGAAAAATAACACTGTCATTCGCTACTGGTAAGTACACGAGCAATTTCAGAGCAGAGGCAGAGGCACTGAGGGCGGCAGTGGAAGAAATGGCAACACACAGTGAAAATGAGAGCCATATAGTCCTGCTGACAGATGCTCTCGCCGTAGTCACAGCGCTAAAAAGCCAGAAAAACACTGAGCTTAATGACTTAAGAGCAGCACTCTGCAAACTGTGCCAACAGTCCGCACCAAAAAGGGTAGTGGTACAGTGGGTTCCGTCACACTGCAACATCCAAGGCAACGAGGAGGCAGACAGACTGGCAAAAGAAGGTGCAAGGCTACCACAAATAGATACCAGTATGACGTACGAAGAGTCAAAACGGCTTATCAAAGCCAGGTACATGTCCAAATGGGAAACCGAACATACTGGTTACACCAAAAACGATGCCTATTACCAGTTGAACCGAAGAGAGCAGGTCGTTGTCTTCAGACTTCGCACTGGCCACAACAGACTGAGGTACCACCTCTTCAACAAATTGAAGATAGGGTGTACCGACGAATGCCCGTGCGGTACTGGTAAAATGACCACTGAACATCTGCTGCAGAACTGCCCGACATACGAGGATCAGAGAGAGCAGATGTGGCCATTGCCAGTGGAACTGCAAGACAAGCTCTATGGTAGTGGCGAGAGTCTCAGGATGACCGCCGCTTTTTTCGAGAAAATAATGGTTACTGTCTGACTGTGTACGCAGAAGAAGAAGAAGAAGAACTAAAACTGGAGGACGTCAGTAAATGATACAACAATCTCATCATCTTGCTTTATAGTGTTGACAGCTAATTTCCTCCACAACCACTTGTCCTTTTACATAATATTTTTCTTATCTCCTTTCTTCTCCATATTTCTTCTTCTTCGATGTTCGTTTTGAAAAGGACATTTGTAACATTGTGCCTTAGGTTATAGTGAGGCTACGATATATGCACTTTTCGGTCCAACACATCTGATTTCAACACAGCATATTTGGGACCATGTTTGACTTCCCTCTTTGATGCCTAATCCAGTAGCCAGGTTTTATGGTTGCTATCCGTTTTCAGGGCCGCCCCCTGAAAGTGGAATAGGGTCTTGGTCAGTTATGGGTCATTGATCCTGATGCAAGCAGCTAACTATGAGTCACTGGTTGCTTAACCTCATTCACATCGGCCCCGCCAATCTTCTCAAAACAAAGCACAAGACAACTTTACATTAAGCTTGTATCAAAGCACTTCTACACGCTCTTGTTTCTGCAACAATTCATTTTACATGATGAGGTTGCTAGCCTAAAGCACAACCTTCTTTTTACCTTTTCACACTTGCAAGCCAAATACAGTGAATGATCTAATAGCCAGTAGCGAATCAGAGCTGACTATGAGTATATTCCACCTCCAGCGATGACCCTAGTAACACTCTGCACCCATGCAGCCTGGCTGAGAGATAAAGGACCAAAGAGGGAAGTCAAACTTGGTCCCAAAAATGTAATTCTGAAACAAGATGTGTCAGGCCAAAAGGCGCAGATATTGCAGTATCGTTGTAAACTATGACACTATATAACAAAATGTCCTTTTCAGGATGAACAAAGATGAAGATTTCACATTTTTTTATGTTTGTGCATTCTTGTTTTTTAAATTTTAAATAGAAATTTAAAATCTGTTTTGCTTAGTGTTCTTATGTGTAAGGGGACAAGATTCAGCAGTGAATGAACTAACAGCAGCCAGCAGCTCATACCTGGCCGCTGGGATCAAGATCAGCAGAACATAGATGGCCAAGACCTTATTCCGCCTCCACATGGCAGCTTTGAAAACAGGTTGTAATAGTCACTAGTGTAGTCTGGTCAAGTGATAGGGGTCGCAGTGGGAAAGCCACTGTTGTTGTTTTCATCTGAAATTAGAGGTGTCAACCAAAAGGCCCATATATCGCAGTCTCACTTTTCAAAACAAATGCTGAAGAAGAAGAAATTCTCATGCAATTTTCAGGAAGACCATATTCAATTAAGTATCTGAGTGGCAGATCATTGTCCCTCAAAGCAAATCTGGTCATGTACAAGGGCTGATCAAAAAGTATCCAACCTTAGACTGGAAAAAAACAACTGACCTATTTCTTTCAAAATTTAATCCCCTCTGAAGTAGATCCCTTCTGAGTTGACACACCTCTCATAGGTGATCTCACTGCTGGAAGCATTTCTGGATGTCATTCTTTGGGATATTCGTCAGGTGCTTTGTCACATTTATCTTGATTTCTTCTATCCTGAAATATCATCCCATTGAGTGGCATGTGCTTGGAAGAAGCCAAAGGTCAGTCACAGGGAGCAATGTCTGGGGAGAAGAGGGAGTTTCAAAACTGTCCAAAGCCATGTTTCAACAAATAGTCCTGGATGAGCTGTGATGTGTGAGCTGGAGCATTGACGAGATGGATTTGTCAGCTGTCATTTTCACAGAGTTGTGGTCTCTTGTATCTAACTGAGTCTCGTAGGTGGCTTGGCTTCGTTCATTCTCAATCTCCTGCTACCAAACCCTGAAAGGGCTTAAGAAGCAGAATGTGGTCCAGAGAACAGAATGTGTTGTGTCGTAGTTTACAACTTGACTACGATATTTGCACCTTTCGGTCCAACACATCCGACTTCAGCAAGCATTTTTTCAGTACCGGGTTAGCATTCCCTCTTCGATCCCTTCTCCTTAGCCAGTTTGCCCTACTGCAGTCTGTTATCCAGGTTCACCACGTGAAGGTGTAGAAGGGTCTTTGCAGCTCTGGTTCGCTAGCCCTGATGCTAGCAGTCAGCTTTGGGTCGCTGACTACTGCCACTCATGCGCTGCTCAGCATCTTGATCCCGAGTCTCGTAGGTGACGCATAATAGTCAGGTAGTACCCCTTGTTGACACTCTCACATCTCTCTATTTGCTATTCGATGATCTTCTATCTCTAACCGCCGTGTTTTCTTGATTATTTCTGAATTATTTCAAGTTGGGGGCCTTTCTGATCATTTATTGTTCTTATTCAAAATGTGGTCATCTTTGAAAAAATAATACTAGTCTTTAACCTGTGTAGAACTCATAGTTTCATTACCAAAATCCTATTTATCATCTCAAAAACCTCCAATCTGATCAAATGTAATGTAAATTCTTTGCTCAGCACGTTTGATCAGTTTCACTTGAAACACACATGCCTGTACGACAATCATTTTGCAGTTTGAAAAGCCACTAAATGCTTTCACCCTTAGAAGTAGTATAAGGCTGTTATATCTGACAGTGTATTTCTATGCCATTTCTCTGTGAAATTTCTTTAATCATTGTTTTTACTACCACATATGTTGTTCTTTCTTCATTTTGAGTTTTTAGTCTATCTATCTTCTCATTTCCACGTATCTTGCAGTGATTACTGATCCACTGCATTTCCTATCTTTTGAATTTATAACTGGACAGTGAGTGCTTCAGACAGGCTGTTTAATCAATTTTTTGTGTGGTTTCTTAGGGGCATTATACCTGATAGCGAATATGCAAGAAAAAACTATCTTTCTTTCTAAGACAACTAACCTTCACCTTCTTGCTGGGCAATAACCTTACAGTGCTGTACAGCTGCTTCTGCAATGTCAATCATCCGTTCAATGATAAAACTTCCTTCTGTGTCGATATAAACTACTTCACCACCAAGACCTCCAAGAGACTCTGGAATGTGTGTGTCAACAGCAAGCTGCATGCTGGAAAAAGAATTTATTTACAAATATAAACATTCAATTTAAAGATTACATGACCTAAGTGTGATCACAGTATGTTATATAACTATAATGTTACAGACTATAACAAGTTTTTTTAAATATAGCCACCTACAAGAACAAGAGGGTACAGCCACAAACTAATTAAAGAAAAGTCCAGATTAGATTCTAGGAAATATTTGCATTGCCACAGGAAATAGTGGAGGCAGGGTCAATTAATGAATTCAAAATTAGATTGGATGCACAGTTATTTTTAGATCAAGTGAATGTAAAAGAAACGGGTTTCATACAGACTCAGCAGGGTCTTCTAAACCAGTATAAAGATGTTAAGTTAAGTTAAGGTACCATCTCCCCATTGAAGATCGGCTGCAATGGATCTCCAACATCTTCTGTCTTTTGCCTTGATGGTAAAATTTATCAGGCTTTTCCCTGCTCATCTTTTTATGTTATCCTTCTACCTATAGCATTGATTACCTCTGGCACGTTGACCCTTCACCTTTCCTTCCAGTATTATTTTCAGCAAGGTGTTATTTCCTAATATGCGACCAAAATATCTTAATTGGCAGACTCTCCAACACCCAACACGATACAGAAGCACATATACTACACAATTCAAGTATGTCCTTAGTTTGGTATTCATGTTTGTCACTCCTGATGCTATTATCCATCACAACAAGAACATAGGTGGAACTATGTTGAATATATTTTTATTCTTTATTCAAGAAAATATAATTCAACCCAATTCATGCTGTAGATCTGAGGTCTCCAGGCCATAACATGTAGCTCACAATGCCAGCAGCATCACAATATATGATAAGTAATAACATAAGTTTGAGAAAGGCACTAAACTATTTAAGGCAATGCCTGAATGTTTGGATCTCTATCAGGTGCTTTGTAGCATTTATCTTGATTCCTGCTATGTCCTGAAATATCATCCCATTGAGTGGCATACATCTTTTGGAGGAAGCCAAAAGTCACAGGGAGCCATATCTGTCCTTGTCAGAAAAATAGTAACAACAACAAAATGAAACCCTAACAGATATTTAAATATGTGAAAAAAATTTTTAAAAACCAAGGACACAAAAGAAGTTGTTGAACAGTTTAATATTGGTTAAATAAAAAAATTATATGAAAATTATTTTTCAATCAATCAGTTCTTACCAATTATGTATGCAACTTGACTATTGTGTGGACCTTGAAGATGTCTCATGTTGTCCAAAGCCATTTAATTTGAATTCATGCTGCCCTCAAGGAGGGTTTGAGTAAGACTTCTGATATACTTACTTGAATCATGATATTCACAATCAGACAAGGTTGCCTAATGCCAGAGTCAAAAGCTGCTTGAATCTATGTCTGTCCTTAGCCATTGAGTATCATGATTGTCCAAAGGAATGATGCAGATCATCTCTTGTTTTGTTGGCAGTCAGCCACCTGGGCGGTTGTAGTTGCATGACCACCAGAAAAGCATCCTTCTTGTCCATCTATTGTCAGTCATGCTGACCATATCGCCAACCGATCTGTACTTTCGCATTGATGTAGAGTAAACGACATCTTGGAACTTTGGTCGCAGAAGCCAACATTTCAGATGCGGTCTCTTTGGGAGATATTTATAACTCTTCGCTCCATTACTCTTCAGTTATACGGAGCTTCTCTGTGACTGATTTGTACAGACTTCAAACCTCAAACCCATACCATTGCTGGAATAACCATGCTATTGAAGGTGTGAGCCCTTGCCTTGATGTCTATTCTCTGCTTGAGTATTGGTTTTAATGCAGTTGAAACTGAGCCAGGGGGAGAAAGACTAACATCTGGTTTAAAAAAATATACAGATCAGACATGTTAGTCAGGGTCAGGCAAAACATGCCAAGACCTTCACGTCAGCTTCCTCGTAGCCCTCCCTTGAAACCGGTTGTTTAGCAGCCTGGCCGTCTAGACGAGCGTACGAGAACATGATTTCCGTAGTAGTGAGCGACACACAGATGAAGCCAAGTATAGCATAACCGCCTGGAGGACCCCGGTCCACCTTCATCAGCACGCTTAGGATGTGAGGAAAGCTACTGCAACCCACCATATAACGTCCTTTTTAGGGCGCACAAAAAGAGTAAACCTACTCATTGGGGGTATTTGAAACAACAAAATGAGCCAACCCGCCGCTCTACTGAATGAGATCTCCTTATCATTGTTTTGGTTGATATATAAGATCAATAATTAAATTTTTTTAAAGTTGGAACAAACAATGTATCAGTCTCACCATATCTGTGTCTTCCCAATACCAGGTGCTCCACAGAACTCAGTAATCTTGCAGAGAGGCACACCACCCCCCATCATGTCATCTAAGCTCTCACAGAGTGTTACAATAGGCCTCAGGTCCTAAATGGGTTTGTATAAATGATATGAAATGTACACTTCTTAGTAGATAAAAAATTTTTTGCAACAAAGGTGATTATCCAAACTGTCAATCAATCAAAATCCTTCAAGTCCCTGAGGAGCAAAGGTCCTCAACAAATACTACTCATCAAGTAGTTGTATACAGACTCTGCAGGGTCTTCTAAACCAGTATAAAGACGTTAAGTTAAGTTAAGTTAAGTTAAGCTAAGTCTTCCTCTCATGCGCTATCATTCTCAGCTTGACCCATGTCTTTCCTGATATTTTTAAGTTTTTCTGGACCCCCATTCTCCATGAGTGTTTAGGTTTCCTCTTACTTCTCTTGCCTTGAGGATTTCAGAACAGTGACTGCCTAGTAATGTCATCAGCTTTCCGTAATGTGTGTTTTATGCATCGTCAGTGCCTTCTCTCTATTTCTAGGCATACTGGCATCTGTCCGATTCTTTCCCAGTTCTATATTAGTGGTATCAAGAACAAAAATAATAGAGCCACTGTCATCTTTCCAGCATGTAGTAAAAGTCACCAGAACACGGTTGTGTTTGTGGCTGGCCACCTCATCATGTAAAAAAAAACTTTACCATTATAATCAGCCAATGCTAAAGCTCAGACACATGCTTCTTGTAAAGGAACCAGGTGCAGTTAAAACATGCTTTTCATTGAACCAACAAAGTGAATGATTGCAAATGCTTAGAAACATGCTTTCTTCAAAAGAGACCGGCTGCAGTGGTGGCCTATGCTTTACATTGAAGCAAAAAGATAAATCAATGAATGAAAAGTACTTAACTTTTACTGAAACATGAGCAAAGGAATTTGCCTGTGGCATTGTCTCTTGTATACTCACCGGTGTATTCGTTGTGTTAACACCAGTTTTGCTATACAAAACGGCTGAATCGAAAACAAGATCACTTCTGCACGCCATGACAAAAATACATTGCCCTTTTTTTACTTTAGACAATTTTAAAACAATTTTGTTCTGTTCCAAATAGATTTGGAAGGTTATCCCATTATTGAGGGTGATGGAAGTTAAGTTGTTGCAACAGACTTTTCTGGGGTAGGTCTGTTTAGTTTGTTTATGTAGATGTTTTAAAAATCATTTGTAGTGGAAACTTAACAGATATGCCGATCTGGTTATGAACACTACCAGTGCTTTATGGCAATTTCATGGATTCACAAGAAACTAGTGCACCCAAAAAAAGGATAAGTCTAAATGTTTGTGACGTAATAAAAAAAATGTAGAAACTAGAAGGTTAAACAATTTATAAGACGGCCAAGCGATTTCATTATCCCTATCTTTCTATCATTGTGGCATTTATTTTCATTGATGTGGGTCCACCAGGAAGGTATACAAGGTTGAGCAAAAAAAGACTGCTTGCCATTGCTGTCACCATGCAGGCTAGGTTTTTATTTCACCAAACCCCGATAGCGAAAAACATATTCCTTAATGGGGTTTTGAACCCTTGCGTGTTTAGTCAAAGAGACCAGTATCCCAACAACTTAGCTACATACTTCTCTTCAATATCTCTGATAACTGACAATTTAAACTGGCTATTGTACACAGAGCTAGTAACATAATCATCATGTAAAACAAATTGCTACAGAAACAATTATTTTATAAGCACATGTAAGTGACCAGATACAGGCTTCCTGTAAGGGGGCCTGCTGCAGTAGTTTCCCTATGCTTCATTTGGAGCCAAACATAGATGATAAGAATAATAACTGTAATTTAGAGTGAGAGGTAGAGTGCTTACTTCACACAGGCAGGAAAGCTACTGAGTTCGCTAACCAGTAGTTACATGTTCCAGTCTACCCAGAAGTGAATGGTTATCTGATTGTTAGATAAAACAAGGTCACAAGGAAAGTAACTGGTTCCCTCACCTCACAAAAAACTGTAACCTCATGCAATGGCATCTCTACAACACTTCATCCCAGACAACATTGTCTGCTATGGGATTAATTTTACTGACTTTGTTTATCATAATTTCAGTTAACTTTTAAACCCAAACAAAACCGAGACCTTAAAAAATACTGTAACTTTAGTTACATCTTTAAAATACACTTTCACTGCTAACATTTTTAAGCCTGTTAATATTTCATTTGTATGGTTTACCAATAGTCCAAACAGAATTACCAACAATAGCAAATGTAAGTTGAAATAAACTTCTTGGGAGTGGTCACTCCACTCAGAGTAACCAGAGCTGCACCTTGGAAGGAAAGAATAGTTCTAAGATAACTTTCCTAGTATATAGCAGAATACTACTACATAGGATTGTGCATGGGGCTATAGCAACCTCATAACATAAAACAAATAGCTACAGAAACCACTACTGCAAAACCAAATGTAAGTGCTTTGATACAGACTTTGTGAGGGGTCACCTGCAATTGTTGCCCTATGCTACATAGAGAGAAACAAGGTTACAAGAAGAAAAATGTTCTCTTAGTGTGGACCTTAATGGCAGGTGAACCAACATTTCAGACCTTCAATGCTGAGGTAACACTTATCTGATTGTCTCTTAGTGTGGACCTTAATGGCAGGTGAACCAACATTTCAGACCTTCAATGCTGAGGTAACACTTATCTGATTGTCTCTTAGTGTGGACCTTAATGGCAGGTGAACCAACATTTCAGACCTTCAATGCTGAGGTAACACTTATCTGATCTCAATAGTCAGTATTATCTTAATGGCAGGTGAACCAACATTTCAGACCTTCAATGCTGAGGTAACACTTATCTGATCTCAATAGTCAGTATTATTGAATATTTTACAAATAACACCTGTCTAATGGCTGAAATAACAGCTCATTAGAACAGCAAACAAAGAAACGGCTAAACAGATGGGTCATGGTAAACACAGGGAGAGAGGTAGGTCCACAGACATATGGCAAGTCCCAATCCAAATAAAAGTATCAATCAACTCACAAGGAACAATTCAGATGACCCTTTTCCAGCTGAGAATTCAACACAGCCCAGTTAACAAGCGCTTGAACAAAGTCCTACCACAGCACACTCCAGAGTTCCAGCTGTGTACACATCCATATGAAACAGTTGATCAGCACCTCTTTTAATGCTCGGCACTCAACAATGTTAGGAAAATGGTTCTTCCTTTGAGGTCAGATAACTAGGACAGTTCGTATCGCACTAAACAACAGCTAACAGACAAGTGTAGAAACCCTTACACGGCACTGGACTGAAGCGTGAGAGCCCAGATGCTGCTGGATTCATAACAACGAGTGAAATATTACTTTCATTTTATCTATCTTTCCACAATGTGGATCCATAAATCAATTTTTGGGAGCAAAGAATGGTACCACTGCCCCAATCAAACAAACAAATATGACATCGTGAATCCAAAGCACTACAGAAACTATCACAGAAATGATCTGCTACAGGTTTTCTGCCAAACCTACCGTTTGTGTGCCCCCCATATTCCATTTAAAGTTAAAAAGGAATGATTATACTTTTAAAAAAACAATTATAACAAGGATTTCAAAATTATTGAATACTATAATTTCTTCATTCTAGTATTTGTGTGTATGTGTATATGTATGATTATATATATTATAATATATATAATCATACATATACACATACACACAAATACTAGAATGAAGAAATTATAGTATTCAATAATTTTGAAATCCTTATATATATATATATATATATATATATATATATATATATATATATATATATATATATATATATATATATATTTATATTTACATATATAGGTGAGGGGGGTTCAAATCAAACCAGGACTTTTTGTTCTAGTTCTACCTGGATGAAATATAGCATGCTGGAACTATTATCATTAGTTAGCGGCACTTGTGTCCTATTATTGCTAGGTGGCCCACTTCCAACGGGCAAGTCACGTGACAGATAAATAAAAATGGCAGACAACACTGTTAGTGCTTGCATGGAACAGCATGTTGTGATGAAGTTTCTTGTGAAAGAAGACGTGAAACCTGCAGAAATTTTCTACCCGTATTGCCACTATCAACAGTGAACAGGTACATACGCAATTTTGAGTGATGTGTATAACCGTCTGCAGTGTGATCACAAAGGGCGTCCTGCTCCTGCGAAATAATTTTTGACCTCATATAGCTCACCGCACTATGTGCCATCTGCAGCAACTCAGCTGGAAGGTGTTGCGACATCCACCTTACAGCCCAGACCTCGCTCTAAGTGATTTCCACCTGTTTGAGCCCCTAAGAACACAGACACACTGGACTGCCTCTCTTCTGGCATACTTGAAAAACTAGTACATACAGTCCATCATATCATATCATATCATCACCACACCATTTAGACACGAGTGGTGAAGACTCAGTCCTGCAAGACAACTTCTCTAAGAGAGACAACTCTGACCACAAACAACTGCTGCCTTGCAGATAGGCTGGGGACAGCCAAAGGCTAATGAGGGCATCCCTACAGAAACGCCTGTTGAAATCAGATGCACTGGGCCACAGGCTTAACGAAACAGTGCAGCGTATATCGCTGTATGATGACGTTACAACCTAACAGAAAAAAGTATGGTGCTCATCCTGTGGAGTCCCGCCAGGCAGCGAGAGTTCCGGGCCCCACACCTCGAAGGGGCCCACCCATGTGCTGTGGAGTCAAGGCACAAGGTGATGGGGCAAAAACTATTGACCAAAAACCCAAGACCCTCAGAATACTACAGTGGAATGCGGAGGGAGTCATTAACAAAAAGCTTTCCCTAACACATCACCTGCATGAAGGCAAGATTGATGTGGCATGCATCAAAGAAACGCACCTCAACAACAACCACAAATTCTCAATCAGAGGATATCAGACCTTCCATCTTGATAGAGAATGTCACAAAGGAGGGGTTTTGATACTGACACGTAACTGCATACCGAGTAGCGTGGTAGCTGTCAATCACACTGGACAAGCAGAAATTGTAGGAGTCGACATAATGACACAAAAAACGAAGATCCGCATCTTCAACCTGTATGGCCCACCCAACAAAGACCTGTCGCTCTCGAGTATGGAAATCAAGGACTCCAGCTGCATAGTGGTTGGAGACTTCAACAGCCACTCGGAGGATATTCGGACACAGACAACAAAGGTGATGAAGTGGAAGACTTGGAGATAGACACAAATTTCTATCTTATCAATAGGCCGGAGGACAGCTCTAGCTTCTATTCTAGAACATGGCATCCCACCTCTACTCCAGACTTGGCCTTTTCCACGGGTGATATTCACCACAAAATAGACCACCAGGTGCTCTACCAATTGGCAGGTAGCGACAATGGGCCAATTAGGCTAGAAATTGATATGGAAGTAGGCCCATGGCAAATAAAACTGCTCCCACGTTGGAACTATAAACGAGCCGACTGGGACAGATTTGCAAAGCTGACAGATGGGCTGTGTGAAACCATCAACACACGGAATAACAATATGAAATCTATGGTGGACAGCCTAAGCAAAGCAATAATGCAAGCAGCCACCAAAACCTTCCCAAGAGGGGCAAGGAAAAACTACAAGCCATAATGGAATGATGAATTGCAGAAAGCGGAAGATGAAGTCTCAAATGCCAGGAACATGGCAGAGAGAGAGCAATCTATGGAGGCAAATATCGCCCTCAAGGCCATCACGGCGAAATACAAAAGAACACTAAACCAAATAACAAGAGACAGCTGGAAAAACAAAACTGAAAGCCTCAATTTGGATAAAGAAGGGAACAAACTATGGAAGTTAGTCAGAGCCATGAACGATGAAACACTATCAAATAAACAAATTACCATCAAGCAGGGCGACAACATTCTTACTGGAAAAAAGGCAGCAAACGCCTTTATAGAACATTATGCCAGAGCAAACCACATTGATGTCCCTACAGACAGGCATACAGACATTAGTGAAGAACAAAAGGGTCACGACAACATCAAGATGGCACCAGAGGAGCACATGATGGCAAAACTAACAATGAAATGGATGAGGCCATGAGAACTTTAAAGAAAAATAAATCGCCCAGAAAAGATGGGGTAACAAACAAAATGCTGATGGGGTTGGGCAAAACAGCAAAGAGGAAGTTACTATCAGTCCTGAACCAAAGCTAGAAAAGGGGAATTGTACCGCAGGCATGGAAAGACACTGTACTTATACCAGGACCAAAGAAAGAAAAAAATAGAACAGATCTAAATGGATACAGGCCTATCAGTCTACTGAGCTGTGTAGGAAAACTGATGGAGCGTATGATAAACACCAGACTGATGTGGCATCTGGAAGAAAAACATATACTAATTCCACAGCAAGCAGGTTTTAGACAGCACAGATCCACTGAGGACCAGATCACTCTCACAGCCCAGAAAATAGAGGATGCTTACAAGGAGAAAAAGCACACAGTAGTGGTTTGGGTGGATTTAGAGAAGGCATTTGACAAGGTGTGGAAAGAGGGACTTAAAGTCAAGCTACGAAGAAGTGAAGTTTGTGGGAAAATGTACAGATGGATCAGCCACTACCTCGAAAACAGAACAGCCAGAGTTCAAGTACAAGGGCAGATGAGCAAAAAGGTGAAACTTGAGCAGGGAGTTCCCCAAGGGGGAGTACTGTCACCCACACTTTTCCTGGTGTATATAAACAACATCACAGAGAATATACTAAGAAGAGTCCACAGCTCCATGTTTGCAGATGATCTGGCTATGTGGACCTCTGAAAAAAATCTCACCATAGCAAACAATCGGATGCAGCAGGCCCTAACATCATTGGAGGAGTGGGCGAATTCATGGCTGGCCATAATAAATGAAGAAAAAACAACATGTACGATATTCTCGCTTTCAAATAAACCCCAGAACACCAAAATAAGTCTTTACGGCAAATATCTCCGGCCAAACGACAACCTAAACTACCTGGGAGTCACATTTGATCGGCGCATGACATGGTAAAGTCAGATTGAGAGAAACCAAATGAGAGCCAGACAAAGAATGGCAATCATGAGGAAACTTGCTGGCACAAGCTGGGGAGCAGACGAAAGTATACTAAAGAAACTGTACACTGGAAGAGTGAGACCAGTTCTCGAGTATGGCATTGCGCCATGGACAACAGCAGCAAAGGCGAACTTTGATAAAATTAGCAAACTTCAAAACCAAGCCATGAGAGTTATAACAGGAGGCATGAAGTCAACGCCAATTATAGAACTTGAAAAGATTACAAATCCGCAATCCATGACCGACAGAAGAGACTGCAGAGCCCAGCAGCAAGCAGAGAAACTCAGAAGACTGACAGACCACCCAATGCATCAGAGACTAAATAGATTTCGAAATGGGAAACTAAAGCGGAGAAACTTTGCAGAAATAGCCAAAGCAAAGATGAGCGAAGACCTTATGAACACCATAACAATGCCAAAACCCATCCCTACTGAACGCAAACCTACCTGGAAGCAGCATATCATTCCGGAGGTGGTATAAAATATACCAGGTATTGGAAACAAGAACAGCCAGACTGAAAAAGAAAGAAGAGACATAACCCTGAGGTACATAACGAAAAACTACCAAGCATGGACTGGACCCATGCATACACGACGGCTCTGTAACAAACACAACACAGAACGGAGGGGCAGAGGTATTCCTGAGCCTACCAAATGGTAGAAAAATAACACTGTCAGTGGCAACTGGAAAATTCTCAAGCAATTTCAGAGCGGAGGCAGAGGCACTGAGGGCCGCAGTAGAAGCAATGCTGACAGGCGAAAGTAATGAAAGCCAGATAGTCCTGTTTACAGATGCCCTGACCATAGTCACAGCACTAAAAAGCCAGAAAAATACTGAACTTAATGATTTAAGAGCAGTACTCTGTCAACTATGCCAGCAGTCTGCACCAAAAAGAGTAGTGGTACAGGGCATCCCACTGTACCATTCAAGGAGGCAGACAGACTGGCAAAAGAAGGTGCAAGACTACCACAACCAGATTCTAGTGTGACCTACGAAGAGTCCAAAAGGTTTATTAGGGCCAGATACATGGCCAAATGGGAAACAGAACATTCTGGCTACACAAAAAATGATGCATATTACCAGTTGAACAGAAGAGAGCAGGTCGTGTCTTCAGACTCCGCACAGCCAAAGCAAAGATGCACGAAGATCCCATAAACGCACTAACAACACCAAAACCCATCACTACTGTACGAAAACCTACTTGGAGGCAGGATATATTTCCAGAGGTGGTAGAAAATATACCAGGTATTGCAAACAAAAACTGCCAGACTGAAAAAGAAAGGAGAGACACTACCCTAAGCTTCATAACGAAAAGCTACCCAAGCATGGACTGGACCCATGCATACACCGACGGTTCTGTAACAAACACTACACAGAACGGAGGGGCAGGAGCATTCCTGAACCTACCAAATGGCAGAAAAATAACACTGTCATTCGCTACTGGTAAGTACACAAGCAATTTCAGAGCGGAGGCAGAGGCACTGAGGGCGGCAGTGGAAGAAATGGTAACACACAGTGAAAATGAGAGCCATATAGTCCTGCTGACAGATGCTCTCGCCGTAGTCACAGCGCTAAAAAGCCAGAAAAACACTGAGCTTAATGACTTAAGAGCAGCACTCTGCAAACTGTGCCAGCAGTCCGCACCAAAAAGGGTAGTGGTACAGTGGGTTCCGTCACACTGCAACATCCAAGGCAACGAGGAGGCAGACAGACTGGCAAAAGAAGGTGCAAGGCTACCACAAACAGATACCAGTATGACGTACGAAGAGTCAAAACGGCTTATCAAAGCCAGGTACATGACCAAATGGGAAACCGAACATACTGGTTACACCTAAAACGATGCCTATTACCAGTTGAACCGAAGAGAGCAGGTCGTTGTCTTCAGACTTCGCACTGGCCACAACAGACTGAGGTACCACCTATTCAACAAATTGAAGATAGGGTGTACAGACGAATGCCCGTGCGGTACTGGTAAAATGACCGCTGAACATCTGCTGCAGAACTGCCCGACATACGAGGATCAGAGAGAGCAGATGTGGCCATTGCCAGTGGAACTGCAAGACAAGCTCTATGGTAGTGGCGAGAGTCTCAGGATGACCGCCACTTTTTTCGAAAAAATAATGGTTACTGTCTGACTGTGTACGCAGAAGAAGAAGAAGAAGACTCCGCACAGGCCACAACAGACTGAGGTACCACCTATTCAATAAACTGAAGATAGGTGGCACTGACGAATGCACTTGCGGTACCGGGAAAATGACCGCTGAACATTTGCTGCAAAACTGCCCGACATACGAAGACCAGAGAAAGCACATGTGGCCATCGCCAGTGGCAACACTAGACAAGCTCTATGGCAGTGTCAACAGCCTCAGGATGACCGCTGCTTGTTTTGAAAAAATACAGGTTGACGTTTGACAGCGTACGAAGAAGAAGAACCCCTAAGAGAATTCTTTGGAGGTCAGCATTTCAGCACTGATGATGAAGTGAAACAGGTTGTTCTGGAATGGTTCAGACATACTGACAAATCTTTCTATGCTGAATCTTTCCAAGCATCTCTTAAATGCTGGGATAAGTGCATAATTGTTGCAGAAGATTATATCCAAAATTAAATGGCATTTTGACTACTTGTGAAAAAAAAAAAAGATTTCGTTTAAAAAAATGACGGGTTTGATTTGAACTCTTCTTAGATATATATACAAATATATTGAAACAATAATGTAATTTTGCTTAGCAGCATTTGAGACGAAGATACCTGTTCCTCCAGCAAAAGATCGTAAGCTGACTTTGCTGCTGGTACGACAGGCTTCCTTGTCTGAGCATTGACATCTTCAAATAAGGTTTTTAATACATCCAGAGCTTCTGTAGGTGTAATATTTGCCTCTGAAACATTATGGACAGGTTCATAATGGCATGCTTATGCACAATAAATTAACATAAGTGAAAACAAAAGAAAGTACGTTAGGGAAAAATAAAAGTTGTTGTATACCCAAAATGATTAAGTTTACTCTTTTGTGCGCTCTGAAATGGACGTTTTGAGATGCGTTGTAGTGGTTTTCCTCACATCCCAAGCTTGCTGATGAAGGTGGACCATGATCCCCCAGGCAGTTGTGCTATGATTGGGTTCATCCGCATAATGCTCATTACTACGAGGATCATGTCGATCCACATCTCGTCAGCCAGACTGGCTTGAAAACAGCCTGTTTCCAGGGAACGCTACATGTAAGAGAGATATGTCTTGGTCAGTATATTGTGATATATCCTGGCACGACATCCTGGTCAGTATGTTGTGTCTGACGGTACTAGCGTCTCAGTTCCCCAAAATAAAAGCATAAAACTAAGAAAGTATTAACAGAGAATTATTTAGGAAACAAACAGGGAGACCTTTATACTGGTGAATTAGAATGGTAAGAATGACCAAACATATCACATATCACATACATATTACGAAATTCAATAGGTCAAAACAAGATTGCAATGTACTCAATACTAGGCAAATAACGATAGACAGTGTAGCAACTGCAAAAGAGTGTTTGCATGGTTTAGCCTACAATATACTTCATGTTTGATTGAATTTCTGGAAAGTGTGCTCACAGTGGGTAGTCAGACAACTGAGGCATTCTAAATAGACCTGTCCTTGTAGCATCTCTGAAGGTATGCAGATGAAGGTGAAGACATGCTGAACAGGTTTTTTTCTGGAGATGAAGCATGGGTACATCACAACCAACCTGAGTCAAAGCATACTTCACTGCAACGGAAACATCCTTATCCGTCTTCTGCCAAGAAATTCAAGGTTACACCATCAGTAGGGGATGTAATGTTTACAAGTTACAGCATTTTAGGATTCTCGCAGAGTGATGTTAATCAATTTCCAGAAGAAAGGGGAGAATGTGAATGCCATTCAAAAAAATTTGGAGTCAGAAGAAAGTAGCAATATGCTTCTTCTTCTTCTGCATTCGTTCCCAATCTCCCGCTACCAAGCCTCAAACAGGGCTTTGCAAGTAGCAGGATGTAATCCGGAGAATGGAATGTGTTGTGTTGCTAGTTTACAGCTTGACTGCGATATTTGCAACTTTGGGTCCAACACATCCATCTTCAGCACCAACAATATACTAAAAAAGTAGTTTCAAGTGAAAAATATGAAAATGCCGATGATTGAATTGCAGATTACTTTGACAACAAAAATGTGTTTAGTAATTAGTATAATTATTTTTTAACTAGGCCTGGTTAATGGTTTCAATCCTGAAAATGATGGAATTGACCAGGGTTTTAACTCTGAAAATTATGGTAAGCCTACTAATACTAAAGTATATAGTGACAATGTAGTCTATAGATCTATATATTTATTTAGGCCCTATACATATATATATATTAATTATATACCTACATAATATATTTATATTATATATCCACACGTACACACTTGACACACACATCTGTTGATACTTTACAATTAGTTGGAGATTAAACTGAAATTTCTCATCTAATTATATATCGTTCACTTAAAATTCACACTTACAACTGTCAACTAATGACAATTAATACTAATACTAATTTTGATAGTAGTAATACTACAGTTACGCTCTATACTCTATGGTACTAGTACTATGGACGAGCACATACATAGCATAGATTGAATTGATAGTTATACATAGGTTATAACTTAACTTAACGTCGTTATACTGGTTTAGAAGACTCTGCAGAGTCTGTATTCAACCAGTTCCAATTACATCATCTTGCTCTAGAAGCTGTACGCATCCAATCTATTCTTAAATGCATTGACCGTCCCAGCCTCCACCACCTCACTTGGCAATGCATTCCAAGCATTCACAACTCTCTGGCTAAAGAAATACTTCCTAATATCTAATCTGGACCTCTCCTTAGTCAACTTGTTGTAGTTGTAGCTGTGCCCTCTTGTACTTGTTGGTGGTTGTACTTTAAAAAACTTGTTATAGTCTACCTTATCCATTCCTCTGATCATCTTATACACCTGTATTAAGTCACCACAAATTCTTCTCTCTTCTAGACACTGTAGGCCGGTTCTTTTTAATCTTTCCTCATAACTGTAATCCCACTATCAGCTTTGTCGCTCTTTTTTATATTCTCTCCAGCATGTCTATACCGCCTCTCTGATAAGGACTCCACACCTGTACACAGTACTCCAATCTAGGTCTAACTAATGCTTTATACAGTTTGACTATCACCTCCTTGCTCCTATGTTTAATATTTCTTTTTATCATCCCTAACATTGCATTTGCCTTTTTTACTGCTACCTGAACTTGCTCCCTCACCTTACATGTATGATGATCTATTATAACCCCTGTCCCTTTCTTTATCTATCTTTTCTTTCTTATATTGTTCTCTCCCATTCTGTAATTATGTTCCATATTGGATCTACCCATGTGGATGACTGTACATTTATCTACATTAAACTCCATTTGCCAGATTACAGACCATTCTCGAATTTTATCTAAATCCGACCTCAATATTAATATATCCACTTCTCATCTTCTGCTTTAGAATTAGATCAGACACTACTGACTACTGACTACTGCATAGTTTTGTATCATCAGCAAATTTTGCCATAGATAGGCCCTAAGATATACAATCTGGTTCAGTAAATACTTTCGCATATATGGTTTGTATTCACTTACCTGTACTGAGTTCTGATGGTTTAATTGTGCTGAAATCTCCAGCGCAATAAAAGCCTGCACATATCAGTTTTGACAGAACTGCAGGATTCAATGGAAATGTTTTGAGTTCTCGTCCACTTCTTAGACTTGGACCACTGCTAGTACTACTACTATACATTGCGGATTGCCGAAGGATTAGTAAAACCACCTGCTGTACTTTGCCTGCACATTTGACTGATAATACCAGAAGACGATAGCTGTTGAAACATATAGCAATGATATTTTATTTGTGTACGCATTAGTATATTTCTAAATGTATTTACCGGAACGACATAAAATTTTGTTACGTTAACGGCGAAACACAGTGGTTACGAGCTATCAGGAAGTTACCATGAAATTCCCTTCGCACTTACATAGGCATTCGAGTATTTAATTTGGTTAAGAATGTCTTAACTTAACTCAACTTAACTTAACGTCTTTATACTGGTTTAGAAGACCCTGTAGAGTCTGTATACAACCAGTTACATTTACATCAGCTTGCTCTAAAAGCTTTGCGCATCCAATTTATTCTTAAATGCATAAACTGTCCCTGCCTCCACTACCTCCCCTGGCAATGCATTCCAAGCAGTCACCACTCTCTGACTAAAAAAGTACTTCCTAATATCTAATATGGACATCTCTTTAGTCAACTTGTAGCAATGCCCTCTTGTTATTGTGGGTGGCTGTATTTTAAAAAACTTGTTATAGTCTAATGTATCCCTTCCTCTGTTCATCTTATAAACTTGTATTAAGTCACCACGAATTCTTCTCTCTTCTAGACACTGTAGGCCAGTCTTTCCTCATAACTGGAATCCCACTATCATCTTTGTCGCTCTTTTTTGTATTCTTTCCAGCATGTTTATATCCCCCTCTTTGATAAGGACTCCACACCTGTACACAGTACTCCAATCTAGATCTAACTAATGCTTTATATAGTTTGACTATCACTTCCTTGCTCCTATGTTTAATATTTCTTTTTATCATACCTAACATTGCATTTGCCTTTTTCACTGCTACCTTAACTTGCTCCCTCACCTTTCCTGTATGATCAATTATAACCCCTAGGTCCCTTTCCTTAACTATCTTTCTAATATTGTTCTCTCCCATTCTGTAATGATGGTCCATTTTGGATCTACCCATGTGCATGACTGTACATTTATCTACATTAAACTGCATTTGCCAGCTTACAGACCATTCTCGAATTTTATCTAAATCCGACCTCAATATGTCCACTTCTGCTTTAGGTGAGACACTACTGCATAGTTTTGTGTCATCAGCAAATTTTGCAATCATGGATCCCATATCAATGTCCAAATCATTTATATATATCAAGAACAAAATTGGGCCCAAAACCGAGCCCTGCGGCACACTAGTTTTCACTTCACACCACTCAGAGTGCTCCTTATTTATGCCCACCCTCTGCCTTCTTCCCGTTAACCAATTTTCAATCCATTTGGCAACTCCCCCACCTAATCCATGTGATTTTAACTTTCAAAATAATGTTTGATGAGGTACTCTATCAAAGGCCTTTACAAAATCTAGATAAATAACGTCCACTGGCTCACCTATCTATCATTTTGATAACCTCCTCCATGAGTTCTAATAGATTTGTTAAGCATGATCTCCCTCTAGTAAACCCATGCTGACTATTTCTAATTAGATTAAATTTGTCTAAATGCATTTCAATGTTTTCTTTGATTATTGACTCTAGCAATTTACAGATTATGCTCGTTAAACTAAACTCACTGGTCTATAATTCGCTGGATCTGATTTTTTGCATTTTCTTAATAAGGGGATCACACCTGCATCTTTCCAATCCCGTGGAACAATCCCTTTTGCAAGTGATTGAGAACATAATATAGCCAATGGTTTTGCTAGTTGGTCTCTAATTTCATACAGCAATTTTGGATGAATACCATCTTGACCTGGACATTTATCCACTTGCAACTCCTCCAATTTAAAAAAAAACATTTCTCCTGTAATACAGATGGATCTTAATCCCGCTGTATCCATGTCTCTTTGAAAAATATATATAGGCACTGGGATCTTGGAGCAGTCCTCTTTTGTGTAAACTGTGCCAAAGTACTGATTGAGTAGATTAGCTGCCTCCCAATTCTCACTTATTATTTTCCCTGTACTATTTATGAGAGAGCCTACTTTGTCTTTCGTTCTTTTTTTATTTCTAACATAAGAGAAGAAGCTTTTACTATCAGTCTTGATCCTCTAGGCAAGTTTTTTTTCGAAGTCTATTTTTGCTGTTTTATTCGCTTTCTGAGATATGTTCTGCTTGTCCAAATATTTTAAATGTTTCTTTCGATTTACCGGCCTCTAAATATTTTTTCCATGCTTTATTTTTCGCTCTTCTACATTTCACTACAAATCTAGTTATCCACTTTTTACGCTTGAGGTTTACCTCCCTACATGGAACACATTCCTCTTTTAGCTTTTCTAGAAATGTTTTAAAACTCTCCCACTCCTGTTTCAACATCTGTTCCTACGACAATATCTTTCCAGATTATGTGGTTTGCTGTCTCTTTCATCCTCTTAACATCTGCCTTAGAGCAGTCGTATGTTCGCGTGTTCATGTTTACTTCTTGACCTGCAATAAGATCCCAACAGATGATTTGATGGTCACTTGTCGCTACCTGTCACGGGTTTATCTCATCCCCCTCGTTCAGTATATACTTCATTTTGGATAGAACTGTCGCACTGCTCCTCTTGTGGAGTATACAGAATCAGAAAACATTATTCAGTGTGATTCTTCTTCTTCTTCATCGTACGCTGTTTACAGCGATATTTACGTTGCACTGTTTTATTTTGTTAAGCTTGTGGCTCAGTGCATCCGATTTCAACAGGCGTTTCTGTAGGGTTGCCCTCCTTAGCCTTTGGCTGTCCCCAGCCTAACTGCAAGGCAGCAGTTGTTTTTGGTCAGAGTTGTCTCTCTTAGGGAAGTTGTCTTGCAGGACTATCGAGTCTTCTCCACTCGTGTCTATAGGGTTTGGCAATGATATGATATGATGGACTATGTACTAGTTTGTACTATCCCGGAAGAGAGGCAGTCCAGTGTGACTGTGTCCCAGGATCGTCACGTCCTGCCAGAAACGTAGCATATGCATGTGAGTGAGGTATCTCTTTGCTCCTTGTATTTTCTCGGCTCATCTGCAGTGATGGTACGCCTAGCATTCCCCGCCACCCGGGATGTTGTCACAATAGGGCAGAGGGTGGAATGTCCGATGGACTGCATCTCTTCTGCGTTCATTGGGATGACTGATAGCAGACAGAGGTAAAGAGCAGGGCAGGAGTGCATTTATCCAGGTGCATTTCTGCGGCTCGACCGGGCCGGGCTGAGACGCAAGCCCCAGGTCCTAGCCATGTCGTAGCCTCCCATCACAGCGGTGCTGAGATTTAGGAAGGGGTTCTGGCTTAGAGGCGTTCGGCCGTAGTCCCTCAGATGGTAGCTTAGGACCATTGGCTTATCAGCCAAGCACGTGGACCAAATGTCAGCGACCTGTGATTTCTCTCGAAGGAGTGCATTTGACCACGGGACAAGCCTGGTCACGGCACGGAGATCGTGTTCGCCTGGTGTGCGGACATATCTCATGGTCAAGGGTTGAGTCTCAGCAGTTCGCAGTGAGGTAGCTGATCTACTGCTTAGGACACTCCGACCGAGAACTAAGTCTTCTACAAATGGTTTCATACCTCATCGCCGTATGGGGTGAATATCGAGCAGCTTCCCGCCCGCTTTGATCGGCGGACGGCAGAGACCTCTTTCTGTGGCTCGACCGGGCGGGGCTGGAGCGGGAGCCCCAGGTCCCCACCATGTCAAAGCCTCCCTTTGCAATCGTGCTGAGCTTTTGGGCGGGATTTTGGCTTAGAGGCGTTCGGCCGTAATCCCTCACCTTATAGCCTCGCGCCGTTGGCTTATCAGCTTAGTACGTGAACCAAATGTCAACGGCTCCTCTCGAGTTGAGCAGGATTACCGTAGCAACGTCCTGTCATTAGTAGGGTAAAACTGACCTGTCTTCCGAGGGTCTATTTCCAGCACCCGTTCAATATTAGACCGGACGTATCAATAGAGGGCTTTTTAGTTTGTCAATGGCCAAAATTCTGGAACCTGCGATTTCTGCAAGGTTAAGACCAGATTACCATAGCAGACGCTCTTTCATTAGGGGGTTAAGAGACTGACCTGTCTTACGTGGGTCTAATACCAGCACATGTTCACTATTAGACCCCACGAAGGTACTCTCGATTTGACAGTCATTCTACAGTATTGGCGTGTTAAGTCAATTTAAGCCGCAGGCTCCACTCATGGTAGTGCTCTTCCGTCAATTCCTTTATAAAACACTGAATGCAGACCAACCGAGCCACAGAGAGCATTACCCCAGTTTTCCGATGGTCTAGATCCAGCACCCGTTCCATATTAGACCCAACGAAAGTGGTCTCGGCATGTCAGTCATTTCAGTATTGGCCGTGTTTCGTCAAATTAAGCCGCAGGCTCCACTCCTGGTGGTGCCCTTCCGTCAATTCCTTTAAGTTTCAGCTTAGCAACCATACTTCCCCCGGAACCCAAACACTTTGGTTTCCCGGAAGCTGCCCGCAGAGTCATCGAAGCAACTCCTGCGGATCGCTAGTCGGCATCGTTTATGGTCAGAACTACGACGGTATCTGATCGTCTTCGCGCCTCTGACCTTCGATCTTGATTAATGAAAACATTCTTGACAAATGCTTTCGCAGTAGCTCGTCTTGCGGCGATTCAAGAATTTCACCTCTAACGCCGCAATACGAATGCCCCCGTTTGTCCCTGTTAATCATTACCTCCAGTTCCGAAGACCAACAAAATAGAACCGAGGTCCTATTCCATTATTCCATGCACCATTATTCAGGCAGCCGAGGCCTGCTTTGAACACTCTAATTTTTTTAAAGTAAACGCGCCGGCCACCCAGGACGCTCAGCGAAGAGCACCAGTGGGAGAGAGCCGGCAGACGGTAGGGCAGGAGACAACGAGCCGGACCGCCCGCCTGCGCCTGAGATCCAACTACGAGCTTTTTAACTGCAACAACTTTAATATACGCTATTGGAGCTGGAATTACCGCGGCTGCTGGCACCAGACTTGCCCTCCAATAGATCCTCGTTAAAGGGTTTAAAGTGTACTCATTCCAATTACGGGGCCTCGAAAGAGTCCCGTATTGTTATTTTTCGTCACTACCTCCCCGTGCCGGGAGTGGGTAAGTTGCGCGCCTGCTGCCTTCCTTGGATGTGGTACCCATTTCTCATGCTCCCTCTCCGGAATCGAACCCTGATTCCCCGTTACCCGTTACAAACATGGTAGGCATGTCACGTACCATCGACATTTGATAGGGCAGACATTTGAAAGATGCGTCGCCGGCACATGAGGCCATGCGATCAGCACAAAGTTATCCAGAGTCACCAGTGGGGACACCGCAACCCCGCGAGGGGAAACGACGATTGGTTTTGAATTAATAAAAGCGCTCTTTCCGCGAGGGTTGGAGCTTGGTAAGCATGTATTAGCTCTAGAATTGCCACAGTTATCCAAGTAGGATAGTGTCATCTAAGGAACCTCGACTGATTTAATGAGCCATTCGCGGTTTCACCGTGAGACAGTGTGAAGTTAGACTTGCATGGCTTAATCTTTGAAACAAGCATATGACTATTGGCAGGATCAACCAGATATCTGTCGGAGACGTACGAAGCACCCACACCGGTCGGCGGAGAACGGTTGTGTAAAAAGCCTCACTGGGACGACCGCAGGGACCGACTGACGGTTGTTCCCCCCGTGCCTCAGTCCGTCGACCTAGGACCACCTGACAGGGGCCTCTACACACACCAGACGACCGACCGACCGGGCTCGCTCGGGGAGGGATGGCAGCGCTGTGTGCAGAACGGATCCCAACGGCCCCGGTGATGAATTTCACTGGGACTGGAGACAAATTTCGCCTTCTACCGAGGATTAGTCGGACTGGGACAGGGCCTTCAGGCTGTATTCCTGCTTTCCATTTGCCGGTCACAAGCTCTTTGCGAGAGTCTGACCACCAGCAAGACGAACTGTCGAGCTCTGCTATAAGCCTTAGAAAAATCACCACCGACTGACAACGTTTCTCGGCGGAGGCGACGACACAAAAAACCGCATCCCGATACCTCTACGGGGAAAGGCGAGCAAGCGTTTTCGGCAAGCCCGCGCTATCGCTCCGTCTGGCGGGACTGAGATCGCTTTACGAACACTGGTTTAGATTGAATCGCGGCGGCGAGACAACTACCCCAGATTTTCAGTGTGATTGACCTCACTACATCGGCTCATGTTTGTGTATGACCTATGTTTTATTTGCTGACCAGATAATCTGATAACGAAATGAGATATTCCATTCTCAACTACAGGTGTAGAATCTATATCTATATTTCGCATTCTGAATATGTCTGCTTGATATCTTCCTGTCAAGGAGTTGTACGTTTCTGCTACATTACTATTACACTCTATTCGTTGTTTGTATCACGTGCCTTAGTCATGAGCGATACACTCAATAAGAAATGTTGCTGTTGTTTCGAATGTCCACAATTAGTAGGTTACTCTTATGTTCCGCCCTGAAAAAGGAGTTAAGTGACGGGTTGCAGAAGCTTTCCTCTGATAAAGGTGGACCGGGGTCCTCCAGGCGGTTGTGCTATGCTTGGCTTCATCTGCGTGTCGCTCACTACTATGGAGATCACGTCAAACCTCACCTTGTTAGCCCGACTGTTGTCCTCGACAACAGCCCGTTTCCAGGACGACCAACGAGGAGCTCAGGTAAGGGTCTTGGTCAGTATATTTCTCCTGGCGCTGGCTAATATTCTTTGATCAGTGTGTTTTGCCTGACCAAACGTTAGCCTAATCGTCCCAATAAGAAATGTGAAAAAAAAAAAACAACTCCATGATTGTTTGTGCTGTCCCGGACTGTTTGTCAATGATCGTTCTTGTTGTCCCGGACTGTTTGTTCATGATCATTCTTGTAGTTCCAGTCCATGATCGTTCGTGTTGTCCTAGACTGTTTGTCAGTGATCATTATTGTTGTCCCAGTCCATGATTGTTTGTGTTGTCCCGGACTGTTTGCCAATGATCATTATTGTTGTCCCAGTCCATGATTGTTTGTGTTGTCCCGGACTGTTTGTCAATGATCGTTTTTGTTGTCTCGGCCTGTTTGTCAATGATCGTTCTTGTTGTCCTCTGACTGTTTGTTCTTGATCGTTCTTGTTGTCTCGGTCTGTTTGTCCATGATCGTTCGTGTTGTCCCAGTTCATGATCATTCTTGTTGTCCCAGTTCATGATCCTTCTTGTTGTCCCATACTGTTTGTCCACGATCGTTCTTGTTGTCCCGGTCCATGATCGTTCGTGTTGTCTCAGACTGTTTGTCCATGATCGTTTGTGTTGTCCCGAACTGTTTGTCCATGATCGTTTGTGTTGTCCCGAGCTGTTTGTCCATGATCGTTTGTGTTGTCCCGAACTGTTTGTCCATGATCGTTTGTATTGTCCCGAACTGTTTGTCCATGATCGTTTGTGTTGTCCTGAACTGTTTGTCCATGATCATTCTTGTTGTCCCGGTCCATGATCATTCGTGTTGTCCCGGATTGTTTGTCCATGATCGTTCGTGTTGTCCCACACTACTTCTCTTCTTCTTCTGCGTTCATTCTCAATTTCCCACTACCAAACCATGAACAGGGCTTTGCAAGTGGCAGGATGTAGTCCGGAGAATGGATTTGCATTTTTGTTGCTAGTTTACAGTTTGACTGCGGTATTTGCAACTTTCGGTCTGACACATCCGTCTTCGGCAGGTGTCCCCCACTGTTTGTCCATGATCGGTCTTGTTGTTCCGGACTGTTTGTCTATGATCATTCTTGTTGTCCAGGTCTGATGTGACTATTGTCGTCTGGTTTCTCTTTGATTTCTTTTTTCCGCCTCTGGTACCTCTTTGTTTCTGTTTTGTTTGATCCTGCGATTGTTACATATGATTTGTTTCTGAGAATGTTATATTCACGTAGTTTATTTAGGTGTTTATTTATTTTCAAATTATGTGCACTTAGCAATAACATACAATAATGTTCTCCTAACAACTTGCTTAAAATTTAGTTTGAAATCACTGGACAGGGCCCAGAACAGTGCTCTACGCTTCATTAGTGAAGCAAGGAAGTCAACGCCCAGCTTGCGAAATTCACACAAATGTGGGACCCCTTGAGATGCGGAGGGATAAAGCTGTTATGAAAGCTAATAAACAAAGTCAATATCACCGGGTTATTCAGTCCGGAGGGGTTTGAAGTCAATTGATCATGTCACGCCACTGCCCTCTGTTCCCAACAGATCTCTTCAGCGTATTTCTTGAAAGCCTGTGTGATGTAATTGCTTCTTGGACGTCCCCTTTTTCTTTTCCCATGAATTTTGCCTTCTGCTATTTTCAACAATAAACCTCCATTGCTAATGTTATGACCAAGCTAAGACAATCTACCTTTCTATACACTTGTCATTAGTTGTCTATGTTACCATAAATGACAATCTGTCTGTCCAGCTTAAACTTTGCATCTTGCGACAGCACCACATCTCATACACTTCTAATATGTGTTCCTCCATTTTGGTTATAGAATTTATGTTTCTGAGCCATACAATGCGATGGGCCAGATTTGTGTAATGAGTATTATTTTCCGAAGCTCAAAATCGAATGCTATTGTAGTTAGCAGTTTTTGTTTCTCCTGTAATTTTTTTTTTTCCTTCTGTGATCCGAGTTCTAATTTCAACATCACAGCGAGCATCCTCTGTAATAATTTGTCACAAATATGTAAAAAACTATGCACTTGTTCAATAATTTGTCCTTCGATGCTGTTATTAATATTTGTGTGTTATATTACTATCGCTTTTCTTGTGTCAAATGGCGTCAAGCAGGGCTGTGTTCTAGCCCCAACATTTTTCGGCATAATATTTGCTGCTATGCTCAGTGTTAGCTCTCATGGTTGTATCCAAAACGGAGAACAATACAGAACTGGCGGGAAACTCTTCATTCATAGGCGACTGCTAGCTCACACCAAGGTAAAGAACACAACAAGCTCTTGCTTTTTGCTGATGTTGCCCTCGCTACCAGCACCGAAAGAGACATGCAGACAATTGTGGGCAAGTTCTCTACAGCCTGTGACATGTTCAGTTTTACAATTAATTTGTTTAAAACCGAAGTCATGTTTCAGCCTATCCCGAGTAAGGCATATCGCGACCCAGATATCAGAGTCAAGAACGAGCGCCTCCAATGAGTAGACAGCTTCACTTACCTTGGCAGCACTCTTTCCAGGGAAACTACTAATAATATTGACTCTGAGGTCAGTAATAGAATCTCCGAGGCCAGTGCTGCCTTTTGGGAGGCTGCGCAACAGCATTTGGAATCGGGAGGGGGGACTTCACCTTGATACAAAACTCAGAGTCTACCGAGTTGTAGTGCTCTCCACCCTTCTGTATGACAGTGAGATGTGGACTGTACAGCAGGCATGCTAGGTAAATAAAACACTTCCATACAAGGTTTCTCCGTAGATTGTTCAAAATACAGTGGCAGGATCGTGCAATACAACATGTCCGATTGCTGTTATCATCGCTTGCAATGGACGGCTATTATATTATTATTACCATCGCTTTTGTTTTACTAGCATTTATCTTCATACCAAATGTCATGGCTGTGTCGTTGATCTTGGTGAGTAGTTTTTGTAATGATTTCTGTGGAGGAAGACTAACGTCTGGTCAGGCACAACATACCGATCAGACATGTTAGTCAGGGTCAGGCGAAATATACTGGCCAAGACCCTCACCTCGGCTTCCCAGTAGCCCTCCCTGGAAACGGGTTGTTTTCATGGCAGCCTGGCTAACTGTATCGACGTGATCCCCGTAGTAGTGAGCGACACGCACATGAAGCCAAGCATAGCACAACCGCCTCGAGGACCCCAGTCCACTTTCATCAGCACGCTCGGGATATGAGGAAAACTACTGCAACCTGCCACGTCTTTTTCAGGGTGCACAAAAGAGTAAACCTACTAATTGTGGGCATTCGCAAACAACAACGTATTGATTTCTTTGTTCCTCTTTTGATCTGACCTTTCTCTAGTTACCTTGACCTCCATTCTACTATTTCTGGTCGCTTCTGCCATCGTCACCTCTGAATACATATTTTAACGCGGCACCATGTCAAAAGCGTTTTCAACAAAGCAGATACATAGAGAGCTCTATCATATTCCACTATTATATCCTGTTCCACAATTCTCTCTGCAAGAAACCTCAATGTTCCCACTGCATCTCTAGTGTCTCTATCCTTGGAAAACCCAAACTGGTTTTCATTTAGCACAGATGCTATCGTCGTATCTATTCTTCTCTTAATTATCTTCAGTAGAATTTTCGAAGCATGGGATATTAGGCTGATCATACGATCAATTGAATTCGACGTTTTGAGTATCGGGATGATTACTGATATTGTGGCAGATATAGATGAGCAGCAAAGATGGCGCTGTAATTGGCTGCGGGTCTACATTGCTCTGCTGATTTAGTTCATTATAGATGCCGCTAGACCATGGATTTGTCGGGAATTCACACTAGTCGACGACTTGCACTTGTATTTTACGGAAAGGCGTTGTTGTTTTCGATTTGGACTGGTTAATTCGTTCGTTATGTGTGTTTTCTTCCTTCTGATTGTCCTGGAATGGATATCAGCTAAGTGAATAGCACTACGCTTAAACATGTGTCATTGTTCACACGTCTGGACTCCGCAAGTTTGGCGCCCTACGCCCTAGCGGCAAACGGTGTCGGCTTTGTTGTATGAAATTTAGACACACCTATAATGAACTCCCACCTGGAGAGAGATGGACTCCGTCAGGTGTGTAGCAGCCCAAGACACCCCGTTGTTGTATGGCGGGAGCTGGTACGACAAACTGCAATACAGGTGCCTCAACAACCTTCTAGGTTATGGGACTGATGATGATGACTGATATTGTGTGGTCTGTAGGCCATATACCTTCTTGGTAAATATTGTTCACATGTTGGAAAAGTCATTCTTGTAGAGTTTTACCTGCTGTTTAGATGAGTTCAATTGGTAAATCAAACATCCCTGGTGCTTTGTTAATCGGGATGGAGTGAAGAGCTGTGCCATATTTCTCTCTAGTTATTGGCAGATTCTTCTCTTCCAAATCAGTGTCCTTGAAAATTGTATAAACTTGGTGGTGTAGTTTTCATCGCTAATGAGCAAGGTGACAGAATTAAACGGGATCATCCCAATAGACACTTTGTTGAAAACTGGCAACCAAAAGGCTAAAGTCTGTACAAAAGTTTGTACTTCACAACGTAGTGAAATCAAAGACATATACCCCCCTCCCAGAAAAAAGACAAGAGTTATTCTTGTGTCCTACTGCTCCTGCCAAACAGTGTCACAGAGAGGTGGGATGCGTAGATTTCTTATTATCGCCAAGTAGGAGGCTTGTACTGTCGTTAGGTATAACTTCCTGAGAGTATCAGAGACACCCTTGATTCATCATACCAATATGATATGCTCTTGATGCAGGCTGGTCATAATGCATTCTTACTAAATGACCAAACCACTTGATTTGTTGATTTGTACAAGAGTTACAAAGTAGTATAAGACCTACCAACAAGAGTTACAAAGTAGTGTAAGACCTACCAACACAATAATTCCTTAAAGCACCGGATATAATTACAAAATTAATAGATAATACAACCAAAAGTTCAGATTCAAGTACTCTCAGACAAGCAGATCAAATGAACTATTGATGCCTATCCCAATGAATGGGTATGTGTTTATACTGATGAATCAGCATTTAAGGCCAACATCAAAGCATGTTATGACACTTAATACCCAGACAGATCCTCTGATGAACTGTCTGGTGCTTGCTGAAAGGTTTGTTCCAACTATGAAGCTGAAATAACTGCACTTGATGCTGCGTTGTACCATCTAATAGTTTTAAATGCCCATCCTTCAAAAGCATTAGAAGTTGCTGAACATTGTAACCTGATTGTACTTAAATATCTCTAGACCTTGACTACATTATCATCTTCCGTGTTGTCAAAATAGTTATGCAGTGGATCTTTGAACACTCAAATACACATGGCAATGACAAAGCGAACATCCAACAACAACCACACGCAGCAATAACTCTACAAACATCTAATCAGCTCAAAAGAACAGTAAACAAAGACACTTGGCTGAACAGATGGACCATGGAAACACAGCGCGGGAGCTCTACGGACATATGGCAGGCCCCAATTCAAATGATAGTATCAATAAACTCACAAGGACCCAAGACACCCAATGTTTGTACATCAGGTACAGAGCACAAGACTAAATCCAGACATAGTTTCCTGAAATCAACACAGCCCATACAGACAAGCTCGAACATAAATAACAGGAAGCATGAACTTTTTTGTATGTCATATACCTTAAAGTTAAAGGTGATCAAAACGACCGTCAATTGTAGGAATACATCATCTACAACTCCGTAGAACAGATCAACAAACATCAGATATGGTTTCCATGGTAAACCACTCACCAATTTTGAGCCATCTCTGGGTTGTTCTTATTCATTATATGAAGTAACCTGGGAATGTAGGGTTTAACACTTTGATTGCACTAAAATTGGATGGACACTTGATTTCTTTCATCTGACTCACGCAAAGCGGTGGGGATCTTGTGAAAGTCTGAAACGACGACTCTGCACTTCTTTCGTTGTTTTTCTTTCTCTTCCTGCTGCACCATGCCTTTTTCATATCACATACAGTTTCTTCCCTCTCAAATTTGTCCATAATCTTGTAATTGTTACATGTGACAGTGGCACAGTATTGGTTTCTGTCCTCCACCATCCCTGCACCTGGTTGCTTGCTGATGCCCACAATGGGATGGTATCCCTTTTGTGCACAATGAAAAGGACAGAGCTTGTGGCAGAATGTAGTAGCTTTTCTGACATCCTGAGTGTACTGATGAAGTGGATTGGCGTCCTCCAGTCGGTTGTGCTATGCTTGGCTTCATCTGCGTGTCAATCACTACTATGGGGATCTAGTCGAACCTCACCTTATTAGCCAGACTGTTGTCCTCGACAACAGCCCGTTTCCAGGACAACCAACGAGGAGGTCAGGTGAGGGTCTTGGCCAGTATATTTCTCCTGACCCTGGCTAACATTGTTTGATCAGTGTGTTTTGCACCTCAATCACATTCTCACATTTCCAAAAATACTTTTAAATTCACTTACATTGCTAGAAATAAAACTTTTTTACTTCTGCCATTTTGTCTACTATACTTATGCCCTTTGCACGGAAACTAATAACAGTAGAATGAATACACGCACTCTGACAAACTCAATGTTGTCATTACAAGACCAAATACAAACAGTCCAAACAGGTTATCTTTAATAGATTCTCTGATATTAACGTTCAAATAGTGCAAACATTATTTTGGAACACTGTATGTAAATGTATAGATAATTTTTAATTAAAATTATGTAGCAGTAATGGAATACTTGAGTAAGTCTGTGATACAAAGGTGATCTGCATGACACTAACTACCATTACCCCCTAATGTGCAGTTGGCCCCAACATTTAGGCTGAGCACCAAATTCTTCCTCGTTCGTCTTCAGACCTCAACTTCAATGACTCTAACGAAGGCAGCAGTCGACTCAAAGCTCTGTACACTTCCGTACAGCTTCTCGTGGAAGGACACTGGTTGTTGCCAAATGCTACTTCTTTTGTCGGTATACAGGAACACCATATTCCAATTTGCCAGCTAAATCTATATTTTTTTATGTTTAATAACAGCATTTTGCAATATTTTAAATTAAAATTTTGTTTGAAGCAACAATCAAAATCTTACAATTTAAGGTACCAAGAACGCTGTATTTGCTTATTGTTAACAGCCTCATGGAAGAAGCTTAGTCAAAAGTCCAATAAACGCATGCACCCTCATTAATACTGTGATGTAGACAGGTAAAAGTTACATGTTACTCCAATTGCTTCCAGTTATTTTTAGACTTCACATCACATGAATTCATAGCTCCAATTTTTAGACTTCACATCACATGAATTCATAGTTCCAATTTTTAGACTTCACATCACATGAATTCATAGTTCCAATTTTTAGACTTCACATCACATGAATTCATAGTTCCAATTTTTAGACTTCACATCACATGAATTCATAGTTCCAATTTTTAGACTTCACATCACATGAATTCATAGCTCCAATTTTTAGACTTCACATCACATGAATTCATAGCTCCAATTTTTAGACTTCACATCACATGAATTCATAGCTCCAATTTTTAGACTTCACATCACATGAATTCATAGCTCCAATTTTTAGACTTCACATCACATGAATTCATAGCTCCAATTTTTAGACTTCACATCACATGAATTCATAGCTCCAATTTTTAGACTTCACATCACATGAATTCATAGCTCCAATTTTTAGACTTCACATCACATGAATTCATAGCTCCAATTTTTAGACTTCACATCACATGAATTCATAGTTCCAATTTTTAGACTTCACATCACATGAATTCATAGCTCCAATTTTTAGACTTCACATCACATGAATTCATAGCTCCAATTTTTAGACTTCACATCACATGAATTCATAGCTCCAATTTTTAGACTTCACATCACATGAATTCATAGCTCCAATTTTTAGACTTCACATCACATGAATTCATAGCTCCAATTTTTAGACTTCACATCACATGAATTCATAGCTCCAATTTTTAGACTTCACATCACATGAATTCATAGCTCCAATTTTTAGACTTCACATCACATGAATTCATAGCTCCAATTTTTAGACTTCACATCACATGAATTCATAGCTCCAATTTTTAGACTTCACATCACATGAATTCATACTGTGATGTAGACAGGTAAAAGTTACATGTTACTCCAATTGCTTCCAGTTATTTTTAGACTTCACATCACATGAATTCATAGCTCCAATTTTTAGACTTCACATCACATGAATTCATAGTTCCAATTTTTAGACTTCACATCACATGAATTCATAGCTCCAATTTTTAGACTTCACATCACATGAATTCATAGCTCCAATTTTTAGACTTCACATCACATGAATTCATAGCTCCAATTTTTAGACTTCACATCACATGAATTCATACTGTGATGTAGACAGGTAAAAGTTACATGTTACTCCAATTGCTTCCAGTTATTTTTAGACTTCACATCACATGAATTCATAGCTCCAATTTTTAGACTTCACATCACATGAATTCATAGTTCCAATTGTTAGACTTGACAAACAAATGACAAACAAAGATAATTATGAGTGTTGATATCCTTCACTTAGTCACTCCTTTTCTACCCCTGTAGGGTGCTTCCTCTATTTTGGTTTTCATGCTCATCACAATTGAGCAGGAATTTCATTACTTTTAGAACGAATGTCAGGCAGTAGCTAACATCATGCCCTTTTCAATTTTCAACTGGCAAAGGTTCTTTAACGTAACGTGCTCAACATGCACACGGGACCTTCAAGTTTTTCATCCACCTCTTTTAAGACTATGCACCGATCTCACCACCCCTGAAATGAGGGGACACTTGAAACTTGTATGATAGGAACACACAACCCCCCCCCCCCCCCCCCCCCCCCAGTTTCTTGCTTTCGTTCATTAATTTTTTTTTTTTACTTCACAGAAGTCATAAACTTGGTAAGTAAACAGCAATATTTGCTTTTTATATTGTGAATGAATAATAACTATATACTTATATGTACACTTACACATTCATACATATATATATACAACTCGTAACATTACCCACATATCATTCAAAAGTCCTGTTATGATATGCAAGGAGCATATCTACACTTAAAACACCAGGCGGTTGAATCACTTCCCCCTAATTTGCCTGAGGCACATGCTACATAGTCACTAACAGATCCATATTACAGATAATGAGGCTCTATCCAGAGCAAGCATGCCTAGCATTCATGCACTTTTGCAGAAAGCTTAACTGAGATGGACTTGACACCTTGCTCACATGATAAAGAATGACTCAGTAAGAAGCTTCTGTATGGCGAGCTGAGCGAAGGAAGGTAATCACAAAGATGTCCAATAAGCAATTCAAGGGCAGCCTGATGATTGTCACTTAAGTGCCGACAAAAAGACACCCCTACCTGGTAAAACCTGGTTCAAAATAGATTAATATGGAAAGGCTTCGCCAAAAATGGAGTGAAGACCTCTGTGTGTGGGGCAGCTAAAATAGATGTACTCCCAGTTAAGTTTAGAGCAGAGAGAATACAAGTACCAGCTGCATACCATGTTTGCCAGTCATGCAATATATCTTTCCATGGATGCATTGACCAAATCAGTCACATATGCACCCACAGTCTTTAGGGTATTGTATGACATATGGTGTTGTCAGCCCTCAATGACGATGATGGACAAATGAGTAACTTTAATTTTAATAACTATTATGTACATAGTTATAGCTACTTGATAAAACCTATTAATTTCTGCCTTTTTTTTCAAGTTGATGGTATGCCCCATTATAGTAAGTGGGCCTGAAAAAAGCTCTAGAAACAATGCTCACACATGAAACATGAATAAAAGAATAAAATAGTTAATAACTGTTTCCCCGAGGTTTCAGATGAAGTACATATTTACAACATTCTCATATTTGAAAAATACTGAAGACATGGCTCAAACTAAATAAGAACCGAATATGAACATCTGACAAGCAAATATGAACAATGTTTTAGAAGAAAGCAGGAACAATGATAAAAATGAACTCATGAGAAAGCAGAAAAGATATCTAAATAGCCAACCTACAACGAGGTGGAATACATGATAATGAGCTGTTAATTTATCTCTTTTTCTTATTCTTCTTCTGTGTTCTCAATCTCCTTGAACAGGGCTTCGTAAGTTGCAGAATGTAGTCCGTAGAACGGAATGCGTTGTGTCGCTAGGTTACAGCTTGACTGCGATATTTGCACCTTTCGGTCCAACACATCCATCTTCGGCAGATTTAATTTATCTCAAAGATTCTGACAATGGTCATATCCAGTAATCCTAGACTTCATCAGTAGGCAGATTAATGTACCTTATGAGTATTATCACAAACACTTTCTGCTAAGTGGGCATCATATCGCTTCCAAGTTGAAGACAAGCGATGATGCTTAATTATTAATAACAAATACAATAGATATTTCAATTACGTGTCATAAATCTAATAATCATTATTGTAGGTCAGTTAGCTTAGTTCTAATACATTTTGTTGGTGAAAACAAAATCTAACAATTTAGTTTGGAATGTAACCATATTGAGTTATGACAGGCAGACTTCATCAAGGATGGATGAGTGTACTTTATCAGAATTTAACTATGTTCTGCAACTCAGTCATTTAGATTCAGAGAGGTGAAGTTACATGATCATGATAAACTGCTATTTTATGTCAAAGAAACTGCTTGCCACCATATTCAGTAGCCACACCTCATCGAGGGATAGACATGGTATAACATCAGTATTATCAAATAATCCTATTCAGTAACCAGACTTCATTAGTGTGATGAGTAATTAAAGTGCCATCTCCGCTTCAAAGGTCGGCTGCAATGGATCTCAAGCATGCTCTATTTCTTACCAAGACAGATTTCCGCTTTCGACCAGCATAGAAGAGTTCAAGTCTGCACCGAATTGAAGGAACGTTTTAATATGGAAAGGCATGACTTTTTGGATCACTTCATTACATGTGACGAAACCTGGGCGCATCATTATACTTCTGAATGAAAACAAACATCTAATCAACGGAAGTATACGCAATCACCACCACCCTAAACATTTAGGACAATTGCGTTTGCAGATAAAGTGATGGTGAGTGTTTTCTGGGATAAACATGGCATCATTCATGTTGATTTTCTACCCGTGGTGCCACTATCAACAGTGAACAGTACATATGCATTTTGAGTGATATGCATAACCGTCAGCGGAAAAAAATGGCCTGGTTTGATCACAAAGGCCGTCCTGCTCCTGCAAGGTAATGTTCTACCTCATTCAGCTCACCGCACTATATGCCATCTGCAGCAACTTGGCTGAGAGGTATTGTCACATCCACCTTACAGCACAGATCTAGCTCCAAGAGATTTCCACCTGTTTGGACCCCTAAAAGAATTCCTGGGAGGTCAGCATTTCAGCACTGATGAAATGACAAAGTGAAACAGGATTCCTTGGATTTGTTCAGACATACTGACAAATCTTTCTATGCTGAGATTTCTCAAGCATTAGTTAAAAGCTGGGATAAGTGCATAAATGTTGCAGGAGATTATATCAAAAAATAAATAGCACCTTAACTACTAGAAAAAAATTGATGTTCCTTAAAAAAAAAGTCCAGGTTTGACTTGAACATCCCTAGTATGTCATTACAGTTATGTAATTGTGTCTAGTCCAAAGTTTCCTATGTTTATCATTTCTATTTTAATGTTGTCGGGACCTGCAGTCTTCTCTTGTTTCAACATTTGTTTTTGCTTTATCTACTTCTGATTTTAGGATTTTTGTACCTTTTTCATTATTAACAAATAAGCTCATTCAGTAATCAGATTAGTGTACATTTAGCATTAGCAACGGGAAAAATGCACAGCTGGATGAGTAATCGTTTTCACAATAGACGAGTTTGAACTGTTATTCTATCTCAAAGAATCTGATAATAGCCACATTCAGTAATCACAGACCTCATCAGGGATCAATTAGTGTTCCTTATCAGTATTATCACAAAAAGCAGGCATCATATTGCTTACGATAGGTAAAGGCCAATGATGCTGATGATGAAAATCCAATAATGATGTTGAACTGTTATTCTATTTCAAGGAATCTGATAATAGCCACATTCAGTAATCACAGACCTCATCAGGGATCAATTAGTGTACTTTATCAACATTGCCACAAATAATTTCTGCAGCTCATTTAGCTTGATCTCTTGAAAAGTTAGCAGATACACTGCTAGGTGAGTAATAGTTTTCACCTATAGATGAATCTGATGTCTTCTGTTGTTTCGGTAGAGTGTCATTGTCATAGTTATTCTCAAACAACATCATGATGCCTATGGTCACAACAAGTGACCATAAAGTCATTTTCACATACATAGGTAAGTCTGCTTTCTGGGTTTCACTCGCATTGTCCTTTGTTTCCTTGTATTTGACATACTCTTGATACTCTTTAGCACGGCGCTCACGCATTTCATTGTAATGTTGCCGATAGAACTCATCAAAATTATAAATTTTGGAGCGGCCTGTTGGTGGTGGAGGTCTATTGCCACGTTCGAAGATGGAGCTTTCCTTATATGCTTGAGTGTAGTTGCTTGGTTCTTCTTCCATCACAGTGTCACCTCTGAAGAATTGAAAGGAAAATAATATATGAAATTAAACGCTGCAAATATTTAGAGTAATAAATTAACGTCCTTAGACTGGTTTACAAGACTCTGCAGAGTCTGTATACAATCAGTTGAATGTTTAATGCAGGTTTGTTTCTGTTACTGATAGTGGTACTGTAATCTTGTGGATGTAAAATAGTGAAAGTGATGAGAATAAAGAATGCATTGGAATCTTAAAGTACATTCATAAGAACAATTCAATAAATCTATAGCAGAAAGGAAAATGATCACTCATCAATCAAATGTGTCTTTATTGTAAATCTTCTCGTTTGCCCCCCTTTTTTTTGCATCTACATGTGAAGTCCAATTCTCTGGGCAAAAGTGGATGTGTTGGAGAGTTCTTCAAGGCTTACAAAGTGCTTTGTATGGATGTACACCTCTGTGGGCCGATGCTCAATACAAAATTGGGTAAACATATAACAGTTTTGCAGGATATGTTTGGTTGTCTGTGCTGCCTGTTCCCCCATACACATGGGCGATGGAGTCAATTTTAGTCGGTGTAAGTGGACATTCAATCTGTTTTGTCCCATTCTCAGGCAGAACAGGATCACTTGCTCTGCTCAATCAAGGCAGTGATAGTTGTCTCTCATTTAGTTGACTTTCCATATGGCTTACCCACAATGGTCTTCTTTTCTCGGAAGAGTATTGTTTGTTCATTATGTTCTTTGCTAACCTGTCTGCTGTCTCATTTATACCACAGTGTGATGGTATCCATTGTAGCACTACCCTTCTCTTGGCTTTGATTCATGTAAGGCTTTTTTAAGCTCTGGCACTCTATCATTTTTGAGGGCTTGCAGAACTAACATTGCATCTGCAAGGAATGCAACCCGCTGACATTGGCTTGTTAATCATTTCTGCAGCAATAATTAGTCCCAGTACTTCAGTCGAGTAGTTTGGACAGATTTTTCCAGTCAATGAACTAATGGATTCATTTTCTTTACCTTGGAAGGCAATATAGATTTCTGCACTTACATCCTTCACTGCTCTCGTTGCTGATTCATCAGCATATGCCTGAATCCATGCTTCTCTGGTGGATAATCGTGCTGTTTTCCTTTGGAGAGCATTTTGCTTTCCCATGGGGTAGGTGATAGTTATTAATGTTTTTATGCTGAGATTTTGGTGGTGTTCCCATGGGGTTGGAAAGGATATTGGATTTACCTCCTTAGTGGTGTCTAGCCAATTCATCATGTGTTCTGATTAATTTTTTATGGCCAATGTACAAAGCTACTTCTCTTCAGTCTTCAACTAGCTAATCTCTGAATCTGGTCTTCATTGGATGTGCTGTCATGTTCTTGTACTTTTTTACTTGTATTATGGTTTTGGTGTCCTGTCTCTAGGATAGAGGTGTGATGCCTGTGACTTTCTCCATTTTGTTTATTAGAGTGGTCTTCACGCTGAAGAACTTGATTTTGTATGTTATCTGTTTGTAGGTGTGATTTGGCTGCCGTGGACCATGCTGCTGATCGATACATAGTTTACTATTGGTCTTATCACCCCAGTATATACTTTTTAAAGCATTGTTTCAATTGCTCCCCAATTTGATCCAGATATTTTCCTTAGTATTGAGTTTTTTTTTCTTTGTCTTGGCTCTGTTTTTTCAATGTATGGCCTCCACGTCATTTGCCATGATATACAAACTAATTATATATTTGGACATGTATATTTCTGAGTTATACTATATTTGTCTTCTTGTTTCACTGTTTGAGAGTATAAAGAGTGTTGTTACAGATTTCTCAGCTGTGATCTATACTATCCATTTCTCAGACCATGCTGCTATATTGTCTTCTGTTCTATGTATTCTCTTATTTGTAATTCTTAGCTGTTCTTCTACACACCATACAACCAAGTCACCTGCATATATCTCTGACCCTTTGTGACAGATCATGGATGAGGTAGTTGATAAACATCAGGAACAAGGTGGATGACAGTACTGAGCCCTGAGGAAATCCATGTTTTCTTAAAATGTTTTTGCTGCAAAAACCATTTATGGCAACTTTTGCTTTCTGGTTGTGTAAGAACATCTCGATCTGTTTGGACATTATATCCGAACTGTTTTTGCTGCTATTAGTTGAGGTTATTTCTTACAGAATATCTCTTTGTCTGCATGCGTTGACAATGATGTTACTCATGCCTTTAGGATTCAGCAAATATATTAGCTGCGTGTTTGTTGGTATATATTTTATCTGCCTCTTCTAGTATTACTGTTTGTCGCTGAGAGTTATTATCATCGCTTAGTTAGTTTCTACAACTTCCTGCCTTCCTTCTCAATGTTTAATTCACTGGTTTTCTCTTTCCATATTGCCCTTAGAGCTCCTAGTTTTCTGTTGAAAAATTTTCCTTTGGTCTTTTGTAGCATGATATGGTTCTGTTGTGACGGTTTAACTCTGCGATGTCTCTTCGTGTTGATTTTTGTAGCATTCTGGCCCAGAATTCTTATTCATTTCTCCTGGTATTGTTCTTTTTTGCTGCTTTGAGTACTCCCCCTTAATAAATTCTCTGCTGATGCTGTTACATGTCTGTCTAGCACCCTATAATATCCTTTGTGAGCAGGTTTTCTCTATGTTGGCATATTTGCTTTTTTTATAATTCCATCTTGGCTGCTGAGGACTTATCGTCTTATGTTGATTTTTTTTCTTCTTCTGCATTTGTTCTCAATCTCCCCCTACCAAGCACTTCATAGTGCTTTGCAAGTGGCAGGATGTAGATCGCAGTTTACAGCTTGACTGGGATATTTGCACCTTCAGGTACGACACATCCATTGCAGAATTGTTTTGATGAATACAGGGGTGATGAACACTTCTGCCAGCTGTTTTCCTATTTTCCTTTACACTATTCCTGCCAGATTCAGTGTGCAGAATGGCAAGTCTGAGATAGAGGTACTTTGCCATCTTCAAGAGTAGAAGGTTAGGAGGTCGTTAGGGTTGTTTAATAGGGTTAGATTGTTGCCATCTTTCTATATTTTCTTCCCTTCTGTTTATTGGCTGTGTCCCAAACTTTGGGAGTGGCTGTTGAACTTTATCACCGCTAGGAAGTTGCCACTGGGGACATCTATACTTTCCATGTTCAGTGGTATGTCACTGTAGTAGTTGAATTGTAAATAAATTGTCTTATTTATCTGGAAAAGTTCACCAGAGCTGGGGCACAGTACAACGGATGACCGCAGACCAGGTGAAATAGGTCACTGTCTGTTTTGTCCATGATTGACAAACGATCCAAGAAGATGTTAAAGATTAATGTAAAATTTTGCAGTTCAGACAACTATAAAGTATTTCTTCTTCTTCTTCTTCTTCGTACGCTGTCAGACGTCAACTTAAATTTGTTCGAAGAAAGCAGCTGATATTTAAACAATCAATCATCTATCAAAATTATCTACTCCATATGGAGCACAGACCTTCAACTTAATGCACGCAAGATTCTCTGTCCTGTGCCATTCGTTCCAATTCTCTGAATGTCTTCCTTCTTCTTCTTCTTCTTCTTCGTACGCTGTCAGACGTCAACTTGAATTTGTTTGAAGAAACCAGCTGTCATCCTGAGGCTGTCGACACTGCCATAGAGCTTGTCTAGTGTTGCCACTGGTGATGGACACATGTGCTTTCTCTGGTCCTCGTATGTTGGGCAATTTTGCAGCAGATGTTCAGCGGTCATTTTCCCTGTACCACAAGTGCATTCGTCAGTGCCACCTATCTTCAGTTTATTGAATAGATGGTACCTGTCTGTTGTGGCCTGAGCGGAGTCTCAAGACCACGACCTGCTCTCTTCTGTCCAACTGGTAATAGACATCATTTTTTGTGTAGCCAGTATGCTCTATTTCCCATTTGGCCATGTATCTGTCCCTAACAAACCTTTTGGACTCTTCGTAGGTCACACTAGAATCTGGTTGTGGTAGTCTTGCACTTTCTTTTGCAAGTCTGTCTGCCTCCTCGTTGCCTTGAATGTTACAGTGGGATGGAACCCACTGTACCACTACTCTTTTTGGTGCGGAATGCTGGCATAGTTGACAGAGTACTGTTCTTAAATCATTAAGTTCTGTATTTTTCTGGCTTTTTAGTGCTGTAACCATGGACAGTGCATCTGTAAACAGGACTATCTGGCTTTCATTGCTTTCGCCTGTCAGCATTGCTTCTACTGCAACCTTCAGTGCCTCTGCCTCCACTCTGAAATTGCTTGAGAATTTTCCAGTTGCCACTGACAGTGTTATTTTTCTACCTTTTGTTAGGCTCAGGAATACCCCTCCCCCTCCATTCTGTGTTGTGTTTGTTACAGAACCGTCGGTGTACGCATGGGTCCAGTCCATGCATGGGTAGTTTTTCGCTATGTGCCTCAGGGTTATGTCTCTTCTTTCTTTTTCAGTCTGGCTATTCTTGTTTCCAATACCTAGTATATTTTCTACCACCTCCGGAATGATATTATGCTTCCAGGTGGGTTTGCGTTCAGTGGGAATGGGCTTTGGTGTTGTTATGGTGTTCATAGGATCTCGCTTTGGCTATTTCTGCAAAGTTTCTCCGTTTTAGTTTCCCTTTTCCAAATCTATTTAGTCTCTGATGCATTGGATGGTCTGTCAGTCTTCTGAATTTCTCTGCTTGCTGCTGGGCTCTGCTGTCTCTTCTATCGGTCATGGATTGCAGATTTCTACAATTGGCGTTGACTTCATGCCTCCTGTTATAACTCTCATGGCTTGGTTTAGAAGTTTGCTAATTTTATCAAAGTTCGCCTTTGCTGCTGTTGTCCATGCCGCAATGCCATACTCGAGAACTGGTCTCACTCTTCCAGTATACAATTTCTTGAGTATTCTTTCGTCTGCTCCCCAGCTTGTGCCAGCAAGTTTCCTCATGATTGCCATTCTTTGTCTTGCTCTCATTCGGTTTCTCTTGATCTGACTTTTGCATGTCATGTGCCGATCAAATGTGACGCCCAAGTAGTTTATGTTGTCGTTTTGCGGCAGATATTTACCATTAAGACTTATCTATAAAGTATTTCACCAGAATCCCTTTCGGTGAATGCAAGTTTTTGTATTAGTATTGAGGATCAAGATGCTGAACAGTGCATGAGCTGTAGCAGTCAGCAACTAGAAGCTCACTGCTAGTGTCAGGACCCTTTCCCACCTCCACATAGTGATCCTGGATAACAGACTGCAACAGAGCAGACTGGTTAAGAAGAAGAGATCGAAGAGGAAAGGCTAACCCGGAAATGAAAAATGTTGTGCTGAAGTCACATGTGCCGGACCGAAAGGTGCAAATATCGCATTCAAGCTGTAAACTATGAAACAAAACATTCCATTCTCCGGACTACATCCTACTACTTGCAAAGCCCTTTTCATGCCTTAGTAGCAGGAGTTTGAGAACGAACGACGAAGAAGAAGTATTAGGTAGTATTGTTTCCAGTGAACATGATTCTGTGCAATAATACTGCCCACTGTGAAAGAGAATACTTTAAAAGAAATTTACAGTACCTAGAGCAAAACGTGAAACAACCAATCAATCAATGTTATGTATCACATAATATAATAATAATTTTATAATATAAAAACTAACAATGTTTTGACACATAACATTCAAATCAATTCATTTTAATTGTATCATCTAAATTCACACCTGGTATCTCTAGGTTTAAATACCCCTCTGTCATACATTCGTCTCTTCCTCAAATTGCCGAGAATTTCATAAGCTTCATTTATCTCAGTAAAAAGTATATGACTGTTACTGTTGTTGGTCGATGCTGTAACATCAGGATGATGCAGTTTGGACATCTTGTAATATGCAGTTTTGATCTGACTCTGAGTTGCATTTGGATTTAAACCAAGCACATCATAATAATGTGTTTTTGAATTTCTTGTAGGCATTCGAGATATACTTCTTTGTATACTAAAGTCATAAGACACTTGGTTATTAACAAATGATTGGAGAATATGAAGATCTCCAGCCCAAAAATGTGACAGTACCGTCGTTACATTGGCATTGGGCTTTGTCATTGAACTTTTAACTTGAGTAAGAGCCAGGAAATGGTTACATGAAGTTAAAAATCTTGACTGCATCATCTCGCATGAAGAACTGGGAGAATTTCTACAGTTTTGAACAACATTTACGTGACGTATAATTTCGCTATCGCTTTGTCTATTTAGACACCACAATGTATGGTAGACCGATGTTCCTGACCCCCATTGGCGAACTCTCGCCATCTTAAATTGCATAACCAACAAATCTAGAAGAGCTCTTCATCAAAGGGAGCAAACAATTCAATATTCATTTTTTTTTCATTCTGGTTTCCCTTGGAACAAAGTGTTATTAATAAACGCCAGCCGTTCTAAGTTGCACTGTTCTGACTCCCACTTTTTATATTCTTACGTAATTTATATTTCAGAGAATACCCAGTTATTTTGTTAGATTTCTTTCCGATTGAGTCCTGTCCACCTCAATCCTCTCTCCTTTTTATTGCCACATACATAATCTATCTTGTATATCTTTATTTCTTCTCCTCCTTTTCTCGGATGTGTGATAATTTGACAAAAAGAACAACCCGCAGACAACATAAAGATCGACAACCTGTTAGGGATTAAGAGACGTTTCCATATAATTACCTCCTAACAAAGGGAACTGAGAAACTAGTCCGGTCAAGCACAACAGACTAATCAGGAAGTCATGTCAGGATCAAGCACAATACACTGACCAATTGACCAAGACCACTATCTCTCTTCCATGTATCATTTCATGGAAACATGATGTTTTCAAGGCAGCATGACTGACGAGACGTGGATCGATGTGGTCTCTGTAGCAGTAAGCACCACGCAGATGAAACCAAGCATAGCACTACCGCATGGAGTATCGTGGTCTACTTTTATTAGTATGCTCGGGGTGTGAGAAAAGCTACTACAACCAGTCACTTGACGCCATTTTCAGAGTGCACGAAAGAGCAAACTTACTCATTGTGGGTATTAAACAATAAAAACAACAATCTCTTAACAATTATATTTACATATACCATTTAATTAAATCAGTTAGTCAAGCAATACCTTCTCAGCTTCCTGTGGAGCATACGTCTTCAACAATTACACACCAACTCATCAAATGTTTCACCACGGTTACAAATTTGACAGAACAACCTAATTTAGACATGATCTGCCATAGCCCACCTCTGTTGACCGTATCAAATGCCTTTGTGAGGTTAATGAACGTAATATAGAGATCGCGGTTTTGTTCTCGACATTTCTCATGTACTTGTTTGTACTTGACGTGCTGCAAATATCTTGTCCACAATTTCCCGACCAGATCTAAATTCAAACTGTATTTCCGGGAGGTGATAGTCTAGCTCAAGATGTTTGTTCAGGCGGTTGAGCACTACGCGCGGGTGGATCTTTCCGGCAATAGCTAGCAGTGCAATTTTGCAGTAGTCACACTCCTGGCGCTTGCCGTTTCTCTTGTAGATAGGTACTATCGACGCATCCATCAATTCTTGCGAGACTACGGCTTCAGTCCACATGGAGCAGAACAGTTTAGAGAGTATCATGGTGAGGCATGTTTCCGCTACTGTTTACACTACACCTCTGCTGTTATTGCGCCAGCTCCGGGTTTTTTTTACAAGAGAAAGAGATTTGATGGTCTTGTCTACTTCATCAATAATGACATCCCCTATGGTCGTGTTCATTTTTACCTGGGTCATGCGTTTATCGCCTCTTCATTTATATATGATGGACTGTTAAGAATGTTGAATAAATGTTCTACCCATCTGTCGAAGATCTGAGCTTCCTCTGTTATCAGCAATCCATCAGCGTTGTGAACTGGAGCGTTACCAGAAAGCTGTGAACTATAAACTGATTTCAGCACCGCATAAAACCCTTTTAGTTAATGGCACACATAAAACGGCTCTATCTCGTCTGTCCACCAGTTTAGCCAGGAATCATGTTCAGCTTCGTTCGTTCTCAATCCCCTGCTACCAAGCCCTGAAAGGGCTTAAGTAGCAGAACGTAGTCCAGAGAACGGAATGCGTTGTGTCGTAGTTTACAGCTTGACTGTGATATTTGCATCTTTCGGTCCAACACATCCGACTTCAGCAAGCATTTTTTTGAGTACCGGATTAACATTCCCTCTTCGATCTCTTCTCCTTAGCCAGTCTGCCCTGCTGCAGCCTGTTATCCAGGATGACCGCGTGGAGGTGTAAAAGTGTCTTTCCAACTCTGTTTCGCTGGCCCTGACGCTAGCAGTCAGCTATGGGTCGCTGACCACTGCAGCCCATGCGCTGCTCAGGATCTTGATCCCCAAGCTGAATCTAATCCAGTCTGGTTTCTAGCTCAGCCGCAAAACTGTTTCTAGTAGGTTGCCACTTCAACTTATACACAAAAGAAGTCGTGGTCATCTTCTGCATCGGGACCCTTCACTAGCCGTCTTGAGACTCTCTTGCTGCTAGACCTTGTCGAATCAAATGTGCTAAGCGATGTGAACCACACAGAACACGGCGAGGCACTTGAGCAGCCGTGGGCATCCACTGCACCTGAGTTCATATCCAGTCGTCCTGACTTGTCTTGCCACTGGTTAAAGTTGGACTCGGGCGCGAGAGTGAGGTCGATGAACATGCCCAACCCTTTTCCACTTAATTCAAATTCATCTCGCATGTCATTCTCTTTTTATTTATCCAGTACTAACACAGTCGAGCCCCTGTGACGACGGGCGAGTGGCGAAGCGGGGAGCGTAAGTCCGCTGACAAGCTAAACTACAGCCAAAAAGCTGAGTCAGTTGCGGGACTCCTGGCTCAGCAAAAAAGCGGATCAGATACATGGATTTGCTGACAATCATGATCACTGTCTCTCGAAGCGACCTTTCCATGCTTTCACTGCCAGCGAGTATACATATCCCAAATCGGACTCGTCAGCCATCTCCGCACCCATCCATAACCCGGAATTTCAGAATACTCGGCTGGAAGGACTGGTTAGGTGAAAAAAGAAAAGGTCCTCATCACTCGTGATGAACGAACAACAACAGCAGATGTAGTTTACGCATTTGACTTTGCGCACGTAGTAAGAAGCTCAAATCTAAACCAAAAAAAAAGTAATATATTGCGCGCACTACAAAACATACCAAACGTAAATACAGCAGTGACGTTTCGTAAGTTCCTAGAAACAAGCGAAATGTGCGTGTGTGTTGTACTGCATAATTGAATATGCACACACCTTACTGAAACAAGTATCGGTCTTAATTATCTGATGTATCTAGCAAGCCTTTGAAACCATCTTGCTTGGTGTATATGAGGAGGTAATGTGTTTTGGCAGCGTGTTAAAAGGAATTGACAACATATATGTGTAATGTTATGCTACATTATGTTACAATGTAACATTGAATCATGAATGTTACACTAAGAAACTCCAGGTAAAGACAAACCCCATTGATGTTGTTTCACTCAGCAGAGGACGAGGGATATGGACACTGCTGGTTCGTGTAGCTTGTTGGTTGTAGAGACTCCTGATCGTCGATAAAACACATATAGGTACGTACGGTTTAGTTAGCACACCGATAAAGAAACAAAACAAAACCCAGTGTTATGGCTACGAGAACTTTGTCAGAGACAAAGAACAGGCGAAAATGTCTTCTTCAGTAATAGCTGTCCATCGTTGTCGATGAGGACCGCCGACATCATCCTTGTCACAGATTTCCCTGTTGGGTGTGGGTGCGCATGTGGCTGAACAGGCCAATGCGAGCACGAAAACATCTGCTACATATCGGGCACACGAGGTTTGTAGAAGGTGATGGTGTTCCCGCTGCTCGGGATTTCCGCGTCTCGCGTCTGCTCTGGGCTTTCACAGCACGGTCGTCTTCACCGGCAGCTACACCCGATTTGATTGCGCTTCTCCAGTCAGATCTGTTTTGCGCAAGACATTCCCAGGTGTCGATGTCTATCTGGCAACTTTTTAGTGAGTCCTTCAGATCGTCTTTAAAACGTTTCTTTGGGCGCCCTCTCTCGCGCCATCCGTCTCTCAGCTCGCCGTAGAGAAGCTTCTTTGGGAGCCGCTCGTCTGACATACGAACGAGGTGTCCGGCCCATCCTAGTCGTGCTTTTTCTAGCAGTGCATGGATGCTGGGCATGTTAGCCATCGAGAGAACCTCGATGTCAGTGACACGATCTTGCCATCGGATGACACATCATAAAATGAACAAAGACATGACAACAGATAGAAACGTGTGACGGCAGTTATATTTAGCTAGAGAGTGGCTGAGATTGTGGTGTAGCCCGACAGGTAATTAGACCAATACTCCAATTTGTAAATCCTAGCTCACAGACTCTAACAGCTACAAAAGATAGTAGGTCGTGTATATTGAGAGTAATATGATTCTCTGCAGTGTAGCTCCCGCTATCGACAGAGCCAAATGTGGACTAGGCTGTATCTCAAAATCCTGGTATTCAATCAGGCACGTGTGTCTGATGCTAGGTAGCCAAATGTTTAATAAACTCATTTCGCTCTTTTGCCTTGGTATACCATGTTTGGCCCAGGCCTCGATTATGTCATCTCTCTACCTCATCCTCAGTCGCCCGCGAGGACGACTAAAGTTGTATGGCCACCATGACGTCAATCTACTGGTCGATCTGTTATCCGACATGCACACCACATGGCCGGCCCATCGGTAATTTCGTAACTGCGCGACATCTATGATGTCAGAGAAGGAAGTTCGACGCCTGATCTCTGCGTTACTGATCAACTTCCGAATCTTTCTTTCAGCCAATTTCCCTAACCGTGTTTAGGATATCGACTCGGTCCATTGATCTCCCGCCCTCCACTATAGTTGTACTCGCCAACCTATCAGCTCACTCGTTCCCTTCGATACCTGTATGTCCCGGAACGAGTATCAAGGTGACTCTCTCTAACCTTGACCGCCCTACCGACTACCACCACTGGCGCCGCGCAACCTGATTCCACCTTCCTGAGCATCCTCATTGAATCACTGAGGATGCACACATATGTGCTACTCATTTTCAAGCCAGACCATCGCCTTCGTAACAGCCATGATCTCCAACGTCAGACTGCTTGTGGTCACCGCAAAAACCCCAGACTCCCCCTTGATCGTTTTCCCATCCCTCTGAGCCGTAAAGGCCCATGCGCTTCTCAACCCACCCATTTGTGTAGATAATGACGTCATCATCCGTGGAATTTTCACTGATAAAAACATTAACCTCCAAAACCACATTAACCGGATTCAGCTGAACACACGCTCTATCAGTTGGGATAATCACACGGAAAGTCTGCGAGAAATTCACAGGTAATTTCATCCATTCTCCGCCATGCGTTATGTCTCTCAATGCATTCACCCTTTGCACAACCACCTCAGCCTGACCCAACCATGATTGTCCCCTGACAAGGCCTGTTCCTTTCGTCTGCCGTAAACCCTCATGCAACGGATGCTCTTCGTTCGCGCTGATGTGATAGATGCCAGAATCTAATCATGACTAAAAGTATGAAGGGACTACTATCTCGTGATAATGAAGAAAGCAACGGATAGAGTAGCACTACCAAAACGCAAAGAAATAAGTAAGAAACCAAACACAATTGAAGAAGATACAAGAATAAAGTTCGACTACCGTCTAAGAGAGTCAGAAGTTAGGGCAATATCAGGGGCTCATATATACGGCAGTGAGAATCGTGGAGGGACCAACCTACGATCTAGAAGCTCTCTGGTTAAAATTCAAGAACATGCTTATATCAGCTGCGCAGAAGTAAGTGATGAAATCATGTTTCCATTGTTCGATCACGTTGGTTGGCTTATCGTTTACCCCATGCCATATATATTGCATATTTCTATAAGGTTTGGGCAAATATTCAGGTACCCTGGGTCTTGTGTTGCTGCACAATCACACGTCTCGTCGTCTCTTAATCCCCATATCTTCAATTTTGTCCTACCTTGTGATATGCCAGTTCGGAGTCCATTTAGGCGAGTGGTGTCCAGACGCAATTTCCTCCAGCAGCTCGATCCAGTGGAGCTGCGTCAATTCATTATATTTCTTGATTAGGCTTTTTGCGGGATTAGTCTGTAGGGGCTGTGCTGACTGTAAGAAACTTCGTGTAGATTTAAGTCTTGTGCACAACAAGAGTGGCTTGAGTCGTTTAACTGTTTCTCTCTTATAATTTCTGATGCAACACTTCTTCGTATGCCAGGTGGTGCTACCCCGATTATGGAGTATATTTTTTTTTTTAGCTCGAGTAGGTTTTATGCACCCTGTAACAACAAGGCCAGTTTAATTGACTGCTATATTATTAGGTTTGACATGTGCCTAGTTTTTTTTCCAAACTGGCACGGCGCACTCAGCTACGTAAAAACAGCGAGTGCTGATGTTCGGAGGCAATCTGGTTGTGCACACATGTGCCAATGCGTTTTGTTTCCTGAAAGTGAATCGGGTAGGACAGGATGCCACCCAACTTTACACCCAGGTAGCCGTACCGTGTTCGAGCTCATATCATTGCTATGTGCGCTGTAGTTTTCTTGTTGAATCTCAATTTCTGAGGTGGAAAGCACTTACTTGGGTTTTACTGAGGTTTGATGTAATTTTGGATGCAATGAGTGAATGACATCAAGGGCGTTTGTCAGTTTGTCTTCAACTTCTTCAAAACCATTTCCTTGGACAACATTTCCTGTGTCATCGGCATCAATGAATTTTGTCACCTCTGTGCCTATAGATTGGTCGTCACTAAATATGTTATACAACTAAGGTGCTAGGGCGCTTTCTTGTGCGAGGGATTTATTGTTTGCCCAATGCAGTGCTGTAATAGTTAATATCTCACATGGCTATTTTTTTTGTTTTGTGATCTGAAGTTATCAGACTCTTAGTTTTTATTTTTTTTTTAAATTTAATGTGTTTGCCTTACTAGTTTCTACCGGCGGATGCGCGCCTATTCCACCCCAGACCGTAGTCAATTTGGGCGATAGACGCATAAACCAGTGCTTGGAGGCGTGTGGATAATGGACAGACCGAAAAAAAACAACTTTCTTATAGCTTCTCAGTGCGGAGGACCGCCAAGCACCAGCTATGACTTGATTTAATACAACGGATGACACCAATAACTGGTAAAATAACATAACCATTCAGGCGCTGAAGGCAATATTGGATCAAATTAAAGTTAATAGAGCAGCTGGACATTATGTTATAACATTAGAAATGGCACAGTACATTGGAACTGCAGATGAAGTATTATTTCTGAATGTTCTTCGGAGTCCGATCGTCGCAAGTCTATACCAAAGGATTGGAAGGTCGCCATCATTATACCAATATTCAAAAATTGTGATAAACGACAGGACGTAAACCATACAGACATATTTCTGCTAAGTGTCTTCGGCAAATCTAGAATACTGTAGCAGAGACTAAGACGTCTTTCTTAGACACAGATGGGCGAGACTCAATGTAGTATTAAAGCAAACCGAATTACTCAAGACTTTATCGACACACTCAGGAAACTGAGTGAAAATGTAATGCTCTGGGAATGTATGCAAATGAAGAACACTCCCAGTAGTCTTTATCTGGCGCCAGGCAGTTTCTGTAACACTTGCCAAAAGTACATTAGGACAGTAAATAAAAAGTTAGAGAAGTTCAAGACCACTAGCAGTGTAAGACAAAGTGACATTATGTCCCCATATCTTTCATGCTACTTTGCGACAAAATAAAGTCTGTAATGAGAGAACCATAAAGTACTCGTGGGGTACTGGAAGATGAGACCAGCCTATATATCAGAGCTGACGTTTGTGAATGATGTGATCCTAATTACAAAATCAGTCATATCTCTAGACCAAGCTTCCCGTCTGGAGAAAGAAAACGGGGAAGACAGAGATTACCAAAAAACAAACAAACAAACCAACCAAGGTGTCTCGAGAGAAGAGAAGAGACACCACATTTTTATGGAAATTCAGTTCAGTTCAAGTGCGATCTCTGCATCGAAGGTCGGCTGCAATTGATCTCCAGTGTACTCTATCTCTTTCCATAATGGTGCAATCTGAGAGGCTTTTTCCAGTCCATCTTTTGATGTTATCCATCCTCTTAAAACGTTGTCTGTCTCTTGAACGACTGCTTTCCACCCCACCCTCTTGTATGAGCTTCAACAAGGAGGTATGTCTTGTTATATGACCAAAATAACGTAACTGTCTAACTTTGATTTCCGTCCTTAATTCTCTTTTCACCCCCAACTTTTCAATACCTCCAAATTTGTTTTCTTCTCTTTTCAAGAAATGCGACCCAGTCTTCTATTAACCCACATTTCGAAGGCTTCAGCATTCCTTCCCAACTTGTTATTTAGTGCCCGTGTTTCTGCGCAGTGATGAGCAGTCGCTGAAACAGGTCGAGCAGTTCAAATACCTCGGAGCTGTAATTAACCAAAAGAGAGGTACATGTATTAATCTACGTCGACAGTCATAGGGAACAAAGAGTCAAATATATTCGCTGCGATGACAACATAATACAGTCTGAAAGAGACCGAGGTGAATGAACTGAAACCAAGTCAAGAGGAAGACATCGGATGAAATACTATGGCGCTATACCTCCATCCATCCATCCATCCATACATACAAACATACATACATACATCTACCCATACATACATCCATCCATCCATACATACACACATACATACATACATACATACATACATGCATGCATACGCATGCCTGTGTGCGCACACCCAGGGAAGTCAGTCATTGATTAATATAAATTTTTTAAATAATATAACCAGAAAATTAATGTGTCTTATTTTATGTGTCTGAAAACACACTTTGTCCACCTGCCCACTAGCTTGTTGATGCCCTCTAAGTCTTAGAATAGTCATTAACAAACCTTTGTACTGCCTCCATTACCTCGTTGTCAACTGACTTGAGGGCCCATTTGTAACCCCCCACTTTCCTATAATCGAGGTCATCCTGGACAATTTTGTGCACAGCGTAGTGACTCATGTTGAAATCTACGGCTATTTCATCAATAGTGATTTGCCTGTTGACATGGACTAGCTGGTCGATTAGTTGTTTACACACTCCGTTTCCCCTTTTCTTTTTCTCCTATGCCGCGGTTCATCAGTGACGTTTGTCTTCCGTCTTGAAATATTTCTACCCTTTCAAATACTATCCTCTGACTGAAACAACTGTCTTTATACTGATTCTTCATTCTTTTGTGTATTTCGTTGTTCTTCCACGGTACAAGTTGACAGCTGGGCGGCCATGTTGTACGCTATATTGAGAGTACTGCTCGATCGTCACAAGATCTTACATCGAGTATTGCTAAAGAGCCATTTTGTGTCCTGAAATAGGATTTTTAGATGCACAGACTTTTCCATGCACTTTATAATAAAACTGATGTTACTTAATGCCTGTCTATTGTATTTATTCAAGAAACGAACGAACGACATCGTGGCGTTTTTGCAAGTGTGAATCGTCCCCTGGTCTTAAGAGAGATGGAACCAGCTTCTAGCCATATAAGAGATAGATGAAAGAACCCTTGGCAGTTTAAAATAGAAAAGGACAGGCTATTAGGCGCTGTCAGGGCAAAAATTGAGAAAGATAATGAAATTTATATCCAACACTTGACCTACGCAGGAAGTTGCAGGAAGTAAAAATCGCAACAACAAAATACGTACTATGGATTAGAAGGGCCTACATGGCAGCATGCATAATCGTCTGTTTGAATACTAGGCTGACCGTATACAATAAGGTCACTGTATAAGACTATTATGACAACGTTAGATCTTTAAGGTTTTGCATTAATTGGCTTTTTAATTATAATCTTTTCATGTAAATTTGTCAGCATCAAACAAGATGACTAACAAAGAACGAAAACTATCATTGGTCGATCAAATTAAATCCAGCTCAACTTACCACTCCAAATCATATTTGCAGTCAAAAGAGGGGCTTAGCAGCGGTGGCAATGTGGACTTCAATCTGGTATGGTGTTGTTATTGTTGTTGTTATTGTCCCATAGCCGTTGAGCATGTCTGCTCTTGGCAGCCTAATGCCATTCTAATATATATATATATATATATATATATATATATATATATATATATATATATATATATATATACAGGTCTTCTTCAGTTGTGTCACTGCTCCATACATTGTGTTGGTAATTGTCGGCAGTGCTTGTAAGAATGTCCGCAAGCGCCTTGCACTCAATGAGTAGATGTCGAACTATTTGGATGAGAGCAATGTCTGCACAAGGGCAGGTGTTTGGGATTGATGCGGTTCAAGTGGCTATTGCCTCTGGTATGTCCTGTTCGGACTAAAAGATGCAACTTTGATCTCTTCTATGTAGTTTATTTATGTCATCGTTACTTTTTTGCTGTGACATTTCGCTAAATACATTGCGACCTGTTGTTCCCGTCGCCCACTTGTTCATCCAGATTTCCCTAGTATTATTCTTAATAATTCGTTTTACTGCGTTGTTACTGCAGGGTCTATCCAATTGTTGTTTCGAGGCTCCTGTTTTTGCCAATCTGTCGGTCATCTTGTTCCCTAGTAGCTCACTATACCCAGGGATCCATTGGAAGGTGACATTTATCCCGTGAGCATGAATGATGTTGTTGATCGCCCTCCACACCAAGAATATCTCCTTTTCTTTGTATTGGGTGTTCTTCATCGCCTCCAGAACCTACTTGGATTCACTAAAAATTACAAAATCCATTGGCAACAATTTTCCCAAGTCGAAATGTTGGTGCAAAATCTCTATTGCTGGTTTTTTAGCCACGGCCTGTGCTTCTTCGTCTTAACATTATTCGCGGCATGAACAACAAAACTCGTATATGAACTCATCCGGGTATTTCATATGGATACCATTCCTTACAAAACAGATAGATTTGAATGCCAATCCATCCGCATAGACCAGGACTGCCGATTTTGGGTAACTAGATGCTGTCTCTAAATCACGTCTTTAGGATATTAGGTGTAGTCTCCTCGGGGGCCGCCTTTTCTCTCAGGTGTGTTTTTATGACTGACAGGCAAAGAATTTCCGAAGGGGTTGGTCCAAAAAGACATATTTTCCATTCCTCTCTCATCTGGCAGATGGTGAATATGGCTTTCCTCTTCTGCTATACCCTGTTACGACAATTGCTTCAATTAAGACAATTGCTTCAATCTTCTCTTTTGCTTCCAAGTGTCTACTTGCACCATATTTGGATGGTCATTTTCTTGTCTCTTGTATCTCTCTACTGCTTCAGTCCTGTTCGTTTTTAACTAGCGGTTCTATGTTGGCTTCTATCTCGCACGTCGCTGTAGGTGTTGATCTCAAACCCCCCACACCCAATAAATTAGTCTGAGAGCTTGTTTCTGTGCCCGGTCAATAGATGAGATGTTATTTGTACTCACAGTCGTCTGTATGGGTAGGCTGCAGTCCATCACTGGTCGTACATAACCACGGGATAGTTGCTGACGAGTTTTTCTATCAGCTCCGCAATTTGTACTAGCAAGCCTTTTGATTAAGTTCAAACGCTTGGTTGCTTTACTTCTGACGTTGCAGATGTGGCGACCAAATTTCAACTGTCTGTCCAGTGTTACTCCCAGATAAACTGGAGTATCATCTTTTACTAGTAATTTCCTATTCATTTTGATGTTAATGGATCTCTTAGCTTATTTATGACTGCAGGAGAAGATGGTGTATATGGTTTTCTGTGTATTTATCTTTAGTTTCCACAGTTCACAGCATACTGAAATTGTTAATAGCACTCTGTTGATCTTGGCTTTTGTAAAAAAGGGATATTTCTCGGTGGCCCAAATGGCGAGATCATCAGCAAACAATACATTTGACACTTTTAGATGTCTAGTGAGGTAATTTATATAGACGAGGAAAAGGATGCAGCTTAGAGGAGAGCCCTGTGGCAGTTCTTCTTCTAACGATCTTTTACTTGATGTTGCCCCTGCAAAGTTGGTATTTATGATTTTGTTGATCAGAAAGACCTGTATCCATTTGATCACCTTTCCTTGTATTCCCATTTTCCTCATTTTCGTTATTAGGCCCTTCCTCCAGACTCTGTCATATGCCTGCTGAAGATCAATAAACACTGCTAGTGTGCTTTTTTCCATCTTGTAATCCATCCATCACATGCTGTGTAAATCTAAAGACGGGATCATCCGTGTGGTGTCCATGCCTGAACCTTGCCTGGTTTCTATCAAGGAGGTTTTTGCTTTCCAGCCACCAATATAGTCTGTTGTTTACCATTCTTTCAACCACTTTACCTAAACATGAGGGGAGCGACACATGTGTATAGCTTCCGGGTGTTCATGATTGTTTAGCATTCTTTCAACCACTTTACCTAAACATGAGGTGAGCGACCAGTGTTCCTGGTTGTTTCCCTTTCTTCAGTATGGGTTTGATAGTTGCTGATATCCATATTGATGTCAACTGTCCTTCGTCCCATGGTATGATAAACCATAAAAGTACCTCTTTCGCCTTTGGTACTAATTTACTTATCATCTCATCTTTAACTTTATCTGGCCCCAGTGCTTTATTTTTTGCCAGTTTCCTCATCGTCATGCTCAGTGGTTTTTAAAAGCAACTATGTTGGTGGAGTCGATGTTAAATGAGTCCTTTAAAAGTGCTTTATCTAACAGTTTTCTTGGTTGCGCTTTATTTACTCTAGCGTAAAATTTGTTAAAGATATCAGCTTTCTTGGTGTTTGATACTATTTCGTACGCAGATTCTCCGGCCAGGGGTGTTGTGTTTGACTTTCTCTTGTTCCCTTCAAGGTTGCTCAGTAATCTCCACGCCTTGTTCCCTTCTCTTTTTAGATCCAGCTTGTTCCAATTTTTTTCTCCAAGTCTCCCGCTTGCTTTGTTTAGTAATATATCTTCCTTTTGCTGTCCATCTATTATACTCCGTTTTATTTAGGGTATTTGGAGATTTTTCTACATTCTTTCTGGCCTCTCTCCTCTCTTTGACGGCTGCCTCCAGCTCTTTCCAGCTCTCTGCATTTCCTTGCAGCTGTTGAGATGGGCGCACATATGTGTTTGAATGTTGTATTGATGTCATCATTCTAACTTATTTGGCTAAACCCAGCATCAGTTTCCCGGCCATAACGATCCCAGTTAGCCTTTCTGAAATTCCATGATCGTTTTCGGTGAACCATCCTATCCGTCTGCAGTGTTTCAATAATGGTTAGGATATGATGATGATCGCTTCCAACATCGTCCAAGACTTTAGTGGTAGTGTTATCTACCAAGTCAGCCAATACAAGTGTCAGATCGGGCCGGCTGGTTGTACCGTGTACTCTGTGCAAAAGAGTTGGCAGCATTTGCAAACTCTGGACATGGCCATCTTTACTCCAGGCCTGATCCTAAATGGGAAATAGCCCAGTGATGGAAGCGGTGCCTAGATTAATTATGTCCGTTGTTTCGAGGTTTTGTAATCAGTGTTCATAGTTCGTTGCTCTTTTCTATTAAGAGTGTTTTACTTCACATCAGCACTGATCGCCAGGAAACTGGCTAGATACAACATCTGCATAGCTGCACTGAGCGAGACACGACTGGCAGAGGAAGGCAGATCACAGAAGAAGGCGCTGGTTATACTTTTTTTCTGGAGCGGCCGCAGCAAAGAAGAACGCCGTGAAGCTGGAGTTGGCTTTGCCATCAAGACCAACATGGTCGACAAGCTCACAAGCATGCCCAGAGGAATTAATGACCGCCTGACTACACTGTGTCTCCCCCTAATGGGAGGGCGCCATGCAACACTTATCAGTGCATATGCACCCACAATGACAAATCCTCAGGAAACAAAAGATAAGTTTTATGAGGACCTTGAGGCGCTCATCGCTTCAGTCCACAAATCTGACAAATTGGTCATCCTCGGTGATTTTAACGCTAGGGTTGGCACAGACCATACAGCCTGGGAGGGGGCCATTGGCAGACATGTTATCGGAAAAATGCAATAGTAACGGACTGCTCCTTCTGATGACATGTGCCGCAAATGAGCTACTCATTACAAACACAGCTTTCCGACTTCATATCCGAAATAGAACCACATGGATGCACCCAAGGTACCGCCACTTGCACCTCATTGACTACATTATCATCAGACGTAGGGATCGAGCGGATGCTATGGTAACGAAGAGCATGTGTGGTGCAGAATGTTGGACCGACCATCGACTTGTCATTGCTAAGCTAAACTTCAAGATCCAGCCCAAAATGCGCCCCCAGGGAAAGAAACCACCGAGGAGGCTAAATGTATCTCAGCTGAAATACGAACCCAGGAAAGGCGGCTTTCAGGAAAAGCTTGAGGGCAGATTATCTGAGCTTCGTTTTGAAAAAAAAACGACATCGAAGAGAACTGGGCATCATTGAGAAACACACTCTACGATACAGCTGTTAAACACATTGGCCCACTCACGCGCAAGCATAAGGACTGGTTTGATGAGAACGATCTGGAAATACAGGGCCTTCTCGATGCAAAACATGAAGCGCACAGGAAATACCAGAGGGACACAACATTTCCGGAAGCAAAAGCTGCCTTCAATACTGCTCGCATCGCTGTCCAGACCAGGCTTAGAGAGATGCAAGACTCCTGGCTCAGCAAAAGAGCTGAGGAAATTGAGATGTTCGCCGAGCGTCATGACACCAAACGGTTTTATGAGGCACTGAAAGTTCTCTACGGCCCGCAGTCCTCTAGTAATACTCCAGTCCGCAGTGCGGATGGGGCACTGCTAACAGATTCGGTTCAGATTCTAGACAGATGGGCAGACCACTTCTGCAAAATACTAAACCACCCATTGCCCATCCGGCGAATTCCGCAGGTGGAACTGAACCTGGCGTTGGATGAAGTCATCACTGAGGAGGAAGTCAACAGGGCAATCAGTTCACTATCTATAGGAAAAGCTCCAGGTAAGGTATATAAGACAGCTGGCTCATCCCTCACCAGAAGGATCCATGAACTCTTCTGCCACATGTAGGCTGAAGGAAAAATTCTGCAGGAGCTAAAGGACGCTTCAATCGTTCACCTGTACAAAAGAAAAAGGCAACCGTCAGGAATGCGACAATCATCGTGGAATATCGCTACTCTCCGTAGCAGGCAAGATCCTAGCGCACTTACTGCTAAACAGGCTCAACGAACACCTTGAACAAAGCCACCACCTCCCAGAAAGCCAATGTGGATTCAGAGCCGGAAGAGGAACTAGTGGGCATGATTTTTGCCGCTCGTCAAGTACAAGAGAAGTGTCGGGAACAAAATCAGGCCTTGTACACCACATTTATTGATTTGTCAAAGGCATTTAATACAGTAAACAGAGGAGGGCTGTGGATGATAATGTCCAAGTTTGGCTGCCCTAACAAGTTCAAAACCATGGTGAAACAGCTACACGAAGGCATGTCTGCTCGTGTACTGGACAGAGGTGCAATCTCTAATACGTTTCTAGTATCAAACGGAGTAAAACAAGGATGTGTACTCGCCCCGACTTTGTTCAGCATGATGTTCGCGGCCACGATGACAGACGCCTTCAGATCACTGGAGCTTGGAATACCCATAAAGTACCGCACATATGGCAAGTTATTAAATCCCAGAAGAATGAAGGTCAAAACCAAAGTGGCTGGCGACATAATCAGGGAATTTGTATTTGCTGACGACTGCTCTATAATGAGCAACTCAGAACTGAACATGCAGGTTGGAATGGACCGGTTCTCGGCCGCATGCGAAAATTTTGGCCTGACTATAAATGCCCCCCAAAAAACAGAGGTCATGTACCAACCAGCACCAGGCATGCCGTACACAAAACCAGAGACTACAGTCAGCGGGCCGACGCTAAATGCCGTAAACAAATTCACATATGTGGGCAGCACGCTAACGAGATCTGTCAGCCTAGACGATGAGGTGGCAAGCAGAATAGCAAAGGCCAGCACAGCCTTTGGTAGAATGCGCTCGATGGTCTGGGCACGTCGTGGCATCAGCATCAAGACCAAACTCAAAGTCTACCGTGCAACCATCATTCCAACCCTACTATACGCTTGCGAAAGCTGGACTGTATACTCTGGACATGCAAGGGGGTTAAACCACTTCCACACAGGTTGCCTGAGGCGAATATTCCACATGCGATGGCAAGATCGTGTCACTGACATCGAAGTTCTCTCGAGGGCTAACATGACCAGCATCCATGCACAGATTTATTACATCATATTCATACAACAACTATTAAAGTGAGTGCAATGAAATTACAAACAATACAAGAAATACATCTTATCGAAATAGATACGCGGAGTTTATAAGCAGAAACTATTGAATGTTGCTTCAGACTACCCCAACCCAGCTCTAGCCGCACACTCCCCTCCCCTTACCTGCACCGTCAACACACTCTCAAAAACTCGTCTTCACGATCGTATTCTGTGCATTCACTCACACTCAGATCCCATCAGGCGGGTGATCTTGACATATTACATTCAATCTATTCAACGTATACTCACGTGTGATCACACACTCAATCGATCTGCGTATACACACATTCTGGAACATGCATCGTTCCCTCGGTGTCCTTCACACACATCCAAATCTTTCCTAGTCGATCTGTACACTCTTGTAACCATTCAGAACATAAATCGTTTACAAGGTGTCCTGCACGTACAACACACATTCAGATCTCTTCTAGGGACAGGGCACCCAACACACACCTTATTGAGCGACTAGCCAAGACTCAAAGGCGTATGCTGGTTCAGCAACCATGTATTCCATTCTATGTCACTAACATTCGTCAAACAGCCTATTAATCGTTCTTCTATAAAGTCGGCGAGCGAAACAGACTTCTAGCTAAATTTTCTCTCTCTCTCTCTCTCACTCACTCTCTCTCTCTCTCTCTCTCTCCATGGCCAGTCTGCTTGAGTTAAAGTGTGTCTAATATTATAGTCTCAAGCAGTATCAGAGCTGTCAAATCGACCTCTGGGGGATGTTTGCTCCAGCCATCACTTAGTTTGGATCTATCTCCATTTAGTTGTTATTAGAACGAATCACTCTGAATTCCTATCACTCAAGCTCTGCTGGCCTCAGTCTATCACTAATCCCACACTACCCAAATCGGAACGCCAGAGTAGTCAGCACCTAGCCCCTACCTATACTAGACACATTCTTTCCCCCAACCCCCTGTTTTCCTTTGTTGACTTAGTATCGAGACGGGGAGTTACATTGGCATAGTGTCGAGACAGAGAGTAACCTTGGCACATATTCAGGTACCTTTGTTCTCAGAGTCGCTGACCACATCACCTCAGCCATAAACGCTCATGCTCCAGCTAGAACTGTTACAATAATCTGAAATATGCGGATGATATCATTCTGACGGCAAAAAGTGAGCACAAATTTCCGATCTAGGGCAAAAACAAACACTTTTTTAGTCAGAGATTGGTTATTACATGGAATGAAATGCAACAGGAGGTTGTAGAGGTGAAACCAGCGAATGCATTTCAAAATAATAAATTGAATGCACATAAATGTGTTTGGTGCAAGTGAAATTGGACAACAAATAAACTGGTTGTAAACAGACTTTATTTAGTCTGCTAAACCGGAATAAATAAGTTAAACAACACTATTAACACAGAAAAAACAAAACGGTGATACCTGCAAAAATCATGTCTGCATATAAAATAAAATTACTACTGGAACAGTAAGAGCATTTCTAGGGATATCCCTCATAATTAACTGGGATATTTTTAGAAGAATGTAAGAAGATTGAGGGAGAAGAAATAGGGAAGAAAAAGACAAATTACCGTTGAAAAGTGGAATGTTTTCTTTGTGCTTTGCAAAAGGTTGCACTTGGTCGTGTGTCGTTGGCAATTTATATTTGTGTAATTGTTCAGCACAATGTTGGAAGGAATTAGAACACATTTTGAAACTATTTGTGATATTTTAATTTCAAATTCACATGTGCAATTTTCAACATTTACCAATTATTTACTTTTTCAGAAAAGAATGTCTCTGGTTTTTAGTTGATAAGAATTCTTGATCATTTTTTTTTAGAAATCAGTATCTCACAAACAGAATAAACTTTGAGGACAATATCAGTAATAAACTGTGATGGCCATGTGAGACCGCTCCTGCCAACAAATATCCAAACGACTGTATGAAATTATCTTAATAAAATGTATTTAAAGCGTTATTATCTCTGACAGCCAGATCATTTTCTCTCTCTTGCTTTTATTTTGCTGGTGGCTCTGACAAGTATGCTGGTAGATTCTGAAAAATCGAAAGGATTGCATCTTGACTGAGTTTTGGAGCTTTTCGTGGAAATACTAAGGTCCTTCCTTGCTAACTTCCCGCACAGAGCAGGGGAATTATCTCTGCTGCGCAGGCCTTGGTAACCGAGGCGACGTCCGAGCTCGTTTGAAGAATGTTTATTGTTTCCTGGCATTGGAGTATTGGGTGTTTTGCTGCAGACTTCTGCCTCCCAAAGAGCACACTGGGTGCGCCTTTCTCCATGGGTGATAGATGTATTTGACTTTGCTATTTCATTCCTTGGTCATTTGGAGGTTCGCTGCGTCGATGGGGATGAGGTGGGGTGTCAGGTGGGGTTCATAGAGTGCATTCCTCACTAGCCACGGTGATCTTATTGCAGATCACACTTCTTTATTTTGTATATAGCCCCAAGGCCATGTCACATCCTGCCCACTATGATTTCACGATATCCCCCACCCCCTCCTAAGCCACAACAGTTCTTACTTTCCAATGAGATCCAATGCCGACCTCCCCCCTCTTCACCCTTAGAGTCAGAGCGTAGTCCGACGGTAGTGCAATGTCAGATAACCCGGTGCTCTCGCTGCAGCTGGGATGTTGGGGTAGGCCTGGATCCTCTTTGGGGGCCTCTACCCTTATTGGATCCTTGGTATAGGTCTCTTAGGTTGGACAATAAAGGTTGTGTAGAAAGGCAGACGACAGATGAGAAGAACATTATACTCAATTATACCAATGGGTGGGGTTTGGGTTGGTAACAGCCAGAGCATATTCCACTCGCCGGTGGGTACTGCGCTGTCACCTTAAGTGTTCCCAAACTGCTCCCCGCTTGTATATGCCACCAGGTACTCGGTCGCCCCCATAGCAAACTCAGTAAACAGCAGGGTCACCCACGAGAAGGTGTTGATATGGACACGTTTGTGCAGGATGAGCGTAAAGAGTTAGCAAATTAAGAAATGGAACGAAGGGCGGATTGAGTAGGAATGGAGATGTGGCAAATATTGGAAGACAGTGTTAAATGTCGCACCTTGGGGAGGGGGAGGGGCAGTACAGTGTGGATGGGAAGGAGAGGGGAAGAGACGAGATTGCATGCGAATAAATGGTTGGAGGAAGGGGGGGGGGGGGTGGATTTAGATCGGGTTGACATAGGAAGAGACCCCGGAGAATGGGCGGGTTGAGGGAAAGATGGATGGGTGGAATAGTCGGGGGAGGGAGGGGGCGAATTGAAGTGTAGCATATGGACTTAAATTGGAAGATCGTATTCAATCTCACATCTTGTGATACTAGAAAAGGGCATGGTTGCAATATTCAAGAAATGTTTCGTTTTCGAACCTTTTGGCTTCTTTTCTTCTGATTTGGCAGCTGACAACTTTTCCGTTCAACTTTTAAAATAAGCAGATATTTTTTATTTTTTTAAAATGCCTTTTACTAGTCTTTTTTCCTCTCTGTTAATAAAATGTCGCACAATATAACGTATTAATTATTTATGTTTGTAAAGTAGTATCTGAATTTTAACACGTCGAACAGCTGTTTCAATAATCCAACATTTTAACAATTTCTTAGAACTTGAAATTTCCGCTACGAAGTCTCAGGACGGAGATATACAAATGCAAATCGATTGACAATGGCTTAGAAATCAGTAAAGATATAGTATTTGGTATTCATTTTATATGTGCGATTTTATGAGTAAGTAAGTAAAGGGTGTTCTTCAGCAGACATAACCACTTTTCCGAAACGAAGTGTTAGAAACTCCAGTATAGTGAGTAGTCTATCTATACTAAACCATTAGTCTGATTAGTATTACTATTAGTTTAGTGGCATTAGTCTAATGATTAGATTACTATACCGATAACTTGTCACTTTGTGAGTGCGGTCCAGTGGTCATTTCCCTTCCTGACTGCCTTTCCCTTCACTAACCGTATGTCAGGAACCCATTTACAGCTGGCTCGACTCACTGCAGCTTGACGGTTGAAGAAATTGAACCCCGTACCTTTGCCGTGAAAAGCGAGTGCTTACATTAATCAGACGATCGATTTATTATCTATCTCGTATTTCTCTTATTAATAAAGAGGTATATATTGGGACTTTTTTCTCTCTCTGTACTCACGTCCATCTGTCATATTGAAATTCATAGTTTATATTATACGTATCCGTCTGTTTTTAAACATCGGTTATTATTTTCGCCAAATACCACGTCTTCAAATAAATGGAAAGCTTCATCTGACGGCAGTCATAAGTACTAACTACTATAGAAACATTAGCTAGAATTGCGCGAGGAAGTAATTTCTACTGTGTCGAGGTCCAACAAGCTCATTGTCCCTGGCGATTTAAATGCAAGAGTTGGTAGAGACAATGCTTCATGGGAAGGAATCATAGGAAAATATGGGATGAGCAACTGCAACACAAACTGTCACCTCATTTTTAGGACATGTGGGCCGCCAATGACCTTATGATAACTAACCCTTTTTTGCCTGCTGAAGCGTAATAGGCCAACATGGATGCATCCACGCTCAAAACATTAGCACTTGATTGATTTTGTTATTGTCCGTAGAAAAGACAGACAAGATGGCTTTGTCACCAAGGCCATGTGTGGTGCCGACTGCTGGATAGATCACAGTTTACTGATCTCCAAGCTTAACATTACTATCACTTCAGGCTACAAGGAGTTAAAGTTCCCAAGTGACTTAACATCATGAAGCTAGACAACAACAGCACCATAGAGAGTCTTGCAGATAAACTAGCCAGCCAACTTGACACCATCAATTTTGACACTACAGTTGATATAGAGGCAGACTGGGCCAGATTTAGGCAAATGTTATACTCCACCTCTGCTAACACACTTGACACTGCATCATGCAATCATCAGGGCTGGTTTGATGGAAACTGTGAAGATATACAGAGTCTGCTAGAGGAGAAGCATAAACTTCATTGTGCATTTAGCAATGATCCGAAATCATGTGCAAAGAAGATGGCGTTTTCCAGGGTTTGCCAAACTGCAACGAAGATGCAACTGTTAGATGCAAGATTTATGTCTCTTCAAAAAAGCTGATCAGATACAGGCTTTTGCAGATAGACATGATCTCAGAAACATTTACAGTGCACTCTGAGGAGTATATGGTTCCAAATGCATCTGGCACCTTACCTTTGCTGAATGCAGATGGCAGCATCCTGATAACAGAGAGAACTAAAATACTGGAACGCTGGGCAGAGCACTTCAGAAGCATTCTGAATACACTCGTCAATTAATAATGAGGCGATAAATCGCCTGCCACAAATAGAAACTATTGAGACCCTAGCCCACAGTTTTATTGTTCAGGAAACACAGAAAGCCATCGACCTGCTCACTAGTGGAAATTCTCAGAAATCCAACTCAATTCCTGCCGAGATCTACAAAGCTGGGGGGACCCAGACTGACTGAGAAGCTGACTGGACTCTTATGTGAAATCAGCAGCGTATTCCACAAGACTTCAAAGATGCATCATTAGAAAAGAAAAGAAAATTGGCAAGTCTGAGACAAATAGGAAGATATCTCTGCTTTGCATTGCAGAAAAGATACTTGCAAGGATCCTACTAGACAGACTTTCATATCACTTAGAACAAGGGCTACTTCCAGAGAGTCAATGTGGATTTATAAAAGGACGAGGCACCACTGACATGATCTCTGCAGCTAGGCAAATACAGGAAAAGTGTCAAGAACAAAATGACCACCTTCTCACCACTTTTTGTGGATTTAACAAAAGCTTTTAACACTAAGTCATGATGATCTATGGACGGTCATGGCCAAATTTGGATGTCCCAATGCATTTATTATAATTGCGTGTGGGAATTTTAGATGCTACTATGATGAGATGAATACAGCTGGGGAGAGATGCCAGACTCACTCACACGCTGAGTGTTGTCCATACGACCTCTTGTGGTTATCGAAAAGGCACGACAAACTGCGTTAGATGCCTTCCCACCTTTCTACCCTGCGGGTTACATGTTTACTGAAAGGCTTCGGTGGTAACCCTGAGGCAAAATCTGCATCCTATGCTATCTCCAGTCGTCTCGATGAATGTCTTGCCACTGGCAACAGGTAGCTTAGGCTCTGTGATTGAGGTTGACAAAAGGCGCAGTTTCTTCCTCACTTTAATCCAAATAACCGCGCAAGTCACCCATTTCAGCGGACACAGCAAGAGATACGACTGTCCACACGGCTGAACAAAGAGAGTGATCTTCATCACTTGTGATGGACAACTATTATAGACAGTTTTTGATGGCATGTTGGCTTGAGTTCAAGATCATGGGGAATACTCTGAGCCCTTTGGTGTTACAAATAGAGTGAACCAAAGATGCATCCTAACCCCTACCTTTTTCAGCATGATGTTTGCTGCCATGTTGACTGATGCATTCAAGGGCAGTGATGCTAGAGTCATAGTCCGCTATCGCCTAGACAGTGAGTTCTTCAATCTGAGGAGACTGCGGGCAAGATCAAGAGCACAAATATAGACCATATGTGAACTTCTCTTTGCTGATGACTCCGCTCTCAATGCCCATTTAAAGACTGAAATACGATGTACTGTTGACATGTTTGCAGCGGCTTGCAATAACTTTGGTCTCACCATTTCTACCAGTAAGACTGAAGTGCTGCACCAAGCAGCCCCAAAAACTGCACTATCAATGGTCAGAAGTTAAAGTTGGTGAAATGCTTTGTATACTTTGGCAGCACACTTTCCAGAGTAGTTCATATTGATGATGAAGTAAACTAAAGAATTACAAAAGCATGTGTATCATTTGGAAAACTGAGATCCTCAAATTGGAACGGAGAGGAATTAAGCTTATAACCAAAATGAAGGTTTATGCGGCAGTCGTCCTACCTACTCTTCTGTATGCCTGTGAAACCTGGACTGTGTACATCCGACATGCGAAGAAGCTTGACCATTTTCATCTGGGCTGCCTAAGGAAACTGCTGAACATAAAAGGGCAAGATAGGATCACAGATGTAGAAGTTCTTTCGTGGGCTGGCATGACAAGCATCCACACAACTCTGTGCAAATCGCAGCTTAGATAGACTGGCCATGTTGTCCACTTGTCAGATGAGCGGCTTCCAAAGAAAATATTATATGACGAGTTTGAGTCCAGGCAAGTGAGCTCGCGGTCGCCAAATAAAACATTACGAAGACTCTCTGAAAGTCTCACTAAAGAACTGCGACATTGACCCAGGTAATTAGGAGAACATTGCTGCTGATCACTCTTCCTGGTGCGGTAAAATCTCTTCTGCAAGACACATATGGAGCAGACAAGAATCAAGGAAGCTGCATGGAGATGAGCATCATGAAAGACAAGAAACAAGTTGCCACCGTCTGATGGTCAGACAATGTTTCTCTGCCCTCAGGGGGGCAGACGTTTTCTGCTCAGATTGGTTTGATCAGCCACCTACAAACTCACTCCAGGATTCACAGATGACAATGTGGTCCTCTTCGGAAACGATGGACAAACAGCAGAAACAAACCCAAATTACTATATGTAAACCGTTGCATTGATGATTGAATAATAATGGCAAAAAGTATAACATTTTGCCAGTTTGCGAGGGACAACAGTTTGCAGAATGAGAGTATTTAGATTAGGAAAAAGACAAACTACTGGCCATCAGAAACGCTTAACTATTATTCTCCTCTTAGGTGGCTAACATTCTCTCTTGAAACAAACAGAAACTCATTTTTTCTCGAATTTCTCAGCAAATCTGTTTTGTCTTCAAAACACTTGACAATCTGCAATTCAGGGGACAGAGAATGGACAGTAGCACTAACAAAAGAACAAAACACACAAAAAATATAGTTCTAGTTATAGTTATCATTTTAATATGAAAAAGCATGCTATTTTTTAAGATGTTTTCTTTTTAACAACAGTCTTTGTCTTTTCCCAGCAAACAATTGCAAAGGAAGCTCGTGAGGACAGACGAGGTTTGATTGGGAAGATTCACAAATACCTCTTTACGAATGTATCTCACTTCCTGTGTGTTTCAAATGAAGAGGTGGAGGAGTTTGCGCTTGATGATCCATTGGTGAGTGTGCAATAATTATAATGAGCACCAGGAAATCATAAAATGGCTTGATTTTTTTCTTTGGCTTGTTACATAAATAGAACTTCATTAAGACTTTTTGAAACCTCAAACTTTGAAAAAGCCAAATGAATATTCTACGGAAACAAGTATGCGGAGATGTGACTTATGAGTACATAATTTATAAATGTTCTTAAATTTCTCTATTTAACCATCATTCTTAGTATAAAACGACCATCATCTTCAATGTTGCTGTTCTAAACCATTTGTTTTATTGTATGTTATTCGTATATTTGATAGTCTTTACTAATTTCATCTGTGTTGCAGTAGTAGAGTGGTCCATTCAGCCATAAATGGAGTCGCCTAATTAGCTATTTCATTTTCGCTCTGTTGTCTGCACATTTCGCAATGATAGGGACTGAGTGCATATGAGGATGCCCAGATGCAATGATGCCAATTCTGTGAGGCATTTTTCTTTCTGTCTCTCTTTCTCTCACTTGGTCAGTTCACTCTCTTTCACTGTATCTAGTCCTATTTAGTAATTCAAACCCCTTCTCTGATTATTTCATTTCAGCACATGAAACTGATCTCAAGGTTTCTTCTACACGACGAACTCATTATTTTGTTTCATTACCAAAAGTGCAAAGAGTTAACTTTTGAAGGTAAATGTATACCTATACTTCTCCCAAAGTTTAATCAAGTGTGAAATATAATTTAGTTTTGACTGTCTGTCCTGCTTACCTTCTCTCTCTCTCTCTCTCTCTCTCTCTCTCGCTCTTTCTCTCTCTCTCTCTCTCTCTCTCTCTCTCTCTATATATATATATATATATATATATATATATATATATATATATATATAATATTATATAAATAGGAGGCTTTACTTTCGAAGCGCCCTTCGTGTATGTGTGTGTGTGTGTGTATATATATATATATATATATATACACACACACACACACACACGAAGGGCGCTTCAAAAGTAAAGCCTCCAATTTTATTCCAAGAAAACCATAACAGATAAAAAGAGCACAATAACACCCTTTGACAGAGCAAAGTCTTGCCTTCAAAAAAATATTTGTCCACATAGCCACCCTTGGTTGGCTATACATTTTCTCAAATGGTGAATAAGAACATACCAACTTTTGTGATGTTCCAATGTTACCACCATAATTTTTAATGCATTGAAGCCGATATCCAGCTTCTGTATGTCTGTCTAATTATCTGTCTCATCTATCAATCTAATCTATCGCATCTGTCTTTATTTTTCAGGGTATTCCATCATCTATATATAATATCAACAAAGTATTTACCCACCTATTTACCTACGTACTGGCTTTTTCCATCCATAAATAAGTGGCAAATGGTATTTATTAGTTGTAGTTACACATGCCTGTATAAAATAGAAATAGACAAGAAGATACTTTATCACATAAAAAAATAAAATAAAAGAAGATTGAAAATGTAAAACGGAAATCATGAAGAGAAAGGAATGGTTAAAGTCATTCAACAACATACGGCTATTAAAATCAAATTCAATAATTCACAAATTAAAATTCAGAGTAATCAAGTGTAATTTATACTCATCAGTACAATACTTGTATGTTATTGAACCATGGGCAAAGAGAAAAGACATTTAAGGGAAAACTGAGCTGTGGAGATGTGGATCACATACAAGAATAGAGTACGCCAATGAGCACACCAAACACCAAATTGATTATTTCACAATAAATCAAAAATGGAAACGTTGCCTTCAGGATGGGATAGTTATGAGAGGAGGAGATGGATGATCAAACCACTACTTCCTTGTGGTGACTATTGCAATAAAACTGAGGGCTTTCAACAATATGGTAGTTAAAAGATGCAGCAAATACAACACACAAAACCTACCAAATAAAGATACAATAGATATGTTCGAACTAAATCTGAAGAACAGATGTGAAATAGATGGGAAACTCTTATAGGAAACCATCAACAGCCACTGGTGCAATTTTTAAGAAACAATTCGTGTGAAGAGGTCCTTGGAGATAGAAATAAACAGCATAAAAAATGTCTTAATGGAAGCTCATGGAACTTGTTATGAGAAATAAAGACTAAAAAAGAATATCAGTGCATATGAGAAACAGTGAGAAAGTAAAAGACTGTACATTATACCCTGAGCTAAACAAGAAAGGGGACAAAAGTGTCATGCACGACAAGAGAAAACACAAAACTAAAGTGGCTGAGGACGCTGAAAATGCAGCAAGACAGAAGACATAAAGGTATTACTTAAAATAACTAGAATACTATCAAGGAAAAGTAGGGCCCCAGCACACCAATGAGGACAATAATGACATGTCATCTGCAGAGGCGAGAAACAGTGAGATAAATAGGTATAACATTTTAAAGACTGCTCAAAATAGAAATCCACCAGTATCCCAAACTAACAAATGACCATCAAAGGGATCAATGCATGTAAATATAAATTCACAAAAACTAGATCAAACAAGTGCAAAACTATTGAAGATTTGAAAAGCTGCAGTACCAGATGGCATGTCACCAGAAGTGATCAAAACAGAGATTCCAACCATCACAGAGATGCTACACCAGTTTTGCAAGAAAATTTTAGCAGAAAAGTTCATTATGAAGAGATGGGAAAGAAGAACACTTAATTAAATTACAAATGAAAAGAAATATGGTTTCATGCAGTAACTAGCAAAGAATAACGTTCATGACAGTGAGCCAAAAAATCACTTTTGTTTGTTTATTTCTTGAAAAGCAAGCTTCTAAGCCCTCAGCTATAGTGACACACTATACAACTTACATCTCCAAAAGCTTTGATCAGGTTTCATACTAGGAGGTCAACAATAGTTGTTCTCCCATGTTGCTTCTGTTGTGTTTCTATTTCAGAATGTGGACGTTCGTACGCTCTGATTGCCAAAGATCGGATGGCTATGCGAATCTTAGTCACCAAAGGAGACACTGACCCAGTTGAAGGAAAATGTGTTTTCTTTCTGAAGCGCGGCCCTGTGGTGTTGGAGGAAAAAAATATAGTTGAGGTGAGCATTAATGCATAGTTTGATGATGGTTAAATTATATGTGACATTACGAGGTTAATGATGAAAGATGAGGTGGGTCAACACGAATGTCAAACTAGTTCGGGGGTGATGTGGTGAAGCCATCAATGGCACGGCTTACAACTAGTCTTGCTTGTGTTTATAATTCATGAAACAGCAAGGTCACACTTCTATAGGAAGTAACCCCATTAATACATTCTCGCTGAAGTCGAATGCACTGGACCGGTACATCATAAAACGCAATGCAATGCACTAAGACTTAGGAAACAAAGCAACAATAACAAAGAACGCATTCCTAATATATAGCTTGGAGGTTATGCATGTAAATTAGAGTAGCTCATTTAAGCTATAGACCTAAACAAAAATATGTCTCAGTACTTTATACAAGTATACATGGCAAGACGAAGTAACACACTCAGATTTGAAATAAAGAAAATGACAAAAACCAATGCATCTTTTTATCTTATCCCTTTTTCACTCCATCCAGAGTATAGGTCCACCACTACAGGTGGCCTCTTGTAGGAAGCCTCCATTAAAATACTTTGCTTTTGCAATGATGGTTTCTAAAGAAATGTGTTTTACACGATGAGGTTGCTAGCACCATGCACAACTCTCTTTAGTCGCCTTGTACATCATGTGTGGAAGTACAGAAAACCTATTCTTCTATTCAAGGTTTTCCGGGATCCACTCTGGGAAAATCAATACAGCTAGAAATTAAGAAGAAAAGCTAGAGACAGATAGAACACAACCTCAAGAAGAAACCCAACAACGAAGCAAGACATGCACTGTGTTGGAGCTTACAGAGTAAGACAAATTAGTGAAAGACAAAGAGCACATGACAAAAAATAGTAGAAGGTAACCCCAAACTAATTTTTGGCTCATGGGTGGAGCTCAAGAAGAATGCTCAAAGTAGGAATCACTGGACTGTGGCAATGGCAGCCTTATACAAGTGTTATCACTCAGGTAGTCTTTCAGTTTTTCAACACTTACGACTATGGAGTATAGTCAGAGTTAGATCCAGACAAATTTAAAGACTCAATTACTTTCTATCATCAAGCAAAGACCATATTATAGGCCTGAAATACTTAACGTAACAACTTAACGTTTTTATACAGGTTTAGAAGATTCTGTAGTCTGTAAACAACCAGTTTCTTTTACATTTCCTTTCTCTTCTTCTTCTTCTTTTCTGTGTTCGTTCTCAATCTCCCACTACTGCAGGATGTAGACTAGAGAACGAATTGCTTTGTTGTCGCTAGTTTACAGCTTGACTGCAATATTTGCAACTTTCAGTCCGACACATCCCTTCCTCTAAAAGCTATGTGCATCCAATCTATTCTTAAATGCATTAATTGTCGCTGCCTTCACTACTTCCTGTGGCAATGCATTCCAAGCATTCACCACTCTTTGAAGAAAAAAATATTTCCTAATATCTAATCTGGACCTTTCTTTAGTTAATTTGAAGCTATGCTCCCTTGTTTCTGATTAGATTAAACTTGTCTAAATGCATTACAATGTTTTCTTTGATTATTGACTCTAACAATTGACAGCCTGTTTTATTTTTTGCCTTTTTTGAATAAGGGGATCACTACTGCAATTTTGGATTGCCCTAGACATTTTTCCACTTTCAACCCCTCCAAATTTTTAAAAACCATTTCCTCTGTAATACAGATTGATCTTAATCTTTTTGTATCCATGTCTTTTTGGAAAATATATATAGGATCTTGGAGCAGTCTTCTATTGTGTAGATTAGGTGCCTCCCTATTCTCACTTATTATTTTTCCTGAGCTATCTAATATAGGACCTAATTTGTCTTTCGTTTTTTTTATTTCTAACATAAGAAAAGAAGCTTTTACTATAAGTTTTGATCCTATGATCAAGTTTTTTTTGGTTTATTTTTGCTGCTTTATTCACTTTCTGACCTTTGTTTTGCCTGTCCAAATATTTGTAATATGTTTCTTTTGATTTACCTGCCTCTATATATTTTTTCCATGCTTTATTTTTAGCTCTTTTACATTTAACTACAAATCTACAAAACCTGTGTCGCTTGTATTGCTTCAGAATCTAACTGGAAAAGGCAGTGAGTCAATCAGTAGGATATTAAAAAGCAGACATTGTGTGGGTTAGAGAACAATGATAAAGTTAAAGATAGTCCCATATCAGTTACTGCTGGTTGCGATGAAATGTTGGAGACATGATTGTACTAGGCTTCAGCTTTTTTATGAGGTGGGTGGAAGGGTACAGTTCCTCATTGGTTTTCCTTACCTAACATTATGCCAGATACCTATTTACAGCTGGGTCAACTGGAACATGGTGATAATTGAAATTTAACTCTGTACCTTTGCTGTGAGAAGCGAGTAGTCCATCCCTCTGATGAGGAGAATTGAATTGCTTTTAAAAAAAAAAAGGAAAATCGTGACCAATTGTACCAGCATCAACAGATTCAAAACTTAATTGTAAGTGATAAATTTACTGAGCATTCATATAGAATATGTTTTTGATACTTACACAATTAATTCACAAACTATTTAATGTTTCAGGAAGTGATATCTGGTTGTTTGCTGAGTAATTGGGACTGTTCAGTGCTCCAGGCAATAGCTAATTACGTAGGCAATATCTTCCAACCAACTCTACTGAGCCTGAAAAATTGGGGCTCTCTCAAGTCTAGCATATCAGATTCGGATAAATGCACCTATAGGGAGATTTTTGTTGGATTGGAAAATTTTATCCAGCATTTGTCATGTAAGTCCTCATCATCAAAACCGTTAAGCCCCATGTGGAGCATGTGTCTTCAACAAATACATGTCAAGTCATCCTGTCCTTGGTAATCTGTTTCAGCTCTGTTCATGCCTTGTCTCCTGCTCTCTTCTCCTTGTGTGTTTTGGTCTGCCTCTACTTCTCTTGCTATGGAGATTCCAGAACAAAAACTGTCTTGTAATGATATCCACTGGTTTTCTTAATGTGTGTCTTATACAGTGCCAGCTCTTTCTCCTCATGTCATGTTTTACTGTGTCTGGTTCTTTGCAGTTCCAGATTAGTGATCTAATCAAATCATGTCAATCTCTCTATTCTGTGCAGGCACCCACTTATGAAAATATTTTTCTTTATTGTTGCTGTTTGTGTTGTTCAGAGCCATAAAATAAAATGGACATTGCACACAGGTTTTTTATTTTTTGTGTTAGACTTAATTTCTTTTGTATTTCCATAAGTTCATCAATGCAATTAAAGAACTTCTCGCTTTATGTATTCTTATTTTCTAATGCAAGTGAGCCAATATAAATAGTTGATCAATAAAGAGAATGCTTAGTCAGGCAGAACTGTTCATCCTTCGACCAGCAGTCCAAATCCCCTGAACAACTCTCTACCAGTGCTTCTATATTTGGTTCTGAAATGTTCAACAGCTTCACAAGTCTCTGACGTCACTTAGGCTTTAAGGGGAGGTTGAATTTTCACATTATAAGGCTTGTAGTCTGTCCAGCACTTGGAAACCACACATAACCGTACGTCTCGTATGCCACTCCTTTAGATAATGGAATAATTCACTTTACATGCCAATGTGGCATATTGGAGAATAGGGTGTTGGGCCTATATTGTTCTTTGACCAATGGCATACTACGGTGGATATAGCCATTATCACGCCGGCCGCCTTTTCCTTCACAGAATTGCTATGGTTTCAAGTTTTTTTATACTGGGTCGACCCCAGAGCCATTTGCGATCTAAAACATATTCTGCTTCATTTGGGGATTGATCCTAGATCATTTGTCTAGTCAGCCAGTGCACTAACCACTGCCTTAGATAATAAAATAATCAATAAGGCACAACTGCTTAGAGCGATGATGCATCTTGGATGCTCTTTTGTGTGGGTAAGCAAAATATTGTGTGAGTTACAGATAGATTGTGTGTTGCAAATAAACTCAGCTATAGTAGGAGCACATGGCTGTTACATTTACCTACACTATGGACTCCAAATATTCACTTTCAGGTCTAATGGTCAGTCCCTACTTTATAAGTAAAGTCGTTAAGTACAATACATTTCTCACTTTGGTGAAACCGACGAGATGACTAAATTCAGTTCCTCATTTAACACTTCCTTTAAATTATCTGGGTTGGTCATTGTTGGTCCACAGACACTGATTAGTGTATAGTTTCTTTTGTTTCCCATGGAGAGCTATAGAGTCATTATAGTATCATTTACGCTATTTATTGGTTAACAAGCTGACAAACAGGAAAAGATCTGATGACGAATCAGACATCAGCTTCATGCCTTTCCTTGCTGCCACATCCACTTCAAAACAGTGTTTAGCAACCTACATCTACTGTGATCTGGCCATCACCGGATAGTCTTGTCTCACTTAGGACTACTTTATCTGGAGATGATGTGGCAAAGCCGTCAAAGGCACGACTCACAACCTACACTTGCTTGTGTTCAGAATTCATGAAACAGCAAGGTTGTACTTCTATGGGAAGTAAACCCATTAATAAATGCTTGCGGAAATCTGATGCACTGGACCGTTACATCACAAAACGCAAGCAACGCACTCCGCCTTAGGAAACGGAAACAAAGCGAAGAAGAAGAAAAAAACTTATTATAGCGTGGCATTTTTATGCCCACCAGTACTGCTCTCCTTTCTGGTCATTTAGCTTTGAAGCTGTCTTATAGTGTTCACAAGTTTCCCGAGCCAAAGACAAGAGCTTTGTTTTATTCTTTACCTAAGTTCGGATGCATTAGTGGGTTCTTCTCCAGTCACGTTTATCTGGTCAGAATAAGGTCTGAGCTGGCTATGTTTAGTGAAACTTTTCTATCCCCTTGCCCATGCTATGGTGCTGAGCAGAGTGATCCTAAAGAGAGCTGCTTAGCCGCTCACCACTGGCAGTGGAGTTTTGCTGCTGCTTAGATAGTAAATATAATCTAGACTACGCAGATGTACTTTCCGAAAGAGTGTCTACGGTTGTAGTGTTCGCTTCTCATGGTAACAGTACTGGTTTCGATTAACAGTATCCAAATGCTCCAGTCGATTATCACCTTACTTACGGTTACAGAAGGAAAGACAGTGACCAGTGGAAGCTGGTCCTCCCACCTAATTAAAAAGGCTGAAAAATTGTACAATGAAGTTTCTAACACTGTATAGCAGTTTCTGCTATGGGACTCAATTTACCTTTACTTGCCCATATATAAAGGTGGTCTGACTTACACAGATATACCTGTGCAGATATAAAGGTGACCAGACGTACGCAGACATGCCTGCGCAGATATTAAGGTGATATGACTTATGCAGACATACCTGCACAGATATAAAGGTGATCTGACTTACACAGACATCCTGAGCATAAAGGTCACATTGGCTACGCTTATGATAGATTCATTGGTGGATTCACTTTTTTGCTCCACCACTACAACTTGTGCCTTTACAGGAAGCTTGCATCCGAGTAATTGTATTGGTGACTAATAGTATTTGGTTATACATAATGAGTTTGACAGTTACATGCATAACCATCTTTAGCTGTCTATTATAAAACGCTTGGAAGGTTACGTTGGTCGTATTTGTTTTCAACCCAGTTACCACTCTGGTGACATGATACATAATTGTGCATGTTGTGTACAATGTTATTTCCCAAAACGTTCAGATGTTTTCGCTTTTCAAAGAAAAAAGTCCGTTATCAGTACGTAGATTTTATATTTTGGAAGCTGGTATACATAGATGAAGTGCCAGATAAAATATTTCATTTGCCGGCAGACTCTAGTTTAGTTAATTTTCAGTATTATACAAGTCGAGCACCTTGTTTCTTTTCATCGATTATGGTCTACTCCGTATTGTGATATTGGTGTTTCATTATCTTCATATGTTTGTTACCATTACTTGATTGATTAACCTTATCGCTCTTAATAAAGCATGGGGCCACCACTACAGTTTTACAATTGGCCCTTTAAAAGGAAACCTGTATTAAAGTTTGGTGGTAGTTTCAACAGCAATGGTTTTACATAATGTGGGTTACTAGCCTCAAACAGAACGCTCTTATAGGCAAAAACAACACTTAACTTAGCTTAACATCTTTATACTGATTTAGAAGACTTTGCGGAGTCTGTATACAACCAGTTTCATTTACATTTCCTTGCTATAAAAACTATGCGCATCCAATCTATTCTTAAATGCATTAATTATCCCTGCCTCCACTATTTCTTATGGCAATGCATTCCAAGCATTCATCACTCTCTGACTAAAAAACACACCCATTCGTTATGCACTCCCTATCTGGCAAATATGTTTACATCTCTACATGCAACTTATCTCCATTTCCTTCTATCATGTGTTTGGTTATTCTTTCAAGTTTGGTAAACAAAGATTACTAAATAGGATTGTGCTTAGGGCTAGCAACATCATAATGTAAAAAAGTTTGCTAATGAAACCACCATTGCATAATGTTCTGTAAGGGGCCAGCTCTAGTGGAGACACTATGTTTCACTTGGAGAGAAAAAAAACTAATAAATCAAGGAATCAGTGTGAATTATAATTACTTGAAACTTTATTATGTTTTTTAAACTGTTGTTTGTAGACACAAGTAGTAAATTGCATTCACAGGGGCAGAACAGCATGTGAAAAACGCAGTAAAATTGGAAATTTTGGACACAGAGAAAATGTTACACATTGATGGAGTGGCAAACGCAGCCGATTTCCTTAATGCAGCTCAGAATAGAGTAACTGTAGAGGTCATGGAGGAAATAGCTACTCGGTGGTGCCAGCAAGTAGAGATGGTAAGTCTTGGATTAAGGGGGCATGCGCTGTGGAAATTTCTTGTTTTGGTGAAAAATATTGATTTTTCAAATTGTTAATTTTTATTAAGTTCGACATTAATAGAATCGTTTACATATAAAATAATGTTATTTTGTAAGCATATTGACATTTAAAAATTAATAATAAACACCCTACCCCCTGTTCTAAAGTTGACCTTCTTTAAAAAGATACAGAAAACTGATGATAAAACACAATGTTTGACACATAGCAACAGCTTTTTCAAAAAAGTATAATTTATTATATATTATAATGACCGGGGTCCAAAGTTCTCTTCAGAATTTTTCATTCGAAAGCAAATGCTAGCTTTGTCTAAACGATAACGATAAATCAAATGTAATGACTGATGCGATATTTCATTGGTTTTATTATTTTGCTATTTCTGATTAGTTAGAAACAGGTATCGTCCATGGGAATAAAATAGTCGCGCATGCGCAAAAGAGGTGTTTTCCAAACCATCGTCGGTCCGTCCCGTCATTTCCATTTCTCCATTGAGTGATTGACCAATGTGTTACTATTATTTAGAAACAGCAAACAGAATCAACATGCCAAAGAAAGGTTATATGTACGGCAAAAAACGTGCTCACCAAAAACCTAGAGGCATTCACGCTCGGAAACTAAGAGAATCTTTTAATTCAAGGTAAGTTTACTGAATAATGTTTATTTTTCACGCCACATTGTACCTTGCTTCAAATACTTCAATATTTAATTCAAAAAGAGCTCTACTCTATTCAATAAATATTATTTTGTGTAGATTGTGTATGTACTTATTCAGTAAGTTACTCACTGTAAGTATTCATTTAATGTTTGTTATATTACTAGAGTTACGAATACACATTTATTACTAGACATTAATAGTTAGAATGCCTGTGAAAATTTATGAATACATCGTGAAATTTTAGAAAGATAGGGCAGAATGTTACATGTGAGAATGTCAAACTGTCATTTATTTTGAAAATAAATTGGGATATTTGTGATATGAGTTTATTTGTCATAGTATTTGATATTTATAGGTCATTTTCTGTATTGCAGTTCAACTGTGGATGCTGAAGTCAGTGAGCCTACAGCTGCTGTTGAAACTATAGCACCCCAAAGCGGTTCAAGAGCGGAGCAGAAGTTTGCAGTGTACAAGAATCTCATTGAAGGGATACTGAACCTGAACAGTGATGAGTATAGTTTAATCCATCACAGTTTTCTACATTCTCTTGTTTCCACAGTTGGATGTAGAAATTGCCGAAGCAATAATTTACAGTTGATTACAAAAAAACGAAATGGTCTTGCTGTTCTTATACAGATTCTCTGTCCAGATTGTGAGTCAGAGTGGTCAGACTGGACATCTCCAAAAGTGAATAAATAGCATGACATCAACTATAGGACAGTAATTGGTTGTAATGACAATGGTATGACATCAACTATAGGACAGTCATTGGTTGTCATGACAATGGTATGACATCAACTATAGGACAGTCATTGGTTGTCATGACAATGGTATGACATCAACTATAGGACAGTCATTGGTTGTCATGACAATGGTATTGGCTATGCAAAGTTGCAATCATTGCTGTCTACCATGAACATAAAGAACCAGATGCACCACAAAACATTTTACAAGCTATCCAAAACTGTTAGCATTGCAGCAAAGGATGCAGCAGAAGAAGCAATGTATCAAGCAGCTCGTGTAGTTGCAGAAAGAGCAGCAGCTACAGGTCCCCTCCCAGGTCATGCCAAGAATAACACAGGGTGTCCTATCATCGCTGTTTCTTATGACGGTACATGGCAAAAACGTGGCCATTCATCACAGAATGGAGTTGGTGTTGCCATTGACGTTGAAAGTGGCCTAGTTTTGGATATTCAGGTCATCAGCAATTATTACCAAATAAGGTCAGTTGGTCCAAAGCCAGGTTTTCCAGAGTTTATGAATTGGATACAAATGCACAAACCTCAATGCCAGCAGAATGCAGATTGTTCTTCAAATGCAATGGAGACTGTGGCAGCATGGATTATTTTTTCAAGGTCAGTTGAAAAAAGATCTCTGATTTATGGCACTATGTTTTGCAACGGTGATGCAAAGGCATTCAGTGAAGTCCAAAATTCTAAATGCTATGACATTGAGATAAAAAAAGAGGATTGGATCAATTACATAGCAAAAAGAATGTTTAATGCTCTGAGCAATTTGAAGAAAACAAATAAGGAGTCACTAAATCGTAAACTGATCACGTCGTCAATCGAAAAAATTACAAATACATATGCCAAAAATTTTTAAGACAATGCCCCTTGATGTTACAAAAATGAAGCTGAGTTTTTTCATTTGATAAGCACTAACAAGGCACACAACCATAGACTTTGTCCAGAGGGTGAGAATTCCTGGTGCCACTTCCAGAGAGCTCTGAAGACAGGGTTGCGCCAAAAACATCAGCCTACATTTTCAGCAGAAGTTGGCAGACTCATCTACCCAATTGTGACAAGGCTGACAGACACAAATCTCCTCCTTCGCTGTGCGAAAAATGGGCACGCAGAATGCCAATGAAAGCTTCAACTCATTGATTTGGCAGCTCTGCCCTAAAACAACATTTGCTTCAATGTCAGCGGTAGAGACGGCAACTTCCTTTGCCACTCTATCTTTTAACTGTGGTCCTGTAGGGCTAAAAATGGTAACAGACAGAATTTGACTGGAATGGAGTGTTGTAAATCACATACATGCTACTCGAATGCTGAACAAAAAATACTATGATTCAAAAAGACGAACATTGTGTGTATCAAAGTGGAAAAGGAAAAACCTTAAAAAAAAGGCGTATTGGACGAGAACACCAGCACGAGTTAGCAGAAGGTGAAACATATGTTGCTGGTGCATTTAACGATTAATTGTATTTGCAAATGACAATGTATATGTTGCTTAATTAAAAAAACAATGTAAGAATACATTTTTTTTGTTATTAAACTTATTTTTATTTGCTTTCAAAGTTTAAAATTGAATTATCTCAAAATCTTTTTTTCCCATTTGTTATGAATCTGAAACCTTAAAATCTCAGCTAATATAGATGTTGGAAACATGCAATTTGGTGTGTACATTTCTCATACACTCTTGATGGTAATCTTTTAAAGAAAAGCTAATTTGGTCAAAGAAATTTTATTAAAATACATTTTTTGTGCCAAATGTTGATGTATTTTGTCGACTTTTCGTGGAGCTCAAATAGAAAAAAAAATATTTTTGAACCTTTTTCATAAAATAAATATGCCCTTTCCCTAGAACTATGCTTAACATTCATGGATCATTCATATTATTTTTAATACATATGTTTTTTTTTTTTAATTGAAGGTATTTGCAAGCAAGCATTTTTTCAAGGTCACCTCAGTTATCATGGCAACCGAGTGTTTTTTTGTTTTTTTTTAAACCTGCAAATATATCTACATTCATAGCCTAACATTACCATTATAAAATATTTGGTCTGATTTAATTAATAAAAAAAAAAAAGTTTTTAGGGAGCATGACCCCTTAAAATTTGATTTGCTTGACTCTATTGGTAGGCTTCTCTTTGGAGCAAGGGGCTGCAAAGGATGCTCTTAAATGTTCTTCCATCTACCATGTTTCTTCTAGTATCTCTCGTTGGTATGTGTTCTTTGACCTGCACACCGTTATACTTTCTTGAGGGTTCTAATCTAGTACATCTAGTACATGTCTAGTTATGTCAGGTTTCTTTGTGAGGGTATGTTCTAACCATTTATACTTTCTCAAATCTCACCTGGGTGTAAAGTTGGATTGCATGTTGTCCTGTGCCATACACAACAGAAGAGGCATATGAGAAATAATGTAATCAGAAATGACTGACATAACATGCGGAGCACAGGGGCTGAATATGCAGCGAATTAGCTGACAGAAGCCAGTTACTCATAGCTAACCCACCAAGACCTTATTCTGTTTATTGGGGGCTTAATGGACTGCAGTCCGGCTTAGAGATTATGAATCAAAGAGGGAATACAGATATTGCGGCATTGCTGTAAAATATGACACAATGTCACAGTGTCATAAATGAGTAGTTATTGTTTGTTGTTTAATGTCACGATGTTTACTCTTTTGTGTGTCCTGAAAAGGACATTAACTGGTTACATACTACAAGCCGCTCCCAGTGTCAGAACACTTATTTAGCCGCGGCCATTAGCCGCTGTGAGCGCCAATGTTTGTTTCATAGTAAAACAAGTTATAAATTTATATTTTTCCTTTCCGTTTCGGTACGAGATTTTAATTTACCGAAGGGAAGTTGATTTTTGAATCACATGTGGACCAAATCGGATGTTAAAAATTGTATTCTTGTCATAATTATCATATTTTCAAGCTAGTTACCGAACTGTAAAAAATTGTTTACCATGGCAACAAGCGATAAGGTCACCAAAAGCACTTGTACGGCTCGTCTAACTATTGAACAGGCTAGAAACTTGTTTCAACAGATAAATAATACATCTAGTGAAGACGAGGTAAGTGAAACAGATGTCGACAATAATGATTCAATTGATTTTGATGAATACGAAAAAAATAGTAGTGACAGCGCAAGTAGTGATAGCGAGGATGGTGCACGTCCTGGACCATCAAAAGTCCCTAAAAAGGCTAAGACGGCTGCTAGATTTACAAATAGTTCAGTAAAAAATGGAGCTCAAGAAAGAGAACAGTGGCGCCAAGTAACTGAAGGTGAAACAACAGGCAGTATTCACTTTGTTCCAACTCGTGAACCAGGTATGCATGCAAAACTAGATGCATCTTCCTCTGAACTAGATTGTTGGTTTGCCTTGATAACACCAGATGTGTTAGATTCATTGGTATCAATGATCAATGAATATGCAGAATTGAAGAAATCCAAACAAGTTTCTTTCCAAAAGTCTACACTTGCAAGTTGGAAGCCTATCACTGAATATGAGCTGTTAAAATTTTTGGCCGTGATTATTGCAATAGGTTTAGGTAAAAAAGCATCGGTAAAGGATTATTGGGCACACAAACCGCACAACTACAACCCATGGTACAGTCAGATGTTTCCCAGATTGAGATTTGAAATCATTTACCACACCATGATGCATGTTGGAGATGCTGAATCTGTAGGCAAGGACAAAATAGAGCCATTCTTGAATTCACTAATAGCAAAGTTCCAGGATGCATTTTATCCATTTCAGGATCTGGCCATTGATGAAATGGTAATAGGCTATAACGGATGCTGGAAGCACAAGCAGTACAATGCCTCCAAGCCAAGCAAGTATCACATTAAGACTTTTGGCTTGTGTGATTCTACTACAGGGTATGTCTACTCTGTATTGACATACTTCGGAAAAAACACATCATATCTCCTTGCCAATGACCGTACAAGTCAGGCCGTGAAGGTGTTTGATTACCTGCTGCAAGGAATTGGAAAAGGCCACCATGTATTTGCGGATAGGTACTACACTGTAGACACCGTGATTACATATCTGTTGAGTAGGGGTATTGATTATACTGGCACACTCAACATCAAGAGGAAAAATTTTCCGCTTCAGTTGAAGACCATTTCTCTACAGCTCCGAGAAGCTAGGTGGTACAGAAATACTGATGGATCCCAGATATGTGTTGCTTGGCGAGATAAGAAAGCCAAAAAGCCGTGTATTGTTGTCTCCACCAAGACTACAGTTCAGATGGAGCAGGTTACAACTAGACAAGGCAACACAGTTGAAAAACCCAAAGTAGTGCAGTGATACAACATGTGTATGAATGGATGTGACCATAGCGACCAGATGGTATCATACTATGGCAGCTTCCAAAGAAAAACAAGAAAATGGTGTAAAAAAATATGTTATTGTATCATTGAGGTTTCACCGGTAAATGCTCATATATTATACACGCTCTGTCATGCTGATGAGAAGCCTATGCCCTTGAAAGTCTTCAAAGAAAATTTGATCCATCAGCTGACTGAGAAGGCTGCATCCATCATCCCGCAAGAGGTAGTAACCACAAACAGCAATAAAGTTGGGAGAAAATTCAAAGAAGGAAACAAAATTAAAAGATATGAGGGTGCTGTGCATCTTGTGGATCACTCAGACAAAGACAGGAACTGCATTGTATGCTCAACTCCTGCAAAGAGAGCCCGCACAAATTTTTATTGCACTGGTTGCCCAGAAAAGCCACATCTCCATCCGAAGAACTGTTTTAGAGTGTACCATACACATGATCCTGCAGATGGTGCTCACTAAAGACATTGATGTACTGTAAATAAATTGGAGATATATATATTTTTTTTTAAATGTTAATTTTTCCAAAGATTTTTTTTTTTTTTCAAATGTTTATTTTTCAAAAAAATGTATTAATTTTATTGATCTGGCCTACATGTGGTTACATTAGCTATTAGAAGTGTAAATATTATCCAATTTCTGTGTTGTTGGATTTGTTTTTCTTATTGTTGGATATACTTTGTGATAACCACCAAGTAAAAGACATTAAATGTTTTGGACATTCAAAAATTTAAGGTGAGTTGGCACTTTTTTTTATAATTTTGTAATGCTTTTCTGTTGTAAATAATAATTTACCATTTACAAATTTTCTACTAAAAAATAACACACAATTGTTTTAGATCTATCTTAGAGAACATTCATTTACCTACAAAATGGTATATCATTCATAAAAATATGTTAATAATTAAGAAAACTGCAGCTAAATTTGTACATACACCTGCAAATGGGAAAATGGGACCTAAATTTAATTCTGCCACAGCCTGTTTTTCAATTCAGTAGCTAATCAGTTAAGGGATTGGTTGCCGTAGATTTTTGTACAACCCAAGCGTGCTGATGAAGGTGGATCGAAATACTCCAAGCTGTTGGGCTATGCTTGGCTTCATCTGCGTGACACTCACTACTATGGGGATCATGTTGATCTCCACTTTGTTAGCCAAACTGTCATGAAACAGTCTGTATCCAGGGATAACTGCATAGAAGTGAGGTGCTATCTTGGTCCTGGTCAGTATATTTTACCTGATCCTGACTGACAATATATGATTAGTATGGTTTGCCTAACCAGACATTAGTCTCTCTCCCCAGCAATAAATGAAAGTGGCTGGATAGTTGCAATAGACCTAAAGCTTACTAAGCTGAAACAAATATGGGCCATAATCAGTGATGCATCTGAACTATACAGAGGTGTCACATTAGAAATCTAAACTGTCGAAGACCGATGTGTCGGACCGAAAGGTGCAAATATAGCAGTCAAACTGTATACTAGCAACACAATGCATTGCGTTCTCTCGACTACATCCTGCTACTTGCAAAGCCCTTTTCAGGTAGCGGGAGATTGAGAATTATCGCAGAGAAGGAGGAAGAGGAGGAAATGGAAAGAGAAACAGGTAAACTGCCCAAGTCACTCAATGTTTGGACACCATGTGTAGTACACAGGACTAAAATCTTAATCGGCACAACCCCTACAGACTAGTCCTGGAAAACGTGCATTGAAAAAATGGAATGAACTGACGCATGTCCACTGGATCGAGATATAGAAAGAACCTAGTTGTCAATAAATAGACTCCAAACTGGTATATCATGATGCAGGAAGCATTTAAAAATATGGAGATAAAGGGATGATGAGACATACAATAGACCACCTGATGATCTGCTAAAACCTTCTGGAAACATGATATCCAGGACATAGAAAGTAAGTATCTCAAATCTCCAGTTGCATAAGTGGGTGTTGGGTTCTTTACCAACACATCTGGTTTATATTTGTTTTTATTGATATAACAAAAATGTTGTTTGTTTTGATGTTTTTTTTTGGTTTGTTTTACACCTGACCATCTAGCAAGAAGTATGTAAAGAAATTAATTAAGATATATTACTTAGTAAATGTTAGAGAGTTTGATTGACAGAGCAGGTAGAACGTTGCTTGTCTGTTACAGCAATGACCATATTTGTGTCTCAGTCGAAACATGCTGCAGGAATTCAATTGTAAGTTGATATCTGACTTACAGTTTAAAATTGAAAAAGTAAATCAGCAAGAAAGAAAACTGGTCTCTCCACCGAACAGAAACGAGGACCTTAAGTAATTAAGTGTCTAAACACCATTATAGATGGCAGTTTCTGCTATGAGGTACAATTTTTTACTTAGTAGTTGATAATTTGAGTTAAAATACAGCCCATAATAATAATAATTTTCCATCGCAAGTGAAGATGGCAACAGCATCAGACTTGTGCTGCGAGATGTGATTTCATATGACTATAATTTAATCCTGGCACAGCAGACTCTACCAAACTTGGAAAATACATGTGGGTAGTCTGTTGTGGGGTCGTCGTATGTTCTGTTGTGGGGTCGTCGTATGTTCTGTTGTTTTGGGAAACAGCCAGCAATATGTGATGTTTGATTTTAGATTTGTCGGAACACAACCAAATCGAATCAAAATCAACACCTAAATAGTTGTTTTCCGTAAAACGTGTAGGATAAGAGTCTATATCAACATCATTCTTTACCAAATACTAATATCAAATCATACATATTGTACCTTTTAATTATACACTCAAGATATTGTACCAAAATACACAAACTTGCAAGCTTCAGTACGAGAATAGAGATTGAGGCAATAACTTCATCTTTGAGGTGGCTATCTATGACTTCTTTAATAAGGGTATTCATTGTGTGGTGCTCTCAATCCTTCTTTGGAGGCTACAGAAGGGATGGTCGCAGTATGGGTGGATAGCAGACATAAACACTAGAATTTTCAGAAAAGATTTTTTTTGTAATTATTGGAGTATCAAAATTATTAAACATATTCTTAACAAATTGTTTTAAATTCTAATTCTATAAACATCAAAACCTTTACATACAACCTGCAATAAACAAAAAGTCTCTTAAACTTCGCAATTTTGTTTTTGAAAGCAAAGGGCTGCGAGGACCAACAAGTTTTAGAATCATTGCTTTTACATTATTAAGCTTATAAGATGAATTACTAGAAATCTACAACCTCAGTTGATCTATAAACAACCACATAGTATCAAATTTATCAGAGGCCTTAATTAGCATGAGATTTAACAATAATATAATCATCATATAACATGTCTTTTGAAAAATGTCGCTCTCATCACAGCTGCCTTGTAAGTCTCGATCTTCAGCCAGTTCTCCTACCTTAGTCACTGTCATCTTCAGAACATCTTTAATGTCATGTGTCCATCTTCTCCTGTGTCTACCTCTGCCTCATTTTCCAGGTAACATAGCTTCCAGTGTAACTTCCTCCCGCCCTTACCCCAAATAATAGTTTTTGTCAAAGTATTTTAGTCTCGTAGACGTAATGCTGTATACCAGCTAATTTTGAATATGCCAAACTCTTTTAGGACATCCTTTTTTTAATTCTTTGCTGTCCATTGTATTCTGAGAACTTTCCTGTAGCATTTTAGCTCTAAAGATTCAATTTCTTCTATAGTGTTTATATGATGGTCCATGTTTCACACCCGTATATTGCCACACGGAAGATACAAGTCCTCGGAATTTTGTTTTGTTTGTATTCTGTCATACGTTTCTAATTTTATTTAACATCGATTGTCATAGTCATTCCTCTCCTGATTGTTTTTGGCAGTCTCCATTATTGGTGATTGGTTCTGAATACGCAACAGCAATAACTGGCGTAACCATCATCGCTTCACGATGGGCAATAACTAACCATGAAAACAGTTACAATTCCATGAAATAATTATGCCTTATATGTACAAAAATTAAATGATTGCTTCTTGCTATTTCTCCAGACCCTAACAGAAGCAGAACGCATTCGACGTGAGGCAGATGACACAGGGCCAAAGAAAGAACTAGAGTTTTGGCTAGGAATGAACGCTAGCTTTAGTTACTTGGTGCAACAACTACGTAATAAAAGAGCTAAATCAGTGTTTCATGTTCTCCACATCAAGACGGCCCCTGTGATGAAATGGTGGCGACAACTGGATATGAAAATCACAGATCAGGCAAACGAAGCAAGAGATAATGTTAAATACCTTTACACTTTGGAGAAATATTGTGAACCTTTGTATAGATGCCAGCCGGTATGTATTATAAACTGTACCATCACCTTTGTTTAGATGCCAGCCGGTATGTATTATAAACTGTACCATCATGTTACTTGCTAGCCAGAGATAGCGATAAATGCCTTTACACTTTGGAGAAATATTGTGAACCTTTGTATAGGTGTCAGCCGGTATGTATAATAAACTGTACCATCATGTTACTTGCTAACTTACTTTTCCATCCACCTGCGCCTTTAAGGCTGAAGCATTGTTGTGGGGAGCTTAAGTCATCTTGCTTGGACGTCCAGTGTGTTGCGTCGGTTGTTGTAAGCCCATGTTATTTTAGGATTTCTCTTATCATACAACTAATGTCATCTATCCATCTGCCACTCTGGCTTTCTAGTGCCTTGTACCCAGATCTTCTTGTACTGTAAGTGTGCAGTAAAAGTTGATCATGTTGCATTCTCAAGAGAGAACTAAACCAATGTATTTTCTGTCGTCAAATGTATTCAGCACAAAATGAGTAAGTCTCCTCATATTTCTGACATCAATGGCGTTTCTTAAACATTTCATTTCACATGTTGTAATTTTCCGTTCTTATGCCTTGGAAAAGGTTTGTTTGTATTGGTAGCATAAAGTTGGTAAGCTGTTGCTGTTGTTGTTACAGATCCAGCAGCATCTGGGCTCTCTGCCTAATGCCATGTAATGGTATCTGCATGTGTTTATCAGCTGTTGTCTAGTGCCATACAAAGTGTTCCGTGTATCTGGCCACGGAGGAAGAAGCATTTTTCTAAAATCATTGAGCACTGAGCACTCAAAGAGATGATGATCAACAGTTTCATATGGGTGTGTATACAGCTGGCACTCAGAAGTGTGTTGTGGTTGGATTCTGTTCAGGTGTTTATTTAGTGGGATGTGTTGGGTTCTCAGTCGGAAAATAGTGCTCTGACCCTTCCTTGTGAGTTGATTTATACTGTCATTTGGATTGGGGCTTGCCATATGTCTGTAGACCGTAGACCTCCCTTCCAGTGTTTCCCATGGCCCACCTGTTCAGCCAAGTTTCTTTTTTTACTGATCTTATGAGCTGTTTGGCTGTTTGTAAAGTCATTGCTATGTGCTTGTCTTAATCCCTCCTTTGCTAGTCTATCTGCCTTGTCATTGCCATAACCTGCTTTGATGGTGGCTTTAAACACAGATCCATCAGTATATACGTGTATCCATTCATTGGGATAGGCATCAATTGTTCTTTGAGCTGCTCGAATGAGAGTACTCTGATCTGAACTTTTGGTTAAATCATCTATTAAGTTTGCCTGTAATTCTGGTGTTTTAAGAAATATTTGTCGAGGTATGTCTTTTACTACTCTCTGTAACTGTTGTCTTCTTTCTGGTAGATGGTATCTGGCTTTGATTTCACTAACATGGTAAAGTACAGACCTTTGTTTAATTCTGCTTTTTGGCTGCCAGTTTTCCACAAGGAGTCTGTTGGGATGATCCCGTTTCATTCTGCTACTTCGCTCATAAATTTCCATAACTACTTTATCCCTCCGCATCTCAAGGGGTTCCACTTGTATGTAGATTTTGCAAGCTGCAGTTGTTGTTGTCCTCATTGCTCCACTAATGAAGCGTAGAGCACTAGTTTACACCCTGTCCAGGGATTCCAAGTTAGATTTTAAACAAGTTGTAAGGAGCCCACTATTATATTCTATTGCTGAGCGCACATAACCAAGGTAAAAGCCTCTCAAAGTATCCTTGTCTGATCTCCATGATGTACTAGCAAGCCTCTTTTAGAGCTGTAGACATCTCACACCTTTATTCTTCACATTCTGCATGTGATCCTTGAGGTTGAGTTGTTGGTCAGGCATGACTCCAAGATATATAGGGTGTTCTTCTCTAATCAATTGGTGTTTCTCTATTCTCAAAATTATAATTTGTTTGGCAACTTTGTGGCTCTTGGTGATGATGGTATATACACTGTTTTTTTAAAGTTTATTTTTAGTTTCCATGTTTTTCAGTAGTCATGCAGTCTCCTCAGGTCTCCATTTAGCTTTCGTGCCACACTTTTAACTTTAAGCCCCACTATCAATGTCTTTATGGCTCAGCCATATTGCCAGGTCATCAGCATACAAAGTTGTTCAGCTTTGATCTGGTCAGCTAAGTCATTGATATAGATCAGGAAAAGAGTACAACTTATGGATGAGCCTTGTGGTAATCCTTCTTCTAAAACTTCTATAGAAGAGATGGCATCCTTCACCGTCATCTGGATCGTTCACTCAGTCAGGAAGTACTTTATCCAATTATAGAGCTTGCCATGAATTCCCATGTTAAACATCTTTATCAGAAGGCCTTTCCTCCAAACACGATCAAAGCCTGTTATAGGTAAAAAAAGATGGCCACTGTATGCTTGTTGTTCTGAAAGCCATCATTTATTCTTTGTGTTAGCCTAGAAAGCTGGTCTTCTGTACAGCTACCAATTCTGAACCCTGCTTGTTCCTGGCATAAGGTGATGGATCTCTCCATAAACTAATAGAGATGTGTGTTTATCATTCTCTTTGGTAATTGGCCCAGGCATGATGTTAGGGAGATGGGCCGATAGCTGTTTGGTTCATTCTGAGGTTTTTTTTGTTATTCAATATTGGAACTATATGTTCATTCCTCGATTTCTCCATGCCATGTTGATCAACCTGAGGACAGCTTTTTTACCTCGAGTCCCCAGATGAAGCAGCATTTCATTGTGGATCTTGTCTGGTCCTGGAGCCTTTCTAGATTTGAGTTTCTTCAGGGCCTGCTGGAGCTCTTGCATGTTGAAATCTTTTTCAAATATTGAGTCATTGATTTGTGGAGCTTTCTCTTGACACTTCAGGTAGCGCAAATGCTTCCTATCCTGTTCTGTAAGTTTTCCTGCTCTATTCTCAGATGCAAAGTAGCGATTAAAGTGCCCTACTTTCTTTTGGTCTTCAGTGATTGTTCGCTCTCTGTCTATCACTGACTATGGGTTCGCTCTCCTATTTCCCCCCGGACAGACTGTCGACCAATGACCAGGTCCTATTTCCATTATGCCTGAGATCTGAATTGGAGCATATCTCAGCCTGTTTTTCACTTTTTGCTTTCTTGACTGTCAGCTTTACTTTGGCACACGCTTTGTTGTACTGCATCTTTGCTTCTAGTGATGACATTGTTTCAAGGGTTGTTCTTGCGTTCTTTCTATCATGTACAGCACTCTGTATTTCTCTATACCAGAATGATTTACGGCAGTCCCTTGGATGCACTGTGATGCTGCTTTGTTGAGCATTTCAACACTGTTGGTTGTGTTTATAAGGATATGGTCTGATGTTTCTTGAAATAACTACCAGTTCACTTTTCGGAAGTTCCAGCACGTTTTCTTTTTGAAATATGCTGTTGAGGGCGTTCTTATGGTTGAAAGGAGTGGTTTGTGATCACTTCCAATGTCATCAAGAACTTGCAGGTTGCAGGAGTTTATCAAATCAGATGAACAGATCGTCAAGTCAGGTCGACTAAGAGAGAGGTGGGTTTTGTGCAGTAGCGTTGGGGTAGAGTCTGCATTGTGCAATACAGACAAGTTGGTTGCATCGCAGAGCTGCTCGATAAATTTTTCTGTACTGTTGTGGTCAGTGTAACCCCAACGAGGCGAGTGTCCATTGAAGTTACCTGCAAGGAGTGTTTTATAATATTGTGTTTTATACAGATCAGGCAGGTTGCAGGTCGTCTGCGGAGGACTGTAAATGTTGTATATAGTGTATTTTGATCCAGTGTGCCAGATGGTGATTTTCTGTATGTCTGTGGAATGGGCTGTTATATGTGTGACATATCCCTGAATGTAATTTCGGATGTAGGTAACTATGCCACAGCAGTTAGTGCACTCACAGACATAGCTGGTGTATCATGTCAAGCTCAGGTCAATGTCCTTGTGTAGAGTTTCTAGCAGGAGAGCAACATGAACGTTTTGGCTGTCCAAAACCTTGGCAAGCTCAAGCTTTTTATTTCTCAGGCCGCAAATATTTAACTGAAAAACATTAAATGAAAGCTTATTATCTTGTTTCAGCACGTGCTTCGTCCTAAGTTTTCTCATGTCAGTACGTTTATTTTTCTTTCTAGTATTCCATTTTTCACATATTGCAGCCTGGTCACCCACTGCCAGGCACGGACCTTGATGACAGAGGCGTCGTCCGAGCTCGTTTGTAAAAGTTTTAAATTTTGTACTTTCCATATTTTGGCATTGTTGGGCTGGTGAGTCTGGGGATTTACTTCCCACCCCAAGCAGAAGCCAGCAATGTACTGTCCTGACATTAAGTAATTGAGAGGGTGCATTACCAACGCTCTAAGCTACCGAAGTCACGGTAGGGTTCACTGTGCTCATTCTTAGTTCGACCCGTTCTTCATCAAAGGGTGGTCACCCTTGAGCGGGTCCCAACTCAGGTTCCAGTCATTTCTGTTGCGGGTGTGAGTTGTACAGTGGGAAAGTAGTCTGTTTGTTGCTGGGTCGTGTATGTTGTGCTTGTCTAGTGAATCTCGCCAGCAAGTTGGGGGCCTTCCCCGAGGTCTCTTTTTGTCGTGAGGGTACTACATGGCAGTTATGGCAATCCATTTTTCGCTTTGTCGTCTAGCTATATGACCTGCCCAGCGGTGTTTTGATTGGTTGATGTGCTGTAGGATATCTTTGATGTGTGACATTCTCCAGATGTTGCTATTGTGTAGTTCATTTTGTTGCTGTTGTCTGAGAGTTATGCTCACCAGGCGTCTTTCAAGAGATAAGAGACTAGGTTTCGCTACTATAGCAGAGCGCTAGTAGGACTACTGAGTCGAAGATGTCCGCACGTAGTCTGGTGTCTTTTGTGGCGTCTATTGCTGTCATGATGGAGTTGAAGGCTGCCCAGCCCACCCATTTCCGTCTGGTGTTCTCAGGTTTTATATTGTTCTCCATATTGAGGAGCCTTCCCAGATAGACACATTCGTCAGCTTGCCTATGGGCGTTCCACTCAAAGACTATGGGGTTGGGCTCTGCCAAACTGTGTTTATTCCCCGCCACCAATTGGCTACTGGTTAGGCCGAGTTTTCCTAGGCTCTAGACCTGTGACCAAAAGTTCTAGACAATTGGATCGTCACGTTATGAGCCACTGTGCCTTTACGATTGGCCTCGAGTGTTATGGTGCGGTGAATGTAGGTTCTCTTTTCCCAGGCTCGTTCAGCACGACGCTGGTTCGTTCCTAACCACAGAGGATGCATTCGCATTGTCCAATAGGAGACACATTGTACAGATGGCTTACTGGCAAGGTTTTAAGAATAAAATCCTCATTATATAGTACCTCATCTACTAAGTTATACCGTAACATAGTGTTAGGTCTGATAGGTCATGGGAAAGCCCATCAGAGCTGACTCGTGCTGCATAAAGTTGGTATAAAAATACTGTTTATTAGTTTTTGTTTTGCTGCTATGCTGATGTTCAGGTGTTTAAGTTAGTCACTGTACTGTAGTGGTTACAGCTAAACCAAGCCTCCGGTCTTCTGTAAAAACATTTCACAAGTTTTTAAACTCTTGAGCTTGCTTAACTCTTTCCGTACGCAGGAATGTAACAGCACAATGTGCTTTCAAAAAGGGAAAAAACTGCACATATGTTGATTTCAAATGAATTAATATTCTGGGCATTGCAAATGAACATGTTATATATAGAAATTTAGCACATTGAATGCATAATTCAAATCTGGCCACTATAAGCTAATTTTAATTCATTATTTAGTATAAAGACTGACAAAAGCAATATTATTTGGGATAAAAAATGTTAAATACAAAATATTATTCTACTACCATGTCCCTATTGTCAGCTAGTGAACAAAAATCCATTAATTCAACAAAGAATAATGTTCATTTATGTCTGAAGATGAGTGATATCATCTATCACTGATGATCACAATAAAAAAACTTGAAAAATCTATGCAAAATCATAATATACACTTTGCATAAATGTACAGTTGTATGGAAGCATTTATTTAATGTTAGGCATTATTTCATGCCTGAACACAGTCCCTAGGATGAAGGTGTGGTTGGTTTGTGCACCCTATTTCTGGCACTCTTACAACGGCTTCTTAAATGCTTACTGCTGCAATATTAGCAGTAACTTGTATAATCAAAAAAATTCAACAGCCTATGAACTAGAATTTAACCCCAAATGTGGTGCAACTCCAAAACTGCGAAGAGCATGAAAGTGAAATGTGTTCTGTGTCTGACTCTCTGCAACTTAAATCTCCACTCTGGTTGGCATGTCTCTGCTGATACACTACTGTAACATTCCTGTAACTAGCAATTGTTGTAGGTCTAATAGAAACACCAACAGGCTTGCTTTACTTGATGCTTTGCCACGACCTCTACCTTGTTTAGTAACCACTCTCTTCTTGAAAAGGGGGTGGGGCATAATCTTCGTCATCATTGTCATTGATGACAAAATGAAGATCACTTTCAACTTCGTTATTGTCGCTGTCTAAACTTCTATGCTCTCCATTATCCCACATCTCATCATGCATACATGATGTTATTAAATCTCCTGCTTTGTCAGCCATTAAATTCTTAACACCACTACTAGATGGTTGAGAATTCATACTGCCTTTGTTTACATCATAAACACTCAAAGAAAATTGGTCAAATTAAACTAAAATTGTGTGTCCACTTGCTTAAAAAGCACACCAAACGTAATAAGAATTCTCCTTGATTGAAACTGGAATTAGTTTTTAGCAGAGATTCAAAAGACGTCTAAAGTGGCTAGACGTACGCAGCTGAAAATTCTATGATGTTTAAAGTTGTTAGACATATTCAAAGAGTTGAGTTGAAATGTTTATTAACTGCCATTTAACTAATATACACACTGTATTAAAAAAAAAACCTTTTTATAATAAAACTTAAATTAAGTCAAGTTTGCCTTAATTTACATTTAATTACTGTATTACAGAGTTTATGGTAAAGGATGAAGTATATTATTAGTTAGGCATCTTTTAATAGTAACTCTCGAGCAACCTGAAACTACATTTAACTGGCATCTACCAATCCCCTATGAGTGCTGGTTAACTGAAAGTGTACTGTATATATTTTTAATATTTCAAATTATTTTGTTTCAATAATTACTAATCAGGTTCTGCCGAAGATGGATGTGTCGGACTGAAAGGTGCAAATATCGCAGTAAAACTGTAAACTAGCGACATAACGCATTCCGTTCTCTGGACTACATCCTGTTACTTGCAAAGTCCTGTTCAGGGCTTGGTAGCTGGAGATTGAGAACGAACACAGAAGAAGAAGACTAATCAGGCTAAAAAGTCTGTACAGAAGATATGTACAGCAATTAAAATTAAATCTGTACAGATAAAGAGTAAACAGCACTAGTTGACATCAGTGTTAAATGAATGAGGTATCAATGAATTACATCTGTCAAGTTAGATCTAGATTGGAGTACTGTGTACAGGTGTGGAGTCCTTATCATAAAGGGGACATAAACATGCTAGAAAGAATACAAAAAAGAGCGACAAAGATGATAGTGGGATTCCAGAATTACAGTTATGAGGAACGACTCAGAAAAACCGGCCTACAGTGTCTCGAAGAGAGAAGAATTCGTGGTGACTTAATACAGGTTTATAAGATGATCAGAGGAATCGATAAATTAGACTATAACAAGTTTTTTAAAATACAGCCACCTACAATAACACGAGGGCATAGCTACAAGCTGACTAAAGAGAGGTCCAGGTTAGATATTAGGAAATATTTTTTTAGTCAGAGAGTGGTGTCTGCTTGGAATGCATTGCCAGGGGAAGTAGTGGAGGCAGGGACAGTTAATGCATTTAAGAATAAACTGGATGCGCATAGCTTTTAGAGCAAGGTGATGTAAATGTAACTGGTTGTATACAGACTCTGCAGGGTCTTCTAAACCAGTTTAAAAACGTTAAGTTAGTTAAGTGAATAGCTGGTTTCCTTCAAATAAATCGCATAGTACTATCTTCTGTGTTTGTCCTGAATAGGACATTGTGTTACCCTGTGTCATAGTTTACAGCGAGGTTGAAATATCTATCTGTATTCTCTCGGCTAAGCTGCATGTATGTAGTTTGTTTCCATGGCCATTGCAAGGATCAGAACACTTGGAGATGAAATAGGTTTTGATCAGCTCTGATTTGCTGACTCTGATGCAAGCATCCAGCTGTGAGTCGCTGGCTGCTGTCAGCTCATTTCCTGTGTTTTTGATCCCAGTCACGAAGTATTATTGTTTGCTTAAAAAAATCTCCCTGAGTAGATGACAGGATTCCTTACTAAAAATGAAATAATAAAACCACTGCACCTCCATGAATGTTATAAAAGGCAAATAAAGAGAGTTGTGCATGTTGCTAGCAACCTTAACATGTAAAACAATTTGTTACATAAACCAACAATGTAAAAGCATAAAAAATTCCCAATCGAGGCCAACTGTAATGGTAGCCTCAAACTGGCTGAAGTGAAAAAGGGACAAGACAAAAACTCTTAAAATGAACTTCATTATATGCACACATTTTTGGGGATACATCTGTCTGTTTATGTTAGTAATGATAATAATAATGTCCGCTTAGGCATGAAAGGCCCGTTGCGATGATCAACCACTACCATGTCCTTCTTCTTCTTCTTCTTCTTCGTACGCTGTCAGACGTCAACTTGAATTTGTTCGAAGAAAGCAGCTGTCATCCTGAGGCTGTCAACACTGCCATAGAGCTTGTCTAGTGTTGCCACTGGTGATGGATACATGTGCTTTCTCTGGTCCTCGTATGTCGCACAGTTTTGCAGCAGATGTTCAGCGGTCATTTTCCCTGTGCCACAGGCGCATTCGTCAGTGCCACCTATCTTCAGTTTATTGAATAGATGGTACCTCAGTCTGTTGTGGCCTATGCGGAGTCTGAAGACCATGACCTGCTCTCTTCTGTTCAGCTGGTAGTAGGCATAATTTTTTGTGTAGCCAGTATGTTCTGTTTCCCATTTGGCCATGTATCTGGCTGTAATAAACCTTTTGAACTCTTCGTAGGTCACACTAGTATTTGGTTGTGGTAGTCTTGCACCTTCTTTTGCCAGTCTGTCTGCCTCCTCGTTGCCTTGGATGTTACAGTGGGATGGAACCCACAATACCACTACTCTTTTTGGTGCGGACTGCTGTCATATTTGACAGAGTACTGCTCTTAAATCATTAAGTTCAGTATTTTTTCTGGTTTTTAGTGCTGTAGCCACGGCCAGGACATCTGTAAACAGGACTATCTGGCTTTCATTGCTTTCGCCTGTCAGCATTGCTTCTACTGCAGCCTTCAATGCCTCTGCCTCCGCTTTGAAATTGCTTGAGAATTTTCCAGTTGCCACCGACAGTGTTATTTTTCTACCATTTGGTAGGCTCAGGAATACCCCTTCCCCTCCATTCTGTGTTGTGTTTGTTACAGAACCGTCGGTGTATGCATGGGTCCAGTCCATGCTTGGGTATTTTTCCGCTATGTACCTCAGGGTGATGTCTCTCCTTTCTTGTTCAGTCTGGATGTTCTTGTTTAAAATACCTGGTATATTTTCTACCACCTCCGGAATGATATGCTGCTTCCATGTGGTTTTGCATACAGTAGGGATGGGCTTTGGTGTTGTTACGATGTTCATAGGGTCTTCTCTCATCTTTGCTTTGGCTATTTCTGCAAAGTTTCTCCGCTTTAGTTTTCCTTTTCCAAATCTATTTAGTCTCTGTTGCATTGGATGGTCTTAGTTTCTCTGCTTGCTGCTGGGCTCTGCAGCCTCTTCTGTCGGTCATGGATTGCAGATTTGTAATCTTTTCAAGTTCTACAATTGGCGTTGACTTCATGCCTCCTGTTATGACTCTCATGGCTTCTATCATGTCCAACTACTGAGGATTGCTCGTGCGTAGTGTGTTAACCAAATTCCCTACAGACTCCCCAGGTGGAGCCCAGTACTCCGCAGCCTCAAGATGAGGGCCGCGAGGAGTGTGTGTTGAACCTCCCTACTCGGACTGAAGCCACGTTCCTCCTACGCCGATGCGCGCCCCCCCCCCCCCCTTTACCAAAGGTTACACAATAGCTCTCCCAACCTCATCTTTTCAGCACAGCAAGGGTCACGCTGACTGAAGGTGGACACAATCCAGAGGTCTCGGGGGTGGAACATGAAAAAACAGGGAGTCAGACACAGAAAGCCTGACACAAACATTGGTCTAACACATACTCCTCGTGTCCCTCATCCCGAAGCAGCAGAGTACTTGGTCCCACTTGGTGAGTCTGTAGGGATTTCGGTGGACACAATCCAGAGGTCTCGGGGGTGGAACATGAAAAAACAGGGAGTCAGACACAGAAAGCCTGACACAAACATTGGTCTAACACATACTCCTCGTGTCCCTCATCCCGAAGAAGCAGAGTACTTGGCCCCACTTGGTGAGTCTGTAGGGATTTCGGTTGACACGCTACGCATGAACATAGCCTCAGCAGTTCATTATGGTAGTGGTCATTCGATGCAACAGGCCATTGCGGCTTAAGCGAACATTATTATTATTATTTCAAGCATCACATACACTAGAATAACGAAACAACTGTTACATTTATTTGTTAATTTATTCAAACTTTAGATCATGATGCTAGACAAGTTTGCTGGCCTGATAAGCACAATACGGTTGATTTACAACTTCTCCCACTACTACAACAGCTCAGACAAAGTGTCAAGTATCTTTGTAAAGGTTTGGTAATGATTATTATTTTAACAAATTTTTTGCACACTAGCCACTAGTGAGAAGAGATGCCAATAGCAGAGGTATTGATGAGTAAAAACAAAGCAAAAGGTGGTTTGGAGTCAAAGTCTTCCTTCTGCTGAATGAGATGCTTTTTAAACTCAGAGTTAGCGCCTAGGGTTATCTACAGTTTTCTTTTGTAGTATTTGATATGTCATTATCTCATATGGGATCAAGATGCTGAGCAGTGTATAGCTGACTGCTAGCATCAGGGCCAATGAACCAGAGCTGCTAAGACCCTTCTACACCTCCACGCGGTGATCCTGGATAGCAGGCTGCAGCGGGGCAGACTGGCTAAGGAGAAGGGATCGAAGAGGGAATGCTTGCTGAAGTCGGATGTGTTTGACCGAAAGGTGCAAATATCGCAGTCAAGCTGTAAACTATGACAACGCATTCCGTTCTCTGGACTACATTCTGCTACTTAAACCCTTTCAGGGTTTGGTAGCGGGAGATTGAGAACGAACGAAGCCAAGCCATTACCTCATATGCAAGACAGCATGTGGTTTAAATCCTTCTCCTAAATCATCTGTTTTCCAGGCTGATGAGCAACTACCAAAAGCATCAGATTTTTGGGGAATTGTAGCCTTGCATGTCTCCCTTCTCCTGTTAGAAGAAGGAGGTATGCCAGGAGTTTAACTGCTATTAGAGGCAATAAGAGAGTTGAAGACTTGTGCTCCTTTGGGAGCTAAAAGGTTTATCAATTTCAGCTCCGGCTGACAGCATTTAGAACCCTTTTACCAACAGTAGTGAGACATCCAATATAGATTAGTTTTAGTCTTAGTCGACCTACAGGGGCGTAAGACCCTGTGCAGGTCTCATCTCTGATGGGAGCTGGATGTAGCCAAGAGGAGGATTTCCTGCTTAGCGGGCTAGGCTCGAGCAGCTTATTACTTCCCTATGGAGGGTGCTTTACTGATGTGTGAATTCATCTTAATAAACTCAAACACTAGAGCAAAGTAGATCCGCAGCCTGTTAGGCACCATCTATGCTGCTCTTAATACACCACCTAACCATGGCCGGTGTTATGCCATGTCACACAGTTAGTCGCCTCTTAGGACATGTTCTTTGTGGGCCAGTGGTGCTATTCTTGTCCTTGTCATACACATAGACCCCGGCAAACCACTCGGGAATATAGATCGGGACATAGATTAGTTTCCTTTGTAAATGTTTTAAAAGTATCTTATATAATTTTGCATCGTGGGAAGAGTTCTATGCGTTATAGTGTAATCCTGTCAAAGAAGAGAATCATAGACAATCAGCAAATTACAAGATCAATGGAAGCCACTAAGAATTGTAAATAATTATGTTAAGAACGACTTGGACATAATCTGAACAACTAAGGAGAGTAGTAAGAGATCAATGTACAAAAACAGATAAAATAACTGTCTCTTTTCTTGGCTATTGGGCAGAGACAGTGGACATACAATGAGAAGATGAGAATTGGATCACGCTATCAATCAATCAATAAATCGATCAATACCTTTTCTCTAGGATCACACTATTGCAACAGGCAACATTTCTGGGAAAAGGGGCAGAGTAAAACATAGTTGAAATTCTGAATAATTTAACATCCTAGCATAAATTATTCCCAATAATAAAATTGGCGCTGCTGAAAACGGGTGTGTCGAACCGAAAGGTGCAAATATCGTAGTCAAGCTGTCCGTTCTCTGGACTACACCCTGCTACTTACAAAGCCCTGTTCAAGGTTTGGTAGCGGGAGATTGAGAATGATTGCAGAAGAAAAAGAAAATTGACAGACAGCACAAGGGACAGGACATTTTAGGAACCCAGTTGGCATGACACTTGATAATGATGTTAAAAGTATCATTTTTTAAAAAGGGCAACAACCCAGTGTGTGTGTTTTTGAATGGGTGGGGCACATACTTATGTAAAACTGAGGAGCCTACACTGCACATGTATCTACCCGCACCAATGACTCACATATGAATATTTCTTTAAAAACTACTTTTGTTTACGCTTTGAAACCCATCAACATTTTCTATTGCTAATAAATTTATAAAATTTTATAAAAATTTATTCAAATATATATATATATATATATATATATATATCTTAATAAACTCAAACACTAAAGCAAAGTAGACCCGCAGCCTGTTAAGCGGCATCTATGCTGCTCTTAACAAACCACCTAATCATGGCCGATAGATATATATATATATATATATATATATATATATATAAGAACGTCTCCCAAAATTCATTACAGAGAATCAAAGCATAAAGGACATGTTTTCTCCAAGCTTAAGAAGAAGAAGTATATCTACCATTATAGATTAATGCCTGGTAGTGGGATATAAAATTTATCTACATGCACCAGATGAGGCGGCTAAACAGCTATCACATGAGGTGCATGTGCAGAATCCTGGGGGTTGGGTGGCAAGACAAGGTCACCAATGTAAAGGTGTTGAAGAGGACAGGCACTGTCACAATCTTTTCCATGCTTAGTCTTCAAAGACTCTGATGGCTAGGACACACTCGGAGGATGGATAATGGCTGAATACCAAAATATCTTCTCTATGGGGAATTACAGTTGGGGAAAAGGTCTCAGGGCCGACCACCACTTCGGTACAAGGATGTGTGCAAGCAGGATATCAATGATGCAGGCATCAATTTGGAATAATGGAAACAGAACGCCATGGACCGTGTTACATGGAGGGGCAAGATTAAGCATGGAACACAGACAAAGGAGATACTGATTGCAGATAGGCTAAAGACTCAACATTTGAGAAGACATGCTACACAATGTGATCATGCAAACAGTCCTGACTTTCCTTGCACACACCGTGGAAGATGCTTCTGTGCTCGGATTGGTCTTACTAGTCACATTCGTTATTGTCATGAACTGTAGTTACATCTCTTTTTTTCAAAGCACAATTACTACAAGATGGAAAGAGCCAATGGGATATAAAATAACACAGAGCTGATTTATCAGCGAACTTCTATATTTTTTAACACAGGCTACTTTCTGTTGTGCAGATCACCAATCAGATTGTGACAAGCTGCAAGAACTACATCTCAGACAATGGGTTTTCAAGATTGTGGGACATTCCCAAAGATGACTTGTATGTTCGGCTCAACAACTGTATGAAGTAAGGAATGTTTGAGCAATCTATTCTCAGAATGAATAAGTCAAGTGTTTACTTAATTATAATCAAATAGTATATAAACATAGAACAAGAAACGTAATAGTAGCCTGTAAACTGTTGTACGAATTTATTCCCATTTCTGGAGTAGTAGAGGGGTTCTAAAGACTGAATATTTGAAAGATGGTAGCTAAAGCCTGCCAAAGATGGATGTGTTTGACAGAAAAGTGCGAACATCGCAGTAAAACTAAACTAGTGACACAAACGCATTCTGTTCTCTGGACTACATCCTGCTTCTTACAAAGCCCTATTCAGGGCTTGGTAGCGGGAGATTGAGAACGAACGCAGAAGAAGAAGGTATTTAAAGAGGTCAAGTCATTTGTTCTTCACAGCAAAGTTAATTACCTAGTTGTTGAATGCTACAACTGGGGCTGAAGATACACAACAATGAATGAGCTGACAGCAGCTAGCAACTCATAGCTGGATTCTTGCATCAGGGCCAGTGAGCCAGAGCTGACCAAGACCCTATTCCATCACCAAGCAGCGATGCTGGAAACAGGCTGCACTAATGTAGTTTGGCTAACAGAATAGGCATCACAGTGGGAAGGCAAACCCAGTACTCAAAAAAGACAGTTGAAACCGAATATGTGAGGCCAAAAGGCCCAGATATTGCAGTGTCACTGAAAACAACAATACAATCTCTTTTTCAGTACAAATGCCAAAGAAAAGAAGAATGCTGCAGCATGTTCATTTAGGAAAATAGATATCATACTTTTCTCTGAGTTAAGCAGTACAAAGCAGCAAAAAAGGCGGATATGTCACCCCACCCCACAGAGCTGAAGAACTAGCTGATAAAGGTGAAGTAAACATACTCCTGTAGCAGACATTGCTGTTAGAGATGAAGTGTTTGAGACTTCATTGAGCTAGGTCTCAGATTACTCTGAGCAGGGTGAGGCCAGTTTTATTGTTCTACAGTTAAATATTTGTGGCCTGAGAAATAAGAAGCTTGAGCTTGCCAAGGTTTTTGACAGCCACAGGGTTCATGTGGCTCTCTTGTAAGAAACTCTGCATAAGGACATTGACCTGAGCTCAACAGGATACACTAGCTATGCCTGCGAGTACACTGTCTGCCATGGCATAGTTACCAATATCCGAAATGACATTCAGGGATATGTCACACATATAACAGCCCATTTCACAACATGCAGAAAATCAATATCTGGCACACTGGATCAAAGTACACTATATGCAACATTTACAGACGACCTGCAACCTGCCAGATCTGCATGAAACACAATATCACAAAACACTCTTTTCAGGTGATTTCAATGGAGACTCGCCTCGTTGGGATTACACTGACTATAACAGTACAGGAAAATTCATTGAGGAGCTGTGCGTTGCAAACAACTTGGCTGTATTGCAGAATGCAGACTCTACCTCAACGCTGCTGCACAGGTCCCACCTATCTCTCAGTCGATCTGACTTGACAATATGTTCCTTTAATTTGATTGACTCTAGCAACCTCCAAGTTCTTGATGACATTGGAAGTGATCACAGAACCAATCCTCACCACCATACCCATTTCCAATAAAGCATGCTATAAATATAAAACTCACTGGAACTTTGATAGACTGACTGGAGACTATTCCAAAAATCATCTGGCAAGCTGCTTGGTAATATTGACAGCAGCAGTGTAGAAACACTCAATAATGGGGTGACAAGAGCTATTCTGAATGCAGCATCACAAAGCATCCCAAGGGGCAGTATAAAGTTGTACAAACCATTCTATGCCAAAGAAATGGAAGCTGTCATATCTGAAAGAAATGAAGCAAGAGCAGCCCTCGAGAGAGCAACATCACAAGAATCAAAGATCCTCTACAACAAATTGTATGCAAAGGTCAAACTCATAGTTAAGAATGCAAAACATGAAAAATGGTCATCAACATGTGCAAAACTTGACCTAAAGCACAATAGGAAGAGGAGCCTGAGCATTGTTGGACAATTTGTTTGGAAACAGGAGGAGAACAAATTCGAAGCTAGTGATAGACAGTAGAAGAATAATAACTGAAGACCAGAAAAATGCAGAGAACTTCAACCAGTGCTTTGCCTCTGTGAACAGAGTTGGACAAAGAACGTCTAGGACACTTGAGACGTCAAGAGAAAGCCCCAACCGTTAGTGCCTCCATATTTGAAGATGACTTCAGTATGCAAGAATTTCAACAAGGTCTGAACAATGAAAACCTAGAAAGTCTCCTGGGCCAGACAGGATCCATAATGAAATGATAACTCAACTAGGCTCATTATGGAAGGAAACAGTCCTCAAGTTAATCAACATAAAGGGGGACGGCGTGGGCTAGTGGTTAAGTGACACGGCTCACAACCAGGAGGTGCTGGGTTCGATCCCCATCACAGCACCGAACGTTATCCCAGGAAAGGCAAACCCTTAGAAAATGCAGGAGGAAGCAGGCCCTTACATAAAATACATGCTGAAGTCGGATGCGTTGGGCAGACAGACGCAAAATAAAAACCACAGTGCAACACACACCGCTTTGAAGATTAGAAAAATAAGGCGAACGCAAAAAAAAAATTATCAACATGACTTGGAGAAATGGACAACTGCCCAAAGGCTGGAGGAATGCGCATGTTATTCCCATCCTGAAAGGCAACAAACCTCCAGATGAACCAAAATACTGTCCCATCTCATTAACATCATGCCTTAGAAAATTAGCAGAAAGAATGGTAAATGCACGCTTTACTGGTTCCTTCTGAGTTCAGAAATCCTTTGCCATGAACAGGCAGGCTTCAGAAAAGGTAGTTGCACAGAAGACCAACTTTTCAGGTTAACACAGAAAATTCACGATGGGTTCCAAAAAAAGAAACATACAGTAGCAATCTTCTTCGACTTACAACAGGGCTATGATCGAGTATGGAGAAAAGGTTCTCGATGACGATGACTGACGTGGGGATTAGCGAAAAGCTGTACAACTGAATAAAATATTTCCTCAGTGACCAAACAATCCAGACAAAGATGAACAATGCAGTCTCCTCTAAAGAAGTCTTAGAGAGGAAGGCTTACCACAGAGCTCTGCATTGAGCTGCACTCTTTTTCTTATCTACATCAATGACCTGGCCAACCACATCAAAGTTAAAAAAGCCATGTATGCTGATGATCTGGCAATATGTATATATATATAAGATGTAGAAAGTGTAGCACAAAGATTAAATGAAGACCTGAGAAGACTGCATGGGTATTATCAAATGTGGAAACAGAAGATAAACTGTGAAAAGACTGTTTACACTATCTTAACCAATAGACACAAAGTAGCAAAGAAAAATATCTGAGATTCGGCAAACAGAAATTGCCCAGAGAGGAAAAGCCTATGTATCTAGGAGTCACTCTCGACTGACAGCTCAGCCTCAAGAAACATGTCCAAAATGTTAAAAATAAAACATTGAGGCGGCTACAATTATTGAAGAGGCTCGTTGGTACAGCATGGGGATCAGACAAGGACACTCTGAGAGGCTTGTTTCTTGGACATGTACGCTCTGCTTTAGAATACAGCAGTACACTCCTGACAACATTCTCACAGACTAATGTAGAGTCCCTGAACAGAGGGCAGAACAATGCCCTGCACCTTATAAGTGGAGCAATGAGGTCAACACCCACTGCGGAATGGGAAATTCATGTGAATGTAGAATCCCTTGAGATTCGAAGAGATGTGTCTGCTATGGAAGTTTATGAGAGGGGTAAAAGAATGAGCAAAGACCATCCCAATAGAAGGCTTGTAGAAAAGGGCAACAAAAGCAGAGAATAAAACAAAAGTCAATCTTCCACCACAGTGAGATTAGACACATATGTCACGTCCCAGACAAAAGACGAGAAACACAGAGAGCAACAAGAAATTTACCACCACATACATGTTTAAAAATGCCAGAAATTCAAACAAAACTAGCAGAAAATACAAGAAGTGCTAATCCAGTCAGTCTTATGAGAGCATCACAGAGAACAATTGACACCTACCTAGAAGAATGGATACATGTCTATACTGATGGATCTGCTTTTAAGGCAACCATTAAAGCAGGATATGGAGTCTACATAGACTATTCAGACAGAACATCTGATGAGTTGTTTGATGCCTGTGGGGAAATATGTTCAAATTATGAGGCAGAAATAACAGCATTGAAAGTTGCTCTGTACCACTTGAGGACTATATTTGATGCTTTCCCATCAAAAGCCTAAAGCATTGTACTCTTTACAGTCTCATTATCTGCCCTTGAAGCTCTGAAGATGGCGTTCACTGTAGGCCTGAACTTGCCCAAATATCCCTAATGCAAACCAACTTCTCACATCCCATGAAGTCTGAATAGTTGTACAATGGATCCCTGATCCCTCAAATACACCTGGCAATGGCAAGGCAGACAGACTGGCTAAGAAGGGAGCAAGGCAAGAACAACAATACACACCAACAACCCTACAGACAGTCAAACAACTACTGAAGACTGCAAACAATGAGGCCTAGCTGAATAGATGGGCAATGGGAAATACTGGGAGAGAAATCTACAAACATATGACCATTCCAAAGACAACATCAACCTCCTGAAAAGGAGAGACCAAAGCACCATTTTCCGACTTCGCACTCAACACATACAACTAAACAGCTACTTGAACAGAATCCAACCAGAACATACTTCTGAGTTCTGGCTGTGCACACACCCCTAAGAAACTGTTGATCATCATCTTTTTGAATGTCCGGCACTTTCCAATGTTAGGAAAGAGCTTCTTCATCCAAAGCCAGACAAATGGAACACTTTGTACAAAACTAAACAACAGCTTACAAACACTTGCAGATATCACTATATGGCGTTGGGCCAAAGGGCAGGAGCCCATAGCCCGCTGGATCAATAACCAATCAACCATCAACTGGAGCATGTGAATATATGTGTGTGTGCGTGCGTGCGGGCGGGCGTGCGTGCGTGTGTGCATATATATATATATATATATATATCAAAAGACCAGTAAAAATGGGTTAGAGAGTAAAGTTTTCATGTAATCGACCAGATAAGCATTTCTGTCCATGTATTGCTTGCCATTTCTCACCACACTGAGTTTCCACTTCTAAAATCATATGTATTTTTCTCTTTAGACTCTTTCAGTCATACATAAACATCTTTGAAGTCACTAAAAAGAAAATTGCCAACACAAAGGCAGAAAGACCATTTGATTTCTCTGAAATGTATATTTTTGGGAAAATCTTTACGTTTCGGGACCGCATTGAAAAGGTGAGCTTTGATTTTGGTGAATTACTAGGATGTGATTGCAGAAATATTTGAGATGTAGAATTGTACATGTTGAAGAGAGTGTTGTTCTGAGCTATTAGCATAGGAACGTTGCTTGTATTGTTATGTGTCATGTTGAATTATGTTCTGTGTAAAACTATGTGCTTTTATAACCATACATCAAGCTTCAGTATGAGATTGAAGAATGCTGCAGTGGCATAATATTTTAATCACTGATATTATTAACATTTTGTGTTTGTTATAGTTACCTATTAAGGCTTAAACATATATGTCCATTGTTTCACTTCCCCTACACAAAGACAAATAAAGAAATGCATTCAATCCATGTGCAATATTTTCTCTAGTCCTTCAGCAGACTTAACAGCTGGTTGGAAACAAATTGTTAGAAACTTCAGTATGCTATGCGGAGTCTAAGTTGCAACAAACTGAATAAGCTGACAGCAACCAGTGACTCGTAGTTTGACTGCATCAGGGACAGTGAACCAGAGCTGACCTATTCTGCCATTAAGTAGGTGCCCTGAAACGAGCGAGCTGCACTAGGGTAGTCAGAATAAATAGGAGAATAGGAATTGCAGTGGAAAGACAAACCTGGTACACCAAAAAAGCCAGCTGAAATCAGATGTGCTGGGCCAAAAACCGCAGATATTGCCACATGCCCAAACAAAGACACTCGGCTTTGGCCAAGTGTTTCAGGGATTGGGTGGAGGCCTGTTTTAGCAGAGACCTCCACGTTGCAGATGTAGTCATGCCATTGAATGCCCAGGATATATCACTGGTTGCACATGTGGAAGGCATCCAGTCTTGACATGTCATGTTTCAGCAATGTTCAGGTATTGAAGCGGTAAAGCAGGACTAGGACTACGCAGGACTGGAGATTTTTGTCCCAAAGGAGATCCTTGCCATTACTCCAAACACACCAAAGGTCGTGCATAGCAGACGCAGCTAGCCCAATCTTTTTTGACATATCGGGACCGTTGCCCCCATCGGATGATATCATGCTACCAAGATATTTGTATACATGTAACAAACAAATTTTAAAAAACTGCTTCCTTCACTATACAAAAGCTGTTTAGAGCTACATCATCCCACTATTTTAAAACCACAAGCTGTTAAAAATTATATGAGATAGCATGGTCTTCTAATTTGAAAGGGTGAACCTGTCATGTTTAAAATTACCCCAACAAAAAAAACAAAAAAAATTATTTCTGACCACACATGCAAATGCTATTTTCTGGGGTAAAATAAAAACCTAGCTTGTACAGGTGCATGATAACTGGAGGCACAGGAGACCTTTATTCATTTATCCTATAAATCTCTCCAGATCATTTGTGTGCTTGAACATTGCACTATCTTTGCTCCATTGGAAACCTGCACAATTGAAGGGATTGATAACCTTGCAAATAGATTTAGTTCACTATTCAACAACCTCAAAAAGAAGGGATATGACCTACTTAACTATCGAAACATGGCCTTTGATGAGGACTTTGACAAGTTCCTGGAGCTGGCTGATGACTTGAAGGTATACTGCTGTCTCCATTGCTGTTGATTGTTATATTATTGCTGCCTTCCATGCATTTGTTAGTTGGGCCTGAAAAGAGAGCAAAGAATAGTAACTGAAACATACCAGGTATGTCGTACAAGGCAACTAAGGAGGGTTTGACATGGGGTCAGCTACCCTATCCTATAGAAGCTAAAAGGCATGAAGAAATAAAAGCTCTTAACACTCAATGGTAGAAGAGGCGCGACTAACTTTATTTAACTTTCTGCTCTCAGAGGTGAATTGCTTCTTCCACTGAGACAAATAACTGTACTAGTGTTGTTGCTGTTTTGAGTGAGGTAGATAATTGTATTATTGTTGCTGCTGTTTCCACTGAGGTAGATAGCTGTTTTATTCCTGCTTCCACTGAGGTAGATGGCTGTATTATTGCTCCTGCTTCTAACTGAGGTAGATGGCTGTTATTATTGCTCCAGCTTCTAACTGAGGTAGATGGCTGTTATTATTACTCCAGCTTCCACTGAGGTAGATGGCTGTTATTATTGCTCCTGCTTCCACTGAGGTAGATGGCTGTATTATTGCTCCTGCTTCTAACTGAGGTAGATGGCTGTTATTATTGCTCCAGCTTCCACTGAGGTAGATGGCTGTATTATTGCTCCTGCTTCTAACTGAGGTAGATGGCTGTTATTATTGCTCCTGCTTCTAACTGAGGTAGATGGCTGTTATTATTGCTCCTGCTTCTAACTGAGGTAGATGGCTGTTATTATTGCTCCTGCTTCCACTGAGGTAGATGGCTGTTATTATTGCTCCTGCTTCCACTGAGGTAGATGGCTGTTATTATTGCTCCTGCTTCTACTGAGGTAGATGGCTGTTATTATTGCTCCTGCTTCCACTGAGGTAGATGGCTGTTATTATTGCTCCAGCTTCCACTGAGGTAGATGGCTGTATTATTGCTCCAGCTTCTAACTGAGGTAGATGGCTGTATTATTGCTCCAGCTTCCACTGAGGTAGATGGCTGTTATTATTGCTCCTGCTTCTAACTGAGGTAGATGGCTGTATTATTGCTCCAGCTTCCACTGAGGTAGATGGCTGTTATTATTGCTCCTGCTTCTAACTGAGGTAGATGGCTGTATTATTGCTCCTGCTTCTAACTGAGGTAGATGGCTGTTATTATTGCTCCAGCTGCCACTGAGATAGTAAAATAAAGTAACCCATAGCATTACTACCGTAGGGATGTGAGGTGTTAGCAATCTCACATTTCAAAGGCTTGGCTATATGAGGGCAGTAGCCATCTCCTCTCCCTCGTTACTGTTACTTCCTGGTACTCATTTAATTCTGGGTCGACATGTGACTCATTGTGGTCTGTAAAAACATTTCCGCCTCAACTGCGGAATGAACCCCAGGACCACTCAGATGCTAAGCCAGCTCGCTAACCACTGCACTACGCAGTGATAGCTGTATTATTGCTTCTGCTTACACTGAGGTAGATGTATTATTACTCCTGCTTACACTAAGGTAGGTGTATTATTGCTCCTGCTTACACTGAGGTAGATGTATTATTGTTCCTGCTTACACTGAGGTAGATGTATTATTGCTGCTGCTTACACTGAGGTAGATGTATTATTACTCCTGCTTACACTAAGGTAGGTGTATTATTGCTTCTGCTTACACTGAGGTAGATGTATTATTGCTCCTGCTTACACTGAGGTAGATGTATTATTGCTCCTGCTTACACTGAGGTAGATGTATTATTGTTCCTGCTTACACTGAGGTAGATGTATTATTGCTGCTGCTTACACTGAGGTAGATGTATTATTACTCCTGCTTACACTAAGGTAGGTGTATTATTGCTTCTGCTTACACTGAGGTAGATGTATTATTGCTTTTCCTTACAGAGGTAGATGTATTATTGCTCCTGCTTACACTTAGGTAGATGTATTATTACTCCTGCTTACACTAAGGTATGTGTATTATTGCTTCTGCTTACACTGAGGTAGATGTATAATTGCTTCTCCTTACACTGAGGTAGATGTATTATTGCTCCTGCTTACACTGAGGTAGATGTATTATTGCTCCTGCTTACACTGAGGTAGATGTATTATTGCTCCTCCTTACACTGAGGTAGATGTATTATTGCTGCTGCTTACACTGAGGTAGATGTATTATTACTCCTGCTTACACTAAGGTAGGTATATTATTGCTTCTGCTTACACTGAGGTAGATGTATTATTACTCCTGCTTACACTAAGGTAGGTGTATTATTGCTTCTGCTTACACTGAGGTAGATGTATTATTGCTTCTCCTTACACTGAGGTAGATGTATTATTGCTCCTGCTTACACTGAGGTAGATGTATTATTACTCCTGCTTACACTAAGGTAGGTATATTATTGCTTCTGCTTACACTGAGGTAGATGTATAATTGCTTCTCCTTACACTGAGATAGATGTATTATTGCTCCTGCTTACACTGAGGTAGATGTATTATTGCTCCTGCTTACACTGAGGTAGGTGTATTATTGCTTCTCCTTACACTGAGGTAGATGTATTATTGCTCCTCCTTACACTGCAACAGCTGGCTGTATTATTGTTAGTGCTTCCACTGAAATGGAAAAAAGTGTAAATTATGCTTTCAGTGAGATAGTTATTTATAATTGATGCATCCATTGAAGTGGATAGCTGTATTATTTACGCATTTTCTAAGGTTGAAAGCTGCATTTTGCTATATCCACAAATGGATTTAGGTACGTTTGCTTTTTTCAATTAGGTAAATGGCTGTTTAATAGCTGCCATCCAAGGGCATGACAGTATTATATTGTTGCGATCAAAGTGGATAGCTGCGATGTTTTGAAATAAGAAAATTATGATAAAATATGTAATGGTAGCCTAACCTCAAAATATAATCATGAAACAGATGGTGTACAAACGTGGTTTTTGTATGTGTAAACTAAAAGTTAAAGCACAAATAAAACATGTGCAAAAGAAATAACTAAGAAAATTGAGAAATGTCTATTTCATTCTATTTACCAACTTGTTAGAGTTTCCTGATTTGAAAATTGTTTACAGCTTCAGATTCAGAAGTTTATGAGTCAAACGTTATTGAACCTAAAACACAGTTTAGACAGACTAGACATGATGAAGAGGTAATCTTACCATCATCTTCATTGTCTTCATCATGAGCACTACTACCACTATCATCATCAGTTTCATATCATCATTTAAAATGCCTTTGACTCTAGCCTAAAGGAATAAAAAGAGGAGGCAGACGAAGGAAGCCTAGATAAGATAAAGATATGGGGCACTAGAACCTTTTTGATAGAATTTAAGAGGATAGATAAACTTTAAACCTGTGCCCTGCAACAGTTAAGGCATTGTTCCACGTGGAAATGGATGAGATATCCACTTTATTATCACCAGTCAACAATACCACCTTTATTTTTACAATCATAATTATCATTACAATTTGATTCATCACTGAAGGTACAGTACAGTCTGTGATTCCAAAAGGCTTAGTACTTTACTTTCTTTTATGTTGTTTAGTGCACATGTACTTAATATAAATTTTACTTTGCAATAGTTGCCACTACTTTATGTATCATCATTGCCCTCAACAACCACATTCCTCTACAACAGTGGTTTCTATCCTTTTTTGTGTCATGCCATACCTTGACTTGTTAGAAGAACCAAAATTCCCCTACAAATTTTACTATAGGACATTTAAAATGGAAAAGTTAAATTTCTCATGTTCAGTTTGCAATAATGTAAGTAGTTTTAACAGTAATGTGAAATTTTTAAAAATACACATGGAGATATATATATATAATATTTAATTTACCATATTAAATAAACATTAAATAATTAAAAGCAGAGAGGAGACTTATGTCTGGTCCGGCAAAACATAGTAATCAGACAGTGTTTGTCAAGGTCAGGCAAAATATATTGGCCAAGACCATCACCTCACTTCTGCCCAGTTTCTTCCCTGTTTCTTTGCAGTCTGGCTAGCAAGGTGGGGGATCAACGTAATCCCATAACGCCATTTTCAGGGCACACAAAAGAGCTGCATCTCATCCATTTTAAGTATCCCAATTTAGTGCAAATATTAAATTTGATCTTTATTACAAATAGTTTTAATATTTGACACTAACTTAGCGTCAGTTTCAAATCTCCCTGATTTCTGAATTCTGGTCGATTTATTTGTTTCTGTAGCAGGCCACTTACAGAACTAAAAGCACATTCTACTAAGTATGAAGATGAGGATGATAACAATAAATCTAGTGCCAAACCAGACAAATTGGGGTTTATGATGTCTACTTCACCACACACCAACGTCATAAATCCTTATACATTTATAGTTCTAACAGGCTCATCATTTTATAATTCCCATTGAGCAGTTATTATGTGTTGATAGATAATGTAAAAAGGAATGGTCAATTACAAAAATGATGTAAGCAGGTTAGTGCATACAAATAAATTAGTTTGTAAAACTATAAATGACAGGCAATACACTACTTTTAAATAGTCACATAATTTTATCAGTTTAAGCTTTAGAATCATTTGATTTTCCTTATGGGTTGCCTCAAACCTCATTGTTTGAATGCATTCCATACATTTGTGTAGGTTTTTCTTATTATTCTGTTCCCTTTTCCCTTCCATTTGTCTTTCTTTATATATTTCTCTGAGATTATTATTGTTTAGTAATTATTATATGTCGCAAAAAAAAGGTCTGTGGCTATAACATCAGGTCTTGGTTAAATGGTTAGCGGAGCGGCATAGATGATGCCTGACAGGTTGCAGGTCTACCTTGCTCAAATATACGCTTCCACCACCATCACTCCCAAAAATAGGCGATTTGTATATTCCAGGGGCTACCAAACTAAAGATTGGTAACAGATACTGATATTGACCTGGCAAGTTACCAGCAGATTTTCGGCTGGCAAAAATGAAACAAAGGAGGTCACACCTCCCCATGATGCCTAATGACACAAGTAGACTGAAGATAGATAGATAAATTATTTTCAGTACCCATATCTTTGTATATATGAGTGTCTCTTGATATTTGTTTGTTTTATGGAGTTTGTTTTTTGTTGATTGTGAATTGTTCATGTTTCATCTGTTTTTGTCTATGCAATCATATTGACCAAGTCTTGTTTGGCCCACTCTATTTCATAGCTGGCATACCATGTCTCATACTATCCTGGCACATCCTGTTATGGTGGTGAACTTAAACTGCTCGTTTTACATCATGTCTTGTTTTTGTTGTGATTTGTCCCTGGTGAAGACCTTGTGGCCATAATGTAGGTATCTTTTTGTATTTGTCATGGTGCGTCTCTGAGCCATTACCTGTCTGTCTGTGTTTTTATATATTCTATAATAATAAATACAAAATATTTCTATACATCTTTGGATGACATTACTGTAATAATAAATACTGAATATTTCTACACATCTTTGGATGACATTACTGTAATAATAAATACTGAATATTTCTATATGTCTTTAGATGAAATTACTATAATACTTAGTTACTCACTTACTTTCCGTGTCCTAGGCACTACGCCACACTTCATTCTTCCAGTATTCAGCCACGTGGATTGCCCTGTCACTGGCACTCAGCAGGTCATCCATACTACAAGTCTCCAGGAGGTTTGGGCAGATCAATAGATGGTCCTGGCCTTGTGTTACTCCACATTTGCATGTTTTTTCATCTCTGTATCCCCATCTTTCCAGGTTTTTCATGCATCATGATACACCAGTTCGAAGTCTATTTAGTGACTTCCAAGTTGCATAGGGCAAGAGATGTTCACACGCAGGTTCCTGCCGTAACTCAATCTAGGGGACCTGTGTTAGATGTTCCAACTTTCAATGTGTCGTTTTCCTGGACTAGTCTGTAGGGGCTGGGTTGACTATAAGAAACTTCATCTTGGGCACTGCACCTGATGTCCAAACATAGAGTGTCTTTGGTCATTTACCTATTTCAACATCACAGAGAATATACCAAGAAGAGTCCACAGCTCCATGTTTGCAGACAATCTGGCTATGTGGACCTCTGAAATGATCTCACCGTAGCAAACAATCAGATGCAGCAGGCCCTAACATCGTTGGAGGAGTGGGATAACTCATGGCTGGTAAAAATAAACGAGGGAAAAAACAACATGTACGATATTCTCGCTTTCAAATAAACCACAGAACACCAAAATAAGTCTCAACGGCAAATACCTGTGGCCAAACGACAACCCAAACTACTTGGGAGTCACATTTGATCGGCGCATGACATGGAAAAGTCAGATCGAGAGAAACCGAATGAGAGCCAGACAAAGAATGGCAATCATGAGGAAACTTGCTGGCACAAGCTGGGGAGTAGACGAAAGAATACTAAAGAAACTGTACACTGGAAGAGTGAGATCAGTTCTCGAGTATGGCATTGTGGCATGGACAACATCAGCAAAGGCGAACTTTGATAAAATTAGAAAACTTCAAAACCAAGCCATGAGAGTTATAACAGGAGGCATGAAGTCAACGCCAATTGTAGAACTTGAAAATATTATAAATCTGCAATCCATGACCGACAGAAGAGACTGCAGAGCCCAGCAGCAAGCAGAGAAACTCAGAAGACTGATAGACCATCCAATGCATCAGAGACTAAATAGATTTGGAAATGGGAAGCTAAAGCGGAGAAACTTTGTAGAAATAGCCAGAGCAAAGTTGAGCGAAGACCCTATGAACACTGTAACAATACCAAAGTCCATCCCTACTGTACGCAAACCCACATGGAAGCAGCATATCATTCCGGAGGTGTTAGAAAATATACCAGGTATTGGAAACAAGAACAGCCAGACTGAAAAAGAAAGAAGAGACATCACCCTAAGGTACAAAACGGAAAACTACCCAAGCATGGACTGGACACATGCATACACCGACGGTTCTGTAACAAACACAACACAGAACGGAGGGGCTGGGTATTCCTGAGCCTACCAAATGGTGGAAAAATAACACTGTCAGTGGGAACTGAAAAATTCTCAAGCAATTTCAGAGCGGAGGCAGAGGCACTGAGGGCTGCAGTAGAAGCAATGCTGACAGGCGAAAGCAATGAAAGCCAGATAGTCCTGTTTACAGATGCCCTGGCCATAGTTACAGCACTAAAAAGCCAGAAAAATACAGAACTTAATGATTTAAGAGCAGTACTCTGTCAACTATGCCAGCAGGCCGCACCAAAAAGAGTAGTGGTACAGTGGATTCCATCCCACTGTAACATCCAAGGCAACGAGGAGACAGACAGACTGGCAAAAGAAGGTGCAAGACTACCACAACCAGATTCTAGTGTGACCTACAAAGAGTCCAAAAGGCTCATTAGGGCCAGATACATGGCCAAATGGGAAACAGAACATACTGGCTACTCAAAAAATTATGCCTACTGCAAGTTGAACAGAAGAGAGCAGGTCGTGGTCTTCAGACTCCGCACAGGCCACAACAGACTGAGGTACCACCTATTCAATAAACTGAAGATAGGTGCCACTGACGAATGCACTTGTGGCACAGGGAAAATGACAGCTGAACATCTGTTTCAAGACTGCCCGATATACGAGGACCAGAGAAAGCACATGTGGCCATCACCAGTGGCAACACTAGACAAGCTCTATGGCAGTGTCGACAGCCTCAGGATGACCGCTGCTTTCTTCGAACAAATACAGGTTGACGTTTGACAGCGTACGAAGAAGAAGAAGAAGATTTACCTGTTTCTCTCTTTCTATCTCTGACGCGACAGTTCTTCGTATCTTTGGTGGCGCTATGCCGATTATGGAGTATATTTTTTCAGTATAATAATACTATTTTTATTATAATAGTACATTCTGAATATTTCTATACGCCTTTAGTTGGCATTACTATAATAATAAATACTGAATATTTTAAAATATCTTTAGTTGGCATTACTATAATAATAAATACTGAATATTTTTATATATCTTTAGATGACATTACTATAATAATAAATACTGAACATTTCTATATATCATTTGATGACATCATAAGTATAAAGGTAGTCCCATAGCAGACACTGCTATCAGGGATCAAGTGCTAGGCCTCAGCTTTTTTTATAAAGTAGGGTAACCAGTTGCCTTCTTTGCTTCCCTAACAGTAACCTATGTACCAATTTACAGATAGGTTGACTGGACCACGTCAATAATTGAGATCATGTCTGATACTTTTAGCAGTGAAAAGTTAATGCACTGCCACTCTGGGACTGAGACACTCTTGCAAAGTGCTAATGTCTGATTAACCACCAGATAATAATAACTAGATCAAGGAGTTTTCCAGGACAGACTAACTTGTGTAAAATGTTATTGTATTGTTTGGGATAATATGGAAAAGTATCAGGATACTTGGAAACCTGTTATTTGAACATGCAGGTTAAAATTAACTAAACATTTTTATACCGGTTTAGAAGACTTTGCATAGTCAGTATACAACCAGTTTCTTTTACATTTACTTGATCTAAAAATGCCTATTTGCATCCAATCTATTCTTTAAAGCATTAATTTACACTACCTCCACTATTCCCTGCCGCAATGCATTCCAAGCATTCACCACTCTCTGACTAAAAAAATATTTCCTGATATCTAATCTGGACCTTTCTTTAGTTAATTTGTAGCTGTGCCCTCTAGTTCTTGTAGGCGACTGTATTTTGAAAAAAATGTTTAATTTATCCTTTCCATTGATTATCTTATAAATCTGCATTAAATCACCTCAAATTCTTCTCTTTTCTAGACACTGTAGGCTGGTTTGTCTGAGTTTTTCCTCATAACCATAACTCTGGATTCCCAATATCAGTTTTGTTGATTTTCTTTGAATCCTTACTAGCATGTTATATCCCCTCAACGATAAGGATTCTGCACTCCAATCTAGGTTTCACTAATGCTTTATACAGTTTGACTATCAGTTCCATACTCCTATGTTTAATATTACTTTTTATCATACCAAACATTGCATTTGCCTTTTTTGCTGCTACCTGGATTTGCTCACTCACCTTACCTGTATGATCTTTTAGATCTTTCTAGGTCCTTGTCCTTTTCTATCATTCTAATATTGTTCTCTCCTATTCTGTAATTATATTCCAAATTGGATCTACTCATGTGGATGACTGTACATTTTTCTACATTAATTCCATTTGCCAGCTCTCAGACTATTCTCAAATTGTATCTAAATCCGATCTCAATATATCCACTTCTGCTTTAGATGAGACACTTCTGCATAGTTTTGTGTCATCCTTGAATTTTGGAATCATCGATCTGATATCATTATCCAAATTGTTTACCTATATCAAGAGCAATATTGGTCCCAAACCCGAGCACTGTGACATTCCACTTTTTACCTCACACCACTAAGAGTACTCCTTATTTATGCCCACTTTCTACCTTTTTCCAGTTAACCAATTTTCAATCCATTTGGCAACTTCGCCACCTATTCCATGTAATTTAATGCCTGCTATCAGGAAGTCAAAGCCTACCCGTAGTAAATTCTTTATTTTGCAATGTTTATTTTCTGCTGCTTACTAGGCTTAGAGAATTTAGAATGCATATTCGATAGGAAATTCATTACTTTATAGAATCTGCCCAGGCAGTGACTAACATTCTACTCATTTTTTATTTCGATTTATGATGTTTAAACTGCTAATATTGTGGCACATATGCTTGATATTTCAGGTTTGAAAAGCTGAAGTTGGACTTCCTAGATATTGAAAAAGGCTACGCTGATATCCTTGCCATCTATAACTATGAGCTGGAGTCGATGCACATTGTGAGCACTAACAGTATTGTTTCCTGTAAATGAAAAGCAAACTTTTATAGATTTGTATGTACTTTTATTATCATTCTATTGAACATATATCGCGAGAAGTTTGAAAACATTATTTGGACAATTGCCCTTGGTACAATAATCAATGAATTAAGAAACCATAGAGTGCTGCGTTTTTTAATAAGAAATGTGCCCGAGAGGAAGGAACAGGAGTGTGTTCAACCAGTGTACTATATGAACTATCAGTATCTTTATCTTTCCGAATTTGCTGATAAGCTGAGCAGCTATGACCCTTTCCAGTGTACACTGGTGTCCGTTCTTCATAACAGGTGTACCTGACCACAAATATAAAAACTATTTAGGCTATAAGCTAAATAGTTTTCTTTTCATTCTTTCTGGCATTTGTCTTGAAAAGGTCATTGTGTAGTAGTTTACTGTGATATCTGCGCCTTTTGGCCTGACACATCCGGTTTCAGCACAGTATTTTTGGGGCAGAGTTTACCTTCTCTCTTCAATCCCTATTTTCAGATTGCAGGAGTGAAGCCTGTTTCCCGGGCTGTCACCTTGAGCAGAATAGGGTTGGGGTCAGCTATGTTTTGCTGACCCTGACACAAGCATCTAGCTATGATTCACTGGCTGCTGTCAGCCCATTCACTGCTGCATCTCTAAAGTGAAGACAACTTTTACTTTTCACAAATTATGAGGTTATATGTACATGTACAAAAAAATATATGCACATATTTTATACATTTTCAATGCTTGTAAATCATTATCAACTATATTTCTATATACAACCAAGAAAGTTAAACATCTTAAATGATGAAATATGGGGTCAGCGTGGGCTAGGGGTTAAGTGACAGCTAACAATCCGAAGGTGCTTGGTTCGATCCCCATCACAGCACCAGCCGTTACCCAGGAGAAGCAAACCCTTAGAAAATGCAGGAGGAAGCAGACCCTTACATAAAATGCATGCTGAAGTCTGATGCACTGGGCCAACAGGCGCAAAATAAAAACCACAGTACAATGCACACCGCCTTGGAGATTAGAGAAATAAGGCGAACACCAAAAAAAAATAATGATGAAATTGGCCATTAGCCAGATATTAAAAACATATTATACTATAAAGAACTTTCACAAAAAAGCACCATAAAATATAGATGTATGATCTAAAGTGAATCCAAAATTATCTGGGGAAATAGAGGGCATCTAAATAATAAAAATATGAAGGAATAATTTCAGTAAAGTTGATGTAAGCTAAAAATGTAACGGACAACAGTTTTACTGTACCCTTCAAATAACCTAAATGTATAACCAATGTATTACAGGCGAATATGATAAATAGCTCCTCATTACAGATTTATGACAGAGACAAAGAAGACCCACCTATACCCTGGAACTTGCCTCCAATCTCTGGAAGGATATATTGGGTTAGACAAATGGTGAATCACATTTATGAGCCTATAGCCCTGCTCCAGGTAAATCATCTTGCTTATTTGATTGTCAATTTTGTACGTTGAGCATTCTATTTTTCTTCTCTATGTTTGTCTGTTTCAAATGTCACCTTTTCAGAATTATGTTTGTTTCTTTATTATCAAATTTGTACAGTTCACATATTTGTGTTTCTTCACTTTCCTTTTTTTGTTTGTTAAACATCTTGTTTTGTCTGTAATCTTTGCAGCAAATTGCCACTGTACTATTGTCTGTGATCTGTACTCCTGTTATTCAGTTTGACACAACAAATGTCTGTTGGCAAATGTTGTTTAAACTAATTTCTGCCTTTTTCCTTGTAATGCCAGTTGGACCAAGGGATCTACTTAGGCTATCTCTTGATCTCATTTGTGAATGTCTGTGTGGGCGCTTTAAGTTGAAGGGCCACCAGGACATCACTTTTCTTGCCCATCTGTTGTCAGGCATGTGCACTACGTGCTCTGTCCATCTTCATTTTGTTAACATGGTATCTACGATCTTATTGAAAGTGGTACAGTCATCATCATGTAGCATGTCCTTTGTAGAACGTTGCTTCCATCACAGTCTGTCTGAAAGAAACTTGTTCCCTTGCCAAAACACCAGCTTCCGCCACTGTCATACTCAGGCATTCCTGGATATCTTGGTGCCATCGTCTTCTTGGTCTACCCCTTCCTCTTTTGCCTGGCACCATACCTTCCATCACCGTTCTCTCAAGACCGTTGTGTCTCTTGATGTGACCAAAGTATTTGCATTTTCTAGCCAAAATGGAATTGATAAACCAGTTCTCCTCTATGCTCAACTCCTGCCGAATGTCTACATTTTCTCTGTCCAGGGTATTCTGAGGATCTTTCTGTAACATTTTGACTCGAAGTATTCTATTCTTTGTCTAGAAGTTTTGGTAATCGTCCATGCTTCACAGCCATAAGCTGCCACAGGAAAAACACAGGCTCTCAAGACTTTTACTTTTATCGTTTTGTTGGTGCCCTGCCATAATTTATTCAGGCTGTTCAGTCTCTGCATTGCCATAGCTAGTCTTCTTCTGATTTCTTTCGAGCAGTCACCATTTTGGTCAATTTTGAAGCCCAGATATTCAAAATGTGTAACCTGATCTATTTCCTCACCACCCACTGAAAATTTATGCTGACATTGTGTTTTATCAGTGGTCATTATCTTTGTTTTGTTTATGAACAGATTTTGATCTTTACTATGTCCATTAACGGCTGAAAGTAGCTGCTCTAGCCCTTCTGCAATTCTTGATAGTATCACTGTGTCATCTGCGTATCGTAACTCTGGAATCTCGTACCCCCCAATCGTAAATGGGTCGAAACTTTCAATGTTCTCATGTTCTCGTACATTTCTCATTATACATTCCGCATATATGTTGTACAGATAAGGTGAGAGGATACATCCCTGTCGGACTCCCTTTTGAACTGCAAACCAATCTGATGTTTGCCCAGATACTCGGACAGCGGCTTGTTGATCTTGGTATAATGTTTCAATGAGATGGACTATAAGCAAAGGAAACCCCATTTCCTTCATGATTCTCCACAGATTTTGATGTTTTACCGTGTCGAAGGCCTTAGTGTAATCAATGAAACATGTGTACAGGTTTACATTAAACTCTCTACATTTTTCATAGATATTCCTTAAATTGAAATATGTGGTCCCGGGTCCCTCTGTCTTTCCTAAAACCTACCTGGACTACGTGAATTTCAGATTCAAACTTTTTCTCTATCCTTCTTAATAGGATTCGCAAGAGTATCTTGCTAGCATGGCTGATCAGTGTGATAGTTCGGTAGTTCGTGCACAGCTTCAGGTTGCCTTTTTTGGGGGAGGGGAATATAAATTGATTTCTTCCATGCTTCTGGCCACTCTGCACTGTGCCATATCTGTTTACACAGCATGTGATAGACTTGAGCACATGCCTCTCCTCCTGCTTGTATTAGCTCTGCTGAGATATCATCGCATCCTGAGGACTTTCCCTTTTTCAGGCTTTTAATTGCAGAGCGTACTTCTTCCAATGTTGGTTCAGGTTCTTTCTCATCCTTTGGTAGAATTGTAACTGAGCGCTTTGTGCTATCTCCATACATGGTTCTGCAGTACTCTCTCCATCTATTCAGTATGTCTTTGGTTTCTGTTAATGTGTTATCCTCTTTGTCATTTATGACATGTGGAACCGGACGGAATTCCCTTGTCAGTGTTCTTATTGCTTTGAATGCATCTCTTTCTCTGCCTTGTTGCTGTAGGCTTTCTATATCCTTACATGTTTCTACTATGCATCTTCTTTTATCTTTTCTTATTTCTCTTCTAACTTTTCTTGCGCAGTTTTTATATGCTGTGTTGGTCTCCTTACTTCCCATTTGTTTTAATTGTTGCCTTTCTGCAATGAGTTTCTGTGTTTCTTCTGTTATATAGCTCTGTGTCTTATGCAATATCTTTGGAATCATTTCTTTTGCTGTCGAGATCTAAATATCCCTTGCGTACGATGTCAACTCCTCAGATGTCAACTCTTCCTTTATAGCAAGCAACGCCTCAAATTTGTTTTCTACTTTGATGTTGTATTCAGTAGGTATTGCTGATACATCAAAGCGTATTGACTGGCAACCTTTGTTAATCCTACGTAGTCTTGTTTGGAAACAGTGGTACAGTACCTGATTATATTATGAATTGGTTCCCATAGAGAGACCGCCAATATTCTTTGCTCATTGTTCTTCAATCAACTCGAAGCTTCTCTGCATCTGTTTTTTATAGGTTCTGTACCTCACAACCATATGCCATGGCTGGAATAACCATACTGTTAGAGGTGTCAGCTCTTGCTTTGTTCTTTTTATTATCTGTTCATGAATGGGTTTTCATCTGACAGCAACTAGTGAATTATAGCTAACTGCTTGTGTTAACAAATCAAAGCTGGTCAAGACTCTATTCTGCCTCCAAGGAGTCACCCCAAAAAAAAAGTGAATCTGTGCAGCCTTTCTGAGAGAAAAGGGATCCAAAATCCTATGCTTCTTCTTCTTTCGTTCGCTTGGAGTATGTCTACATCTGCAAAGTTGTCTCCTGTATGAACTTCACATAGATCCATATAGTTTTCCTTCCAGTGTTGTTTCTAACTGCAATGCTGAAACCAGATATTTGGGCCAAAAGGCACAGATATTGCAGCCTTGCTGTAAACAGTGACACTACGTAAAAAAACATCCTGTCAGCTCAAATGTAGAAAAAGAAGACGTATACGTTTGATAGGATAAAAAATGAACCATCCTGCTACTATCTTTCATGAAATCTCATGTTTTGTTATGTGGAAGTTTGTTATTTTTTTAACCAAGTTAAACGTATTCATGCTTTCGACATTTGTGATGAAATGTTACTAACTTCTATATGCCATGTTCCAACTTTATCATATCCTTCTTTACTGTCCATCCTTCCCTAACATCATAAAGTACCCAATTACAGATTTGTAGACTAGAGCAATATTTCCCAACAATTTTACACCTGCTGATCGGTGAAAATAGGAAACAGTTTTCACGGTCCGGTGAAAATATAAAAAAAATATTTTCTTTGACTGGTGAAAATCATTGACATCCATTCAGTTTCCCTGTTTGGTTTTGTTCACTGATAAAAGTCTTCTCACACAATTAGATAGTTGAAAAGGGATCAAGATGCTGAGCAGCGCATGAGCTGCAGTGGTCAGCGACCCATAGCTGACTGCTAGCGTCAGGGTCAGCGAACCAGAGCTGCCAAGACCCTTCTACACCTCCACGCGGTGATCCTGGATAACAGGCTGCAGCAGGGCAGACTGGCTAAGGAGAAGGGATCGAAGAGGGAATGCTAACCCGGTACTCAAAAAATGCTTGCTGAAGTCGGATGTGTTGGACCGAAAGGTGCAAATATCGCAGTCAAGCTGTAAACTACGACAACGCATTCCGTTTTCTGGACTACATTCTGCTACTTAAGCCCTTTCAGGGTTTGGTAGTGGGAGATTGAGAACGAACGCAGAAGAAGAAGAAGCAGAAGGCATATATTTAATCATTTTTGTTCATTATCATGTGTTTATATTCTTCGGAGTGATTGCTGTCTTTTCTCATAGAATTGCAGACCATCAGTAATGAAGACGCCAGAGGCAAAGAAGGTTGTCTACCGCTACAACAAATTTGCTTATGTTTTGGTGAAGAACGAGATTCTCTACCATATTGCTTGGTTCAGATCTGTGGATGCAGCCAATAGTTGTAAGCTGATTTATTGTAATGCAAATGATAATTGTAATCTGATTTATTAAAATTTATTAAATGCAAATGATAGTTGTAAGCTGTTTTATTATTTTTGGAATCCTGGTATTCAAACAGGCATATTAATGTCTGTTGTCAGGCAGCTTCTGCTATAAGTAGTATGTATTTTACAACTTCCTGTGGCTTACTAGATATATTATAATTGATTAAAATGCAACTGATAGTCGAAAGCTGATTTATTATAATTTTTATTTTGCAATAATTGTTATAAGCTGGTTTGTTAATTGTTTTTGTTTAATAAGTATGACCAATAGATGTAAACTGTAAGCAATAATTTGATTTTGATTTGGCTTTTGTTCTAAGGGAAGCATATTGCCACCACTAAAGTTGGCCCCTCTACTGGAAGCCAGTATCCAAGTATCTGCATTGGGGATTTAAATAACAATGTTTTTACATGATAAGGTTGCTAGCCCCAAGCATAATCCCCTATAGTCATCTGTTATGTCATGCTTTGAAGGTTACAGTGGTGCTGTTTTTTTCAACCTTTATGCCACATTGGTGTCAGGAATAATTACATGCAACATATGACTTTTTCTGGACCAAATTTTTTGGCTCCATCAATGTAGCCTTGGATTCTATGGCTCCTTCTTCCATTGTTATTTATCAGATGGTCATGATCTTCCCCGTTTTTCATTTCTCCTAATAGTTCCAATCCAGTGCTCATCTGGTTATATTAATAGATTGTTTCATTAAGGCTCAAACAATCTCCAGCTTTATTCATTACTCTCTATTGGTTGTTGTCTTGCTCTCTATGATTGTTATTGCTTCTGACTATCTAATGTGAAGTATGCCACTGCATCCTCCAAGATCTACAGTAGTAGTTTTGATGCTATTGCTCCTGTGTTATGTTGGGTGATGCTGATTTTAAAATGTCTGCATGTTTGCAGGTCTACAAGTTCCCATTCTGACTGCTGATCCAGTTACGAAAGAGCAGCTAATCAACTTTGACCCCTATGTGTTTGAAGTGATCAAGGAAGCCCAGTACATGGTGAAACTGGGTCTACAAGTGCCTCGAAATGTGATCCAGCTCATTCATTCTTGTGCAAATGTTGTCAACATATTCCGCCATGTACAGGTCGGCTGCTATTTCTTCTGTTTTGTATCATCATCATCATCATCATTGTTGTTATCAAAATTCCAATTTTTAGTTCTCATCATCATGTGAAATATTCTTTTCAGAACATGTCTCCGTTATTGCAGCTTTGTATGCATCTCGGTATAGAGCGAGCTGGTCCGTGTTGTACAATGACATCCCCAGACTGTCTGTAATGTACTTATGCCATCTTTGTCGGTGTTGGCCTCTTTTTCTCCTTCCAGGAAACATGCCCTCCATTATCACTCTCTTCAGACCGTTATGCCTCTTCACATGACCAAAATATCTAACCTTTTTTCTTGCTATGTCTAAGAGCCAAATTTATGTAATATGCAGCAATTGCTAAATTTCTTTTTATTTATTCTGTCTATGATATTTTCAACATTCTTCTGTAACACTTTATTTGATAATTTTTGCAATTGATTTGTTTAATATCCATGTCTCACAACTGTATGTTACCACTGGGAAAATGTGTGTCCTGATCAGTTGTTTGCTTGCATGTACATATGCAGATCTGCCATCTTTGATTTCTTGGCATATTGCATTCACCAGTTTGCCATTGCTTTCAAGATAATTCAGGTCACTTACTAATTGTTTCATTGGTGCGCCCTCAGTCTGCTACCAAGCATTTTTAGCTTCAGATCCGGTGGCCATGGTCAGAATGATTGGTCATCCACCCATGCCACCAACAGTAGTGGGAACTTTCCATAGGTGACTAGACTACGGATGTTTAGAAACCCTGCGCAAATCCTGTGCTTTTCACAGAAATAACACAAGATGCAACCTGACTTCAGAGGACACTTCGACAAACATACTTTTAGCTATTAGGGTGAGTTCCAAATGCTGCCATATTTAAGTCATATGGTAATTCATCTACAAGAAAAACTCAAATTCAAATCATCTGCTGCATTGCAGGCTGTCTAGAAACACTTATGAAACAAGAGAGCTGATGCCATGTCCAAACCAAGGAACAGGATGGAATAATATTTCCACATAATGTCTTTTATAGAAGCACAAACTGTCATCCACAATCAGTACAACTCAGTGAAAGAAAAGCATGGATGTGAGCAATGAACCTGACCCAATTCACCAGCTCCACAGACACCAACAAAACACCATTTTTCACCTAAGAATAGGCCACTGCAGACTATTGAACCACCTATACCAGCTCAAGATATCGAATGCAAGTGATTGCTTATGTGGAGCCAGAGTTCAGACCCCTGAACACATCTTACAGGACTGCCCAGCTTACAGAGACCTACAATGCAAGAACTGGCCAAAGGGAGCAAAACTGATACATGAATTGGGGGGCTGCCACCTGGTCCTGGAGAAGACTGGATTTCGTTCTAGTGGCGGAACTCCAGATCTAGCATGACCAAAAAAGCCTAACGCAGAAGGAGAAGAAGTGAAAGACTAACGATCAAGCATTACCTCGATTAGGAAGACTTCCCAGAAGCATATGTGTGGATCTTAAAGGTCCAGATATTGCAGACCAGCTGTAAATTGCTATACAGTGCATCTTATCTTGAAAAATGGCAGAACAAATCAAGAAGAAAATTATGAAGTTGTGAATAACTAGTGATTGATGTAATAATTAATCTCTGTAATAATTAGTCTCCTCTTTGTTATTATCATTCATTAGATTCAACACAGCCTTCATCAAATCCATCGGCAAATTTAAGTTTGATAATTTTAGCACTTCAAATGCTCTTTGTTTCACATTAATTTCATAAATGCCAGTCCAAATCATTCTCATTGTTTTCCTGTACCTATCTTTGCGTTTTCTTTTCTTTTTATCTCAAGGTTTTCCAGGCCCTCCTTTTTTCGTACGAGCCCAACAAACCTTTTTGTAACATATTTTTATTGGATATAGTATTCATTTCTGGAACCACATTTCTATTGTGGCAAGGCGTTTCTTTGTTTATGGATTCATTGTCCTAGAGACAAAAAAACAACAGGTCCAGGCTCCAAAAACATAAAAATGATACTTAACTTAACTTAACTTAACATCTTTATACTGGTTTAGAAGACCCTGCAGAGTCTGTATACAACCAGTTACAAGATACGATAGAAGTCCTAAAGGATATTGGTGTAGATACTCACTGATCTGAGTAATCACATATGCAGTACTGGACCAACTGACCTGAAACTATCAACATTTATAACAATACCCAAAAAACCTTATGCAACAGAATGTTCAGACTTTCTAAAAATCAGTCTGATGAGCCACACAATTAAAATACTGCTCAAGATCATAAAAGAGAGGAGGGGACGGCGTGGCTTAGTGGTTAAGTGGCACGGCTCACAACCGGAAGGTGCTGGGCTCGATCCCCATCACAGCACCAGCCATTACCCCGGGGAAGCAAACCCTTAGAAAATGCAGGAGGAAGCAGACCCTTACATAAAATGCATGCTGAAGTCGGATGCACTGGGCCGACAGGCGCAAAATAAAAACCACAGTGCAACGCACACCACCTTGGGGATAAGAGAAATAAGGTGAACGCAAACAACAACAGAAATACAAGAGAAAATAAGAGGTAAAGAAGAGGGGGAAGTTTCAAAAGAACAATTTGGATTTAGAAAGTTTAATGGAACAAGGGAAGCAATTTTCTGTTTGAGAACGCTGACAGAGAAATATATAGAAATACATAATGGCATTTATATTTGCTTCATAAACTACCAGAAGGCTTTTGAAAGAGTCCAACATAGAAAATACATTAAATGTCTCCAAGAAATGGGTCTAGATGGTAAAGACATAAGACTGCTCAGTAATCTGTACTGGGAACAAACTCTTACAGTAAAAGTAAAATCAGGAAATATATGCTGTCCACGTATGGATGTAAAAAGAGGAGTGAGACAAAGATGTGTATTATTCCCTTGTCTTTTTAATATCTACACAGAACAAATCTTCAAGGCGATAGTGGGGATGCCAGGGCATTTCATTGGAGAAGTGGCAATAAACAATCTTAGATATGCGGATGATATAGTTTTGCTGGCACAAAGTAAGCAAGAATTACGGGAGCTTGTGACAACAATATACAAAATAAGGCAAGAGTTTGTATTAGACATAAACATAAAGAAAACAAAGACTATGATAATTGGGAAAAGTGACAAGAAGCCATGTATGAAAATAAAAATAAAAGATCAACTATTTGAACACGTACAGTTTCTCCTATCTAAGTCATATAATAACGGAAGATGGCAGCTGTGAAAAAGAAATCAGAAAGGGAATAGGTATGGCCAATATGGAATTCGGCAACATGCAACACAACCTGACATCCAAACAGATAAACCAAAATATTGAAAATGGGATTTGTCAGGTGTTATGTATATTCATCACTACTTTATGGCACAGAAACATGGACACTAAATAACAAGTTGGAAAAGAGTATTGAAGCCTTTGAAATGTGGGTATATAGAAGATTGGGTCACATTTCTTGTAAAGAGAAGAAAACAAATGTAGAGATTGAAAACTATACGAGAGGGTAGGGTGGAAGGCAGTCAACATTATAAGCAAGTATCAGGAGATGAACTGGTAAAAGCCTGTCAGATTGCACTAGTACGACAAGAGATAGTGTACACTGGAGATCCATTGCAGCTGTCTTAGATACAGTGATGGCACTTGAACTGAACTGATTGTTAGAGCTCTGGCCGTTAATGACGATGAAGTTTACAGAGTTATAAATAGTGTTTGACATATTGGTAGAGAAGAAAAGGCAGCGAGGAAGGCACCTGACAACAAACTTAAATAAATGATGTCACCTAATTGCAAATTTAAAGAATTCCTCATTGATGACAGTGCATGCTGCATGGCAACCTTGATCCTATGCTATGGAGACGGGAGACTAACGTCTAGTCAGGCGAAACATACTAATCAGAGTATATTAGTCAGGGTCAGGTAAAACATAATGATCAAGCTATGTTAGGGGCATGTGAAACATACTGATCATAATATGTTAGTCAGGGTTAGGGGAAACGTACTGATCAGACTATGTTATGGTCTTGTGAAAAATACTGATCAAGCTATGTTAGGGTCATGTGAAACATACTGATCAGAATATGTTAATCAGGGGCAGATGAAACAATACTGAATATTGTAGTCAGGATAAGGCAAAACATACTGACCGCGACCTCACTTCACTTCCAACCAGCCATAATCATCATAACCAGTACCTCTGTTCATTCCTCTCTGGGTACTATTTTGGTGATGGACTTCATTAGTTCTGTCTTTTTCACCATTGCAAATAGTCAATTAATGCCTTATTCACATCCTCATTATCACCATTTTAATCATAATCACCATCGTTATATATATATATATATATATATATTTAGTGAGCAATAGCCTTAGTGAACAATGTGGTTTTTTTGTATTCTCTTTTACACCATAATGCTTAGATTATTAGTATCTCATCATCATTATCTAGCTAATTACTACTCCATCATCCTTTCTTTCTTATTTCTCTTACCGCTACCTGTTTGATGGGACTTCTCAAACAATTCCTATCCTTGACATTTTACAAAGTTCGAGGACAGCGTGTGCTAGGGGTTAAGGGACACGGCTCACAAATCGAAGGTGCTGGGTTCACTCCCCAATCACAGCACTGGCCATAACCCTGGAAAAACAAACCCTTAGAAAATGCTGGAGGAAGCAGAATCTTACATAAAATGATTGCCGAAGTTGGATGCACTGGGCCGACAGGCACAAAATAAAACCAAGGTTCAACACAGACTGCCTTCGGAAATAGAGAAATAAGATGAATGCAAAGAAAATTTTTTTTTAAATTCACAGTTCAGACAACATTTTCATTACCATTCTAATTTCCATTTTCGCCATATATTTTGTATTATCTGTTTCTTCTATCTAAGGAATTCCAAAATAATGACTGGTTTATGATGTAGTCATCAACTCTCATTGTGTCTCCTTTCATGCATCTCCAATATCTTTTCAATACCACTCATTGTTCTTGCTCATTGCTCAATTCTACAATGAAGTCTTTAAAAAAAAATTTCATCTTAATCCTTCTAGTCTGATAGTTCTCTTTCTTAGGTTATCCTCTTCAATGCCTAGAGGCATAACAATATTTTTGGTTAATACTTACACTTGATTATTCTAACAAACTGGTGATTGACATGTGTATGCTATGATAATATAAATTTATAAAGATTTGTTACAAATTTTTTTGTCATTTTCAATATTCCCCTTTTTCTTTATGTAATGCTACATCTGTTTTGATTTCCAACTTTTTCTCAATGTAATAAAGTCTTGTTTGCTTTATCCTTAATTTGACATTGTTGTTCATTCCTCGCTCCATTCTAAGTTTCTGCTTTATTTCACATTTTGCATAGACATTTCACATGCTTTCTTTCTCATCATGATGAATACCATTAAGCATAATCAGTTATAGCAGCAATACATTAATATATATTTATGTTTCAGATGATGCTTTTGGACTACACAATGCTGAAAACTTCTATTCCAGATGTGTTTCTTACTCTTATGCAGCCTCACATATTTAGGGTACTTTATATTAAATAATAATTATTAAACAATCACAACCGTGGAAGTGAATCCATGGAATCTTCTTCTTTTGCATTCGTCCTTAAAAGGATGTTGTAAGATAGTTTGCAGTGAGGCTGTGATATCGACTCCTTTTGGTCCAACATATCCTATTTCAGTGGACTTTTTTGGGGGGTTTGCCTTCTCACTACAATCCTTATTCTCAGGGCTGCCTATTGAAGGTGGAACAGGTCTTGGGCAGCTCTGATTCACTGACCATGGTTCAAGCAGCCAGCTTTAAATCACTGGCTGCTGTCATCTCATTCTTTGCTGTACCTTCTGCCCCAAATCAGTTATTTAAAAATAGTTGACTCTTCTGTTCATTACTTTCATCTAGCATAGACCTTGTGGCAATTTACTTTCTATGTCTATGTATAATAATGTCCTACTATACAAACATGACTTTACGAACATCTTCAATTACAACCAGAATCTTTGCATATGAACATGAGTTCCCCCACATGAACATTTTCCAAGCTTGATTTTTAAACCAACCAGTCTGTTCATTTCAAAATTAATTGCACGCCATGTTTTCTTTCAGTTTGATTTTGAAAGTCATGCATAGCATAACGTTTTTGAAATTCTTCATGTGTTTATCATATTCATAATTGATCCAAAATGGTGATATTCATCCTAATTTGGAAATAATTGCAAAAGTAAATTCATTTATGGAAAACTCAATACCCTGTTACTGAGAAATATTAATCAGCGGAATATTAACCTGCTCAAGCCTAGCCCGCTAAGCAGGAAACCTTTCTCCCGGCTACATCCAGCTCATACCAGAGCTGGGACCTGCACAGTGGCATGTACTCCTGTACAGATCGACTAAGATCTGAGTTGGGACTTACTTAGGATATTTTAGCAACCACAATAGGGTGCAAGTGATCTATTCTTTGATCCCCAGAAAGGGGTCATGGGGTCCATTTCGGGAATAATAAGAATAATACTGAAATCATAAAACTATTACATTCAAGCCATATTACTTCTTCTTCTTCTTCTTCGTACGCAGTCAGACAGTAACCATTATTTTTTCTAAAAAAGCGGCGGTCATCCTGAGGCTGTCACCACTGCCATAGAGCTTGTCTTGCAGTTCCACTGGTGATGGCCACATCTGCTCTATCTGATCCTCGTATGTCGGGCAGTTCTGCAGCAGATGTTCAGCGGTCATTTTACCAGTACCGCACGGGCATTCGTCGGTACACCCTATCTTCAATTTGTTGAATAGGTGGTACCTTAGTCTATTGTGGCCAGTGCGAAGTCTGAAGACAACGACCTGCTCTCTTCGGTTCAACTGGTAATAGGCATCGTTTTTGGTGTAACCAGTATGTTCGGTTTCTCATTTGGTCATGTATCTGGCTTTGATAAGCCGTTTTGACTCTTCGTACGTCATACTAGTATCTGTTTGTGGTAGTCTTGCACCTTCTTTTGCCAGTCTGTCTGCCTCCTCGTTGCCTTGGATGTTGCAGTGTGATGGGACCCACTGTACCACTACCCTTTTTGGTGCGGACTGCTGGCACAGTTTGCAGAGTGCTGCTCTTAAGTCATTAAGCTCAGTGTTTTTCTGGCTTTTTAGCACTGTGACTACGGCGAGAGCATCTGTAAGCAGGACTATATGGCTTTCATTTTCACTGTGTGTCACCATTTCTTCCACTGCCGCCCTCAGTGCCTCTGGAAGGCATATTACAAATTGAAAGACTTTCGGGATCAAGATGCTGAGCAGCACATGAGCTGCAGTGGCCAGCGATCCATAGCTGACTGCTAGCGTCAGGGCCAGCGAACCATAGCTACTTACCCTTTCAGGGTTTGGTAGTGGGAGATTGAGAACAAATGAAGAAGAAGAAGAAGAAGAAGAAAGACTTTCAGGTGTGAAGCTTTTTTGTTACTATTTTTTATCTGACATTTAAATAATTAGTCTTGCAACAAACCAAGATATTTATAGATTGCGGTGTAAACTACAGTTTAATAATTTACCACATATATTTTTTTTAATCTATGAACATGCACTTCTGTCTTTTATTTTTTAGATTGATGCTCTGATCTTCCCAGCATTGACCTCAATAACCTGGACATCACTAGAAGTACATAATTATTTCCGAGAACTCGACAAGGCTTTTCATGAATTCAGCCTTCTTATTAAAACGGTAAATTTTAAAAGTATTTTTGTTTCTCAGGTGTAAATCGTAAATTCTAGTCCATGTGTTCATTATCTAAAACTTTTCAGCTTCCTGTGGAGCACAGGTCCTTATACAAATACATGCCAAGTCATTAAATGTTGATTTACTCATATCTATTGAAGTTTTTGTGGTTTTAAATTTCATGTCTACAGTATGGCATAGCCAGCACTATGACAAATCCTCCTCAGTCACCTCTTATGACATGCCTAGCAGATTACAGTGCTATTGTTCTTTGCTCCTTTTGCTCACCCATGGTGCAGCCATGGTATATTTCATTGATCTGTGCTGCATAGTAGTGAATGTAAAAGAAACTGGTTGTATACAGCCTCTGCAAAGTCTTCTAAACAAGTATAAAGATGTTAAGTCAAATTAGGTTGGCATTTCTCAGCTGTAGTTACAGACAAAATCATTTCCGAGCAGAGCAGGACAAATGACAATAATTTCCAGAATGAGAAGGAGATTGAGACAGTTACTGTAGTTAATTGCTGACAATCTGAGACAGCATTGATGAGGGCAGCTATCATGCTGAACTTTTGGTCCCTCTTTCTGAAAGTTCGGAAGAAATGGGTTTGTCAGGAATGGATAGAAGACATTCGGGTCTCAAACCTTCAGGGACATGTGGATTTACTGTCCCTGCCATGCTGATGCTCACAGCAATTAAAGAGCTGACATGCTGACTCTGATGGCAACCATTATGGGTAGCATTAGATATGGAAATCGGGGAACATATTAAACTCAGTTTATGACATTGCAGTACATGATTTGAGAGAGCATTAAAGATGGCGCCTAATTGGCCGAAAGTTTAACTTTACTTTCGTGTTTTAGTCCATTATGGATGTCACCAGGACAAAGATTTGACTGGAATTAACGCTAGTCGATGACTTACACTTGTGTACATGGAAATGTGCTGTAGTTTTCCACTTGGATTAATTCGTTTGTTAATTTTGTGGTGTTTTCCACTCCAATTATCCTGGCATAGTCATCAGCCATTTGAAATAGTATTTCGGCTAGCCTGTGTCATATTTCTGTGGTCCAGTGCACATATAACCAGCAAGCTACTAGAACCATCAGTGTCCATACCCTTTGTCATTTGCTAAAAGAGTGAGCATCTACGGTTCTGCCCAGAATATCATCGTGTTTGTTCTGTCTAGAGTGTCATTGTTTTGGTTCTGCCCATGCCATTGTGCCGGTTGTGCCCAGATTGTCATTGTGTAGGTTCTACCCAGAGTGTCATTGTGTCGGTTCTACCTAGAGTGTCAATGTGTCGGTTCTACCTAGAGTGTCATTGTGTCGGTTCTACCTAGAATGTCTTTATGTTGATTCTGGTCAGAGTGCCTTTGTGTCAGTTCTACCTAAAGTGTCATTGTGTTGGTTCTGGTCAGAGTGTCATTCTGTCGGTTCTGCCTATAAATGTCATTGTGTTGATTCTGACTAGAGTGTCATTGTATCGGTTATGCCTAGAATATCATTGTGTTGGTTCTGCCCAGAGCATTAGTTTTGCCTAGAGTGTCATTGTGTTGATTTTGGTCAGAGTGCCATTGTGCCAGTTCTGTCTAGAGTGTCATTGTGTTGATTCTGGTCAGAGTGCCATTGTGTTTGGTCAGAGTGCCATTGTGTCAGTTCTGCTCAAAGTGTCATTGTGTTGATTGTGCCAAGAGTGTCATTGTGTCAGTTCAGATTAACACTCAGAGATCATTCAGCATTCTTTTTTGTGTGTATCATTTCTAGGTATGTGACATTAAATACATGCGCATTGATGCCAAACTGGCCCAGATAGCAGAAACACTTTTGTGCTCACTTCCTAGTACAAACCCCTGGACAATGGAAGAGTTCTTACATAACACAAAGGTTGGACAGTTATTTTGTGTATACATTGACATAATCTATCTTCGTAGCTTCCTGTATCATATGTCCAAAATATATGCGTGTTATTGGGTATTATGTATCAGATTAAGTTTCTTTTTTTTTTTCAAGAATATCTGGGATGTTTACATGTTAGGAGATTCATTTTTGTCTATTTTTGTTAAGTTTATATCTTATAAGATTATACTTTGTCTGTGCTGTTTTATGTTCTAGGATTGTTTTGTCTGTTAATATGTATGTGGTGTTTATGTGTTCCAAATCACTTTTGTCTGTCAATGTGTAGGTTGTGTTTACGTGTTCTGAGATTCGGTTTTGTCTATCAGTGTCTGTGGAGCTTAAATCTTATAAGATTACTTTGCCTATAGTATTTATATGTTCCAAATTCAGTTTTGTCTGTCAATGTTACTGTGGTGTTTTGGGAGGAAGACTAACGTCTGGTCAGGCACAACATACTGAGCAGACATGTTAGTCAGGGTCAGGCAAAATATACTGGCCAAGACCCCCACCTCGGCTACCTCGCAGCCCTCCCTGGATACAGGATGTTCTCATGGCAGCCTGGCTAACAAGGTGAGGCATCGACATGAGATCCCCATAGTAGTGAGACACGCAAATGAAGCCAAGCATAGCACAATCGCCTGGAGGATCCAAGTCCACCTTCATCAGCACACTCGGCCAATGCGGAAAACTACTGCAATCCGCCATATTTATTGTCCTTTTTAGGGCTCACAAAAGAGTAATCCTACTAATTGTGGGCATTCGAAACAACAACTTAACTTAATTTAACTTAACTTAATTTTACTTAACGTCTTTATACTGGTTTAGAAGACTCTGCAGAGTCTGTATACAACCAGTTTAATTTACATTATCTTGCTCTAAAAGCTATGCGCATCCAATTTATTCTTAAATGCATTAACTGTCCCTGCCTCCACTACCTCCTGTGGCAATGCATTTTAAGCATTTACCACTCTCTGACTAAACAAATATTTCCTAATATCTAATCTGGACCTCTCTTTAGTTAATTTATAGCTAAGTCCTCTTGTTCTGGTGGGTGGCTGTATTTTGAAAAACTTGTTATAGTCAAATTTATCCATTCATCTTATAAACCTGTATTAAGTCACATCGAATTCTTCTTTTTCTAGACACTGTAGGCCGGTTTTTCTGAGTCTTTCCTTATAACTGTAATTCTGAAATCCCACAATCAGCTTTTTCGCTCTTTTTTGTATTCTTTCCAGCATGTTTATATCCCCTCTATGATAACGACTCCACACCTAAAAACAGTAGTCTAAATCTAGGTCTAACTAATGTTTTACATAGTTTGACTATCATTTCCTTGCTCCTATGTTTAATATTTCTTTTTATCATACGTAACATTGCATTTGCCTTTTTCACTGCTACCTGAACTTGCTCACTCGCCTTACCTGTATGATCTATTATAACCCCTAGGTCCCTTTTCTTATCTATCTTTCTAATATTGTTTTCTCCCAACAACGACAGTGATGTTTATATGTTCATAGATTTAGCTTTCTGCTATAGGATTATACTTTGTCTGTATTATTTAAAATGTTCCAAGATTCTGTTTTATCTCTCAATGTATCTGGTGTTTATATGTTTTAAGATTCTCGTTTGTCTACCAATATGTGTATGGAGTTTATATGTTCAGAGATTCAGTTCTTGTCTGTTAATATGGCTGTGCTGCTTTTATGTTGAAAGATTCAGTTTAGTCAGTGTATGTAGTGTCTATGTTATAAGTTTAAGTTTTGTCAACATATATCATGGTTAAATGTTTGAAGATTCATTTTTGTCTGTCACTGTTTCTGCAGTGTTTATATTTTAAGGGATTCAGTTTTGTTGTTGTTTTGCATGCACACAATGAGTAAGTAGGTTTACTATTTTGTGCGCCCTGAAAAGGATGTTAAGTGACGTTTTGCAGTAGATTTCTTCACATCCTGTGTGCTGATGAAGGTTGACCAGGGTCCTTCAGGCGGTTGTGCTATATTTGGCTTCATCACTACTACGGGGATCACGTCTATCACACTAGAAAACTGAGGTGAGGATCTTGGCCAGTATAGTTTGCCTGATCCTGACTAACATGTCTGATCAGTATGTTGTGCCTGACCAGATGTTAGTCTTCCTCCTCACAGTTTTGCTAATGCCTGTAGTGTTAAAATGCAAAATTGACTTTCTTTATGTATGTCAGCTGTGTTTATATGTTATTTTTTTTGTTTAATATGTTATATGAAATGCAATGCAACAGATTATAAGACTTCATAAAGATCTATTGACAGTTGCAATAACATGTAATCTTCAAAGTTGGTTATGTATAAAAATTGAACAGCTGCTCAACACTATACTCAAGGGAACAATCCTAGCCACAAGAAAGTGAGGAAGATTTTAGATTCACTGAATATAGATTATCCAGAAATGGACAAAAAAAACCTTGATAGATCCAGAAATAGTAGTGACTGTCCAACAGAAATTAAAAGACAAATTCTAAATACATCAAGATCTGGTACCCCAATAACTTCCTAGATTATGGGGAAAGAAGAAAAGGAAGATGTGTGTTGTGTTATATGTTATAAAATAGCATTTTATCTGTCATGTTTATGTTATTTAAGATACAGTTTTGTTTTTAAGCATGTCTATGATGTTTAAAGGCTATATAAAGTGTAGTTTTGTCTGTCAGCATTTCCACACATGTTGTAAGGTGACTAAGGTAATTGTGCATTCGGCTAGCGACCTCATCATGTAAAATATATTGCTATAGAAACCACCACTCGAAAAGCAAACAAACTACTTTGTTGCAGTCTTCCAAAAGAAGAACAACTGTAGTGGTGGCTCTATACGGCTGGAGTGAAAAAGGGACAAGAAAAAGAAGGCAAGCTACCAATAGCTATTTTATAACTGACCATCAGATGCTACACAAAGATAATAATAGCTCTTTTTCAAGAAGATTTCCAGAATAGTCACATTTCCCAACATTCAATTATGTATTTTATTTTTTTTGGCGTTCGTATTATTTCTCTATTCCCCAAGGCGGTGTGTGTTACACTATGTTTTTATTTTTCCCCTATCGGCCCAGTGCATCCGACTTCAGCATGCATTTTATGTAAGGGTCTGCTTACTCCTGCATTGTCTAAGGATTTTCTTCCCCGGGAGATTGACCGATGCTGTGATTGGGGAACGAACTCAGCACTTTTGGGATGTGAGCTGTGTTACAAGGTGTGTTACACTATGTTTTTATTTTTCCCCTATCGGCCCAGTGCATCCGACTTCAGCATGCATTTTATGTAAGGGTCTGCTTACTCCTGCATTGTCTAAGGATTTTCTTCCCCGGGAGATTGACCGATACTGTGATTGTGGAACGAACTCAGCACTTTTGGGATGTGAGCTGTGTTACAATGATGTATTTAAAAGTCATCTTTATCTGTCAGTGCTGTTTATTTGTTGTAAGGCAGAAATAGATACTTGTTATTATCTAATAATTTTTAAAGCAAGGCTGCTAGAAAATTCAGGGTTTTAGTAACAGTTTTTTGTTGTTTTCACATCGCAGTACATTTGACCATCTACATAACAGAGTGGTTAGGATGTTTTCTCAGATGAATATGGAATCAGGGTTTAATTTTCAGTTTCGATATCCTCCAGTCTGGCCAGCTGTAAATGGTATTCTGACTTAACATTAGGGAAATTAAGGCAGTGAGTGGGAGACCTAATACAATAAATTCTCTCCTACACTTGTAACACCAATAGCATTTTACATTGCAGGAAAACACAGTCAGAATTGGGGATGACTTGAACAAACTGAACAAGATGATCTGTGACACAGCCTATGAGCTACTTCGTGTGTTCATAAACAGTGCAGTTAATGAATACAAGCTGTTGGAGATCATATACATAGAGGAGCAGAGGATTGGAGACCCAGAAAGTAAGCATCAATTTTAGTGTATTTTATAAGTTGTCTTTAATACAAGGGTCAACAATTGGCAAAGTGATAAGTTTGGTTGTCTGTCCACTTGTGTTGGTGAATGTCATTAAGAGCTTAAGTCTTAAGCCAAATGTGTATATTGGGTCATTGTAAAAACATGTAGTTAAAGGATTACTCATGTCATCTGGGGCCAAAGATGCAGCACATTAAATGTGTTTGCAGCAGCCAGCAACTCACATCTGGCTGCTTGCACCAAGTTCAGCAAACATTAGCTGGTGAAGACCTTACTCCACCTCCAAATGGCGGATCTGGAAACATGATCGAGGTGGTATTTCTCTTTCCCAAACTTTACCAAGTAGTTTATATACTTAATGATTGGTGAAACAAACTGATATTTGCAGAAAAAGTTGCTATTCAAACTGAAGTTGGCTTGAATTGGTTCAATGAATTTGATCAATATTTTCAACAAAAACAAATTTTGAAAGCTAAATCAATATAAAATGGTTTAAATTAATCCTCAATAATAACATTTATTTTGTCTCTGTTCTCAGACAAAAAAACTTTGCAGACAACTCACACAGTAACTGCTATCAGTACCCTAATAGAGAGTGGAGAACCTGATCGAAGTCCATTGCCAGAGGACCTTATGACCCAAGAGAGCTACATGGCCAGTTGCCTGGCACTGTTTGAAGATTTTAAAGGCAAAATGATAGATGCTTTGGTCAAGAGTGTTCGAGCTTCCCTGGCAGCTATGCGGAAGAGATTCCTTGCAGCGTAAAACTTTGTGTAGACTTCATGTGTACTGATGTTTCCTTTAATGATATATTCTTTCTCTTCTTCTAATCTGCCTAGAAAACTTGTTCATTCTTATATTCCTTGATCGCATTTACTGTATTGTATTTATAACTTTCTGTTAAAACCCAGAAGACTACTAGCAGGCTTCTTTTTCTGCAGCGTTTGTCCTGAAAAGGATGTTGCGTCATAGTTTAACCTTTAGTACGCTGCATTTTTTTTGGCGCAAATTTATGCAACTTTATATTTCGCTATGGTAATTGATGTTCAAAGCTTGTAACTTCTGTTTGTTTGTCAATAAAAATGATTTTCTTATGTGTAGAGACACAATTCAATAAAGAACTTTTGGGTGTTATTGTTTTTGTTGTGTGTTTGTTAGTTTATGAGATACAAAAAGATGGTCTAGTCGCTCCAATAGAAATCCATGGAAACCACAATAACGTATCGATACTGTGTTTACAATATCGACACAACTGTTAGTTTCCAATTCAAACGTAGTTATTACGTCTAAACAAATAGAATAAACAGATCTACTCGATAAAGATCTTTCCCAACAACCCACTTCACCTTTTGTAAAAAGTCGGCTTGCTCCAATCGGCGTATTAGAAGAAAAATTGTTCAATATCCATTTGTAATCTAACATACGATACTTTTACCGGCAAAATATCATGTGTAGATGGATGACGTATTCAGCATTTTAAAAATAGCTATCGGTAGGGTCTCCATGAAAAAAAAATTTTTTTTTTTTTAAATTCTGTTTTTGTAGGCAGAGTTGGTCCAGACTGTCTCGACCAGGGTATGCTAAATGTTAAAGCAAGGATGTGATATCTGCTCCTTTTTGTCTGAAACATCCGGTTTCAGCACAGTATTTTGCTTTCCCTCTTCCATCTCTATTCTCTTAGCCAGACTACATGTATGCAACCTGTTTCCTGGAAGTAGAATAGGGTCTTGGTCAGCTGTAGTTCACTGACCCTGATGTAAGCAGCCACCTATGAGTTGTTGGCTGCTGTTAGCCCATTCATTGCCGCATCTGCAGTCCCATTTGGCATGTGTGAATGGCTTGCAATGTCTAGAGTTAGAATCTTCTACCTCAGAGGGTGGGACGATGAGGCTAATGTTAGCCAAGGTCAGGAGAAATATACTGATCAAGACCCTCACCTGACCTCGTTTGTCGTCCTGGAAACGGGCTGTTGTCGAGGGCAAGAGTCTGGCTATCAAGGTGAGGTTCGACGTTATCCCGTAGTAGTGAGCGACACGCAGATGAAGCCAAGCATAGCACAACCGCATGGAGGACCCCGGCCCACCTTCATCAGCTCGCTCAGAATGTGAGAAAAGCTACTGCAACCCGCCACTAAACGTCTTTTTCATGACACACATAAGAGTAACCTACTCATTGTGGGCATTCGCAAACAACAAACAACAACAACCTCAGAGGGTTTAATAAAGATATTATTTCCTAGGATTCCAGGACCCCTTACTAGAGAGAAAATGATAAAACCACTGCACCTCCGTGCATTTTGTATAAAGCAACAAAAGAGAGTTGTGGATGGAGCAATCAACCTCATCATATAAAGAAATTGCTGCTAAAGCTCACACCAACAGTGTGGTTATTACAGCCATGGTTGCTACAGCCATGGTTACTACAGTCATGGTATATAGCTGCAAAATATGTAACCCTACAGAATGCCGATGCTGATAGACTCCGTATGGCCCAACGGGCAATGGAGCGAAGAAAATTTAAGATCTCTATTCTAGACCAAATCCGCAATGGAGAGATCAGACATTGTACTTCCTTCACTGACATCATAGATGTCGCTCTGTTATGAAAATACAGATGGGCTGGCCATGTGGTGTGCATGCCAGATAATAGATGGACACGTAGAGTGACCTTCGGGTGGCCCTATAACTTCAGAAGCCCACGCGAATGACCAAGGTTGAGCTGGAGAGTTGGTCTGAAGGAGGCCCTGTGCCCAACATGGTACACCAAGGTAAAAAAGCGAAATGAGTTTACTCAACATTTGGCTATCTGGCATCAGACATGTGCCTGATTGAAAACTAGGTTTTAGAGATTAGAGTTTCAGAAATCAATACCACAAAAACCATATAGATATATATATATATGGTTGTGCACACCTTGCAGAGTGTATAACCTGTTGAGTTTGTGGGTTTGAATGAAAGCTAGAGGTCACACCAACAGTGTGGTTATCATAGCATGATTATTACAGCCATGGTTACTACAGCCAGGGGTTGCTGTAGTCAAGAGGTTAAGGCACTCACCTCTCACAGTGATGAACGGAAACGCTGATCGATTGAATCCCACAAGTTTCAAGCGACCCCTGGTCTCACAGGAGGTAAGACCAGAGTGCCTGCATCCCTAGTTACCTTCAGTCCTCTCGACCAATAGTCTTGCCACTGATCCAAGGGAACTCAGGTTAAGAGTGAGATTGATGACCTGCACATATTCTTCCTCACTATAATCCAAATACAGCACACATCACATTATTAAGACAAATCCGTCTGATTTTGTGGCCATCATTGCTTCACGATGGGTAATAACTTTAACTTTAAATGAATGAAAGCTATATAAACTGTTCCCCAAATATTATATGAGACCTTACAAAAAACCGGCCTAGAGTGTCTAGAAAAGAGAAGAATTTGAGATGACTAAATACAGGTTTATAAGATAATCAAAGGAAAGATTAATATAATATATAAAAATCAATATAACAAGTTTTTCAAAATACAACTACCTACAAGAACAAGAGGGCATAGCTACAAATTAACTAAAGAAAGGTTAAGATTAGACATTAGGAAATATTTTTTTAGTCAGAGAGGGGTGAATAATTAGAACGCATTGCCACAGGAAGTAGTAGAGGCAAGAACAATTAATTTATTAAGAATAGATTGGATGCTCATAGCTTTTAAAAGCAATGAAATGTAAATTAAACTGGTTGTATACAGACTCGACAGAGTCTTCTAAAGCAGTATAAAGACGTTCAGTTATATAACAATGCAGACATGTTGGCATTACAAAATCAATAAAAATCTTTGAGGGGCTAAAGATGCGGCAGTGAAGTCAGCGACTCATGACTGGCTGTTTGCATCAGGTTCAGTAGCCCATAATCGGTCAAGAGCCTATTCCACCTCCATGTGGCAGCACTGGAAACAGACTGCGACCATGCAGTCTGGCTAAGCGGTTAAAATTAAGACCCAGTTCCAAGAACACTGTGGTGAAATAGGATGTCTCTGGTCTAAAGGCGCAGAAATCGCAGCCTAACTGTAAACTATAACACAATGTCACAAGAGTCCTTTTCAGGACAAATACCGAAGAAGAAGAAAATCTTTCAGCTCCCTATGGAGCACATGTCATCAGCAAATACATGCCAAGTTCTCCAATCCTCTGCCATTTGTTCCCTGTTTTCTTTATGTTTGTCTTTTTTTTGTCTTCTCCATGTATATTTTGAACTGCCTCTACTTCTCTTGCCTCTGGAGTTTCAGAACAGAGACTGTCTTGTAATGCTATCAACTAGTTTTCTTGATGTATGACTTATCCAACACTAAGGACTCCTCTTCATGTTCTGTTCAGCCAGCATCTGTCCAGTTCTCAACTAAGATCCACATTAATTATCTTATCATATCATTTAAATCTCTCTATTCTGTGCAGACACCCATTTATCAAAGTCTGTGTCTTTTTAGTTGCTTTTGTTTCTCATGGTCAGAGCTAAACAATAGAATGGACTTAACTATGGACAATAGATTTAAAATTTTTATTTTTGTGTTGGTATGAATTTCTATGGATTCCATAATTTACCAAATGTAAAGAATTCTCTTGCCTTTTCTGTTCTTATTTCTATAAGTGATATTGCACCTTAAAGTTCTATATGAGCTTTTCAGTAAGACAAGGGCTAAGCTATCATGGAAATTCAAACAAAAAGTACAAGCAAGCCTGAGAGTAATAAGTTACTAAGACAGAGGAAGGTCTTAGCTATTAGAATATCTTTTGTGTAGAAGTGAGCCTAATGGACAGATCAATATTAAACAGGGAATAGGGAATAAAATATAGACCTGTCTATATCCTGAGCCAAGACCAAAGTTCACAACCACATTTCAGACACAGCACCTAAGGGTATTAACTCAATACAACACTGGAGGCTTTAAAGAATTAATTTACCTCAGCAGCATGATCTCATTCGATGGGCACAGTGGTCCAGTGATCGGACTAGCTGTATCTGCTATGCACGACCTATGGCGTGTATAGAGTAACGCCAAGATCTCTGTTGACACAAAAATTTGCATCTACCAGTTCTGCATGGTTCCAGTTCTGTTTTACAGCTCCAAAATCTAGATGTTACTGAAACACGGCATGTCGAGACTAGAGGCCTTCCACATGTGCAACCAGTGACGTATCCTGGACACCGTATGGCAGGACTACATCCACAACATGGAGGTCTCTTCTAAAACAGGCCTCCACCCAATCTCAGAGACACTTGACCTCCGCCAGGTTTTTTGGTCGATCATATTGTATGACTGGACCATGAAACCCTGGCCCACAAAATACTCCACAGGTCTTCCTCAGTGCCAAAAGTCTTACGCCAACCGACTGGAGGTACAGAAGAAGCCGTCCCCGCACAATACATCTCCAGCAGATAGCATCCTCCACCTCCGCTCTGGATGAGGCCTGGAACCATGCCACAGCAGTGGATCATGGATGTTGCCGACCAACGCAATAGACCTCATACGCCTAAGCGAACTTATTATTATTATTAACCCTACCAGACCGCTGTACCCATTTTTCGGTAATTTCCTTAACTGCCGCTAAACCGCTGGACCTAATTTTCGGTAATTTGGATAGTACGTCATAAAATGCGTCAGAATCTAAAAATAACCAACCAATTGTGGTCAATCCTCGTGATTAGTCATTGCAAATGGCTGCCCCCATGTTTGAATTGATTTTGTGGAGTTTAACGTGAACAAATTCTGAAAATTGACAATGAAACGAACGGCTGATGAACCAAGCACTTCAACAGGAAAGCAAAGTAAGTCTAGGCTTATGACAGTCCAACAGGTGATCAATAATTTGGTTGATTCAGACTCTGTTCAAGTGAAACAGACAGTTATAGCTCGAGTGATGAGATGAAGGCTTTTCTTGGACTGAGGATCTATATGGAATCCTCCTGTATAAAGCCCAGCTATCAGGATTATTGGACAAATGAGGGCTCTTTGTTGTGTTTACTGCCGGATTTCGAAATGTTTTATGACTCGAGACAGATTCTTTGCCTTTTGCTGGGTGGATTGGCACACAAAGGTAGAATATTGACGCTAGATGAAAGGTAAATCTATTTTCTACAATGTCTCCAAGTTACATCTTATTCTAACCACTTGTTTGCATGTAATTAACATTTTTCTATATCATATTAGTTTTTTCTCTTTAGTGCCCTGGAACCCAGGAATGGGGGACAGTTGGGTTCAGGGCCTTAGGTCTGGTAGGGTTAAAGTATGCGATGATTGGCTTCATAAAGATGTACAGTAGAAGCAGAAGACACTTATTTCTTTTCTCAGATATCAACGCCTAGCCACTGTAGCTATAGATGATGACTCCAAAATGTCAGGACCATTCTTCTCTGTAGACATTGAGCTCAACATTCCCAATGTTGTGAGTGCTGGTCTGTAGTGTGGAATGAATGATGGGGATGAGAATAATTATGCAGATAAAGGTTCCACCATTTAAAAAATTATTTTATGAACATTTTGAATGTTCGAAACTCACAGTATTTACTTGTTCTTTGGTTGTATACTATGTATGTTTCCATGAATAATTGTATTATGTTTTTTGTTAAATCTTTACCACGCTAGATTAAAAAGTTACATCTTCTTCCTGCAGCTGATTTATCATTCAGCACGTCAAGTCACGTCACGACGTGGTTTTTTTATTTTGAGTACCTCTAATCTTTATTTTTGTGTGTGTGTGTATGTCTAGAGACATATATTAATAAAGAACTTGTTGGTGTTATTGTGTGTATGTTAATTTCTGAGATACAAGAAGATGAAGGTGATAGTGGTGAAAAATAGCACAAACATATAGACTCGACCGATAGTGGCATCCCTTGGTTAGAAATAAAATGTGCAGAAAACAAACTAATACTACTACCGATGTGTACCGTAATGGCTATATCTATATCTATATCACTTCGACTGTAAACATAATTATTGTATCTACATAAAACTAAATAGATCTACCTCTGAAAAATCTATTGCAGAAACTCAACTCCCCCATTCTTAATAATGGGTGAATCTTCAAATCCGAGCAAAAAATCTTAAACAAATTAAAAAATCGCCATTGTTTTCGTCTAGCTATATATGACGGAAGTTGGAACTCTCTACAATCAAAAGAGCAGTATGTTCAGCTGCTTTTATGGCATTAACCCGGTAGTTTAGTCCCACGGACCCTAGATCTGGCGCAGAATTTTGACCTCGGTATGGAACAAACGGGTTGCAATTTCATGATGCTAGTCTGATAAAGGTTAAATTAAATCTTTGCAGGTCTTCTGACCATATCCTTTTTCAGTGCTCTGAAGCTGGAAAACTTTATCCCAAAGACATGATCCATTTCTTTTCTACTTTATCCTTTGCGGTCTTTCTTCATACAATTCTTAGCTTCCTTTGAATATCAATTTCTGTTTTGTCCATCCATCTTTGCAGATGTCCACTTGGTCTCACACCATGAAATATTTAATTTATGTATTTTGTATAGTTAATTGTTAACCTCCACATATCTAACACTATGAAAGACTGTTAGATCTCATGGTGTTGACTTCAAGCAGCCTTTGTCAGAAAATAGCAAATTTCCTTAACTACTCATTAAATTCTATTATATTTATGTCAATCATTTGACATTTTTTATGTTCAATGATCACGAGCTCAACTTATTATGTGTGCTGCCCAACTACTTTCCAAGAGGCTTCTAAGTATTATGGAGATGGTAATAGACCCACTGCCACACTGAGAGCATGTTGTAGGTAACTCATAATGTGGTATACCCCTCTGGGGTAGAAAAATCAGACTCTTGGCATTCCACAGATCGTGCCATTCACAAATACCAAAAGCCTGCTGAATGTACAGTAACCTTTTGAACTTGAAAGACAGCTCTAGAAACAATACCCCAAATTTGATGCAGTAAGGAGATCAAGATGCTGAGCAGTGTATGAACTGTAGTGGTCAGCGACCCAAAGCTGACTGCTAGCATCAGACCTAGTGACCTAGAGCTGCGAAGACCCTTCTCCACATGATGATCCTGGATAACAGGCTGCAGCAGGGCAGACTGGCTAAGGAGAAGGTATCAAAGAGGGATGGCTAACTCGGTACCCAAAAATGCCATGCTGATGTAGGATGTGTCAGGCTGAAGGGTGCAAATATCGCAGTCAACCTGTAAATTACAACACAACGCATTCCGTTCTGCGGACTACATCCTGCTACTTGATAAGCCCTTTTCAGGGCTTGGTAGCGGGAGTTTGAATGGCAAAGAAGAAGAAGATGTGGCAAACATGTTTTTATGCTTTAAATTCGATACAGGGATAAAAGAGTGAATAACCAGCTTCTCAAGATTAAGAAGAAGAATAAATAGACTTCTGTAATGATATAACATTTGTAAAAAGTGTTCATAAGTATTAGAATTATAAACATATTATGGAACAAACAAAATCACAAACAATTAGGGACAACATAGAACACTTCCAGCAGAAATAACAAGGAGTCAGGCAAGGATACATGCTTTCACATGGTCTTATCTTTCTATTCTTTTTGTGGATCACAGGGTACCTTAATTTGGAACAATTAATGGGACCATTATGTATGTTGTAAATGGGACAAAGGGGGGGTTGTGCATGGCACTGGAAACCTCATCATGTAAAACAATGTGCTACAGTATCAACCACTGCTAGAAGACATACATGCTTTACCATAGGCTTTCTGCAAGTAGGTTAATTGCAGTGGTGACTCCCTCATTCTCTGATGTGATTTTGATAGGAAGGATATATATCTCTGTATAGTTGAAGGATAAAGCATTCCATTGAGGATGTGCTAGAAATACGTGATTATGTACAACATATAACTAGTTTATAATTTTCTGATGATATAGTTAAAGAATTGAATATGTTTTATTTGCAAGGGGAAGGTGAATCCACAGAACAAGTTAAAGATAACAACAACAGTGGATGTCAGCTATTATAGTACTAATCTATGTATATTCTCAAATATTATGTGCTGTGGATTTTTTTGCCTGATCGAATCACACGATGTCATCAAAAGTGGTTGTATTTCGAAACGTTGCGTAACCTGGGATTTTTTATAAAAGTTAATTTTAAAAAACAATCTGAGATGTGGAAGGGGCATTAGAAGTGGTGTGTTGGGGTGGGGGGAGGGGCATAGTGGTGGTGTGGAGAAGAAGAGAAGAGTTGGGGGGGGGGGTGGGCTAGAGGACATGAACAGAATGAAGGAGGAAGAGATGAGCTATTTGGAAAAGGGGAGGTAGGAGGCTTGGATTGAGGGGGAGGAAAGAACTGGTCGGGTTGAAGGGACAAGGAATGGGTGGTTTGGAGGGGACAGTGATGGGCCAGTTGAAAGTGGAAGAGACGTGCGGCTGAGAAGGGGAGGGGTTTGGGTTAAGATGGGGAATAAATGAGCAGGTTAAAGTGCAATATTAATGTGAGGCAGAGGAGAAGGGGGAAATTTTTATTATTGTTATACAGCTGTTGTTTCTTTCATATTGTACAGTTTGACAGATGGGCTGATGTTCTGCACAGGTCTGCTAGTAGTATTAGTGGTAACAGTATTATTTTAACCTCTAAAGTCCTATAGGCATTTTTTTTAATACTATAAAATCCTGAATTAAATCAACAAAACTAATGAGGAATAATGGGTGCTTATCTTATTTTATCTGTAACTTTTATATTTATTATGATATTGGAAGGAATTTTGAATATGTTATGTATGAATGGAGGAGTGTCTAAAATGTACTGCTAGTGTGCAAAAAGTAGAAATTATTGAATGTGTGCACCTGCTAAAATAAAAGCTCCACCCATCGTGAGCAGTGCACACCAAACATGCATCCCCTGTGTCGTTCACACTAGACCTATGAGCATCGTAAACTGACCCGACCATAGACGATACCATTGCTGCGGTATAGATCTATCTCCTCGTTATCACTCTCTATCTTAATATATGATTGATTATCATCATAATCATGGTCCAGTTTCACAAATAGATCGAACAGATTCCATCTTGACGGCCCCAACGTGCTCACCATCAGATAAATGGCTAATTTTTTTGGTGAAAATGCAATTTTTTTAACGCCCAAGCCGTTTTTGATACTTTATCGATACTTTCTCCTTGCATTCGAATTCAAAGCAGAAAGCAACGATAGGCGTAGTAACCGAGAAATGAACGCAATGAGAACAAGTGGTTTTCAGTGGTATAGGATTTGAGGGCGTTAGCGGTTTAGGACTTAAAGGGTTAATAATGAAATAATGATAGTAAAAAATATGAAAGTAAAAGATAATCTTTATCAATTGCAAATGTGTCCAACAGGTGTCCAACCCAAAAGTTGACAAACTTGTCAATGCTTTAAATAAAGCAGTCAGCCTTATTCTTGAGGTCGGAAAAAGGGTTGAAATATGGGATCAGCCCAATCCAGCAATCTTTGCCAAACTTGGGATTTCACCAGATAAAGATCTTGATGATGGTAAGTATTGATAAAAAACCACTGTGATCTCTAGGGCTGCTGGGATATGTCATCTGGCTGGTAGATAAGGTTCTTGAAGACACGGTGACCTAAATAATTTGCTCTAATATGGAAGCAGCTATTCATTTTATCAAAATAAATTGGAGCGAACAATATCAGGATCAGGTGAAACATACTGATCAAGACCCCACCTCACATTCTTGTTGGAGCTTCTTGATACAGGCTGTCACAGCTGTATGGCTAGCATGGTGGGAATTGACACTAATCCCCATAGTCATGAGTTTACTGAGCAGCATTAAGTTGCACTACATCCAAGATGACTATAATCTACCTTCTTGAGTGGGACGATGAGGCTAACATCTGGTCAGGCAAAATGCACTGATCAGAGAATCTTAGCTAGGGTCAATAGAAATATACTGGCCAAGACCCTCATCTGACCTCCTTGTTGGTCGTCCTGTAAACGGGCTGACTAATAAGGTGAAGTTTGACGTAATCTTCGTAGTAGTAAGCGACACGCAGATGAAGCCAAGTATAGCACAACCACCTGAAGGATCCCCGTCCATCTTCATCAGCACGCTCGAGATGTGAGGAAAGCTACTGCAACCCGTCACTTAACGCCCTTTTCAGGGTTCACATAAGAGTAACCTACTCATTGTGGGCATTCAAAACAACAACAACCTTCTCAATTACACCTTAGGATGTCTTATTTTTTTGCTTTCTTCCCGAAAAGGATGTTTTTTGCATTGTGTTGTAGTTTTCAATTAAAAATAAAGCGAGACTGTGGCGGATCTATGGGTAAAATAAAGTGTAAAAGATGTATGGTCAGACACCATTTCTGAGATGAAACCTAACCTACGACAAATAGCTTACAGCGAGACTGCAATATCTGTGCCTTTCAGTCCAACACATCCAATTTCAGCACAACATTTTTTAGGACCAGGTTTGCTTATTCCTAGTCAGACTACATAGGTGCAACCTGTTTCCAGGGCCAAATACTGCAGTGAAATAGGTTCTTGGTCAGCAATGGTTTGCTAACCAACTATGAGTCGCTGGCTACTGTTAGTTCATTCACTGCTACATCTTCTGCACCCATCTCAAGATGTAATGAGAACCACTGTAACCACCGTTAAGAGACATCGTCAAGATTTAACTCTGCACAATGGGGAACTGAGATACTAGTCCAGTCAGGCAGAACATATTGACCAGGAGACATCGCGTCAGGTCAATACACTGACCAAGACCGCAATCTCTCTTCCATGGTGCGTTCCCTGGAAACAGGCTGTTTTCAAGACGGCCTGACTGACGAGATGTGGATCAATGTGATCTCCGTAGTAGTGAGCGCAACACATGTTAAGCCAAGCATAGCACAACTGCCTGTAGGACCACGGTCCACCTTCATTAGCATGCTCAGGATGTGAGGAAAGCTACTACAACCCACCACTTAATGTCCTTTTCAGGACGCACAAAAGAGTAAACTTGCTCATTGTGGGCATTAACACTTTCAGTCCCAAACAAAAAAGCAGGTTTGACCCAAGCAAAAATGGCTACCACTGAGTGTGTTGATAGACTTTATAAATTAATGCTTGTGATGCTCATGTATATAAAGACATGTGTTATTATATATGAAAATAAAGGTATGTGGTTGTAGATTACAGGTATGCATAATGTAAACATGATTTCATAAAAAAATATATAGTTATGCCAAGTAAAATGTAGGCAGAAAGAATGATGTGATCAAATTTTGCTATATAAAATTACACTTTTTTTGTTCTGAAACTGCTTGCAATGTCAATATTCTTGTAAAAACTGCAAAAATGTCACAAACAACTATATTATCATAACATATAATTAATTTGTTGCTATAAAATCAATGGAAAATAATAAATTTCTCAGAATACAAAAGTAGGTCATTAGGCAAAAAAAAACCATGACATTTCATAACATATCAAGACAGTAGAATGAATATATATTTGTGATGTTTGTGTGCAAAATCCATATCTTGTTAGATATGAAAATGATGACAAATGGGTGTAGATAGCTGTTGTTTATAATGTATATATGTTTTCAATTTAAAAAATGTTAGTTATGCTACATAACTTGATTATGTATAAATGATTTCGGTGAAAAATTAATTGTTTGGCATATAAAATTGACAGCGTAAACATGTTTTCATGTATGGTTATGTATTATAAAATTGGTACTCAAAGAAGATGATGATGAGACAGTAGTACAAAGTGTCTTACCTTGTTGTTGAACTGCTATATCCATATCCAGAACAAATATCACAAAGCTGCATACAATGATGATCCAAGTAAAAGATGCACACAATAATAATCTAAAGTCCACAACTCAACTAGCTATCAATACTACATGTTATTTCATTTAAACTAATCAGATCAAGCTAGCTGTTTTGCTTATGGAAAGCCAGAAAGCAATTTTTAGGGCAAAGGTGAGGTCTGCCTGTGCAGCCTGAACACACATAGCTAGATCTTCGACGCCCTTTACCATTTACAGAAACATACTTCGATGGTCTATTCCTGTGAGAAGGCTAGCTTATGTGGTAGCATGATGCTTCTACTGGAGTAAAAACAGGAAATATGAGGGAACAAAAAGAAACCTTATTAATTTATTAGCAAAACAGAATAAGAATGAAAAAAGAATATTAAGGTTACTTTTTGACAACCCTCGCATAACAATGAGGATTTACATATGAACAGCAATTTAAAACCAGAATATTGAATGATAATTATGTTGATATTGTAAATACCATGTTAATAACATGTTTACAAAGAAATATGTACTAAATGGTCATGTAATCTCTGAACAGCACTAATCCTAAAAAAGAATTGCTACAAAATTATGTGTGAGAACAAGGATGTCATAAAGTACTCCAATCTTGGAGTGGTCGCATCACCTCTTGGAGATGAAATCAAGAAAGCTTTGAAGAGATTCTCAGAATTTTCATTTATTTGGACATCTGACAGAGTTGCGATTATGAAGGTAGTTAATGCATGTTGATTATGAATATAAAACATTCCCAAGTAATTTTGTTTTTTTTTACATTAAACATCTACTAGAAAGCCAAAACATGCTTACAGGCCAAACCTCAAGAAAAACAAATAACATAAATGTTGAAAACAAAATATGCAATGTATAGATAAATAATTTAAAACATGGACAATGACCAAGGCGATACAATAAAGACATAAGTCCATTGTTCACATGGGTGAGAACAATTTTAGAATGTTAGAAAAGGAAAGGGACCTAGAGGTTATAATAGATCATACAAGTAAAGTGAGTGAGCAAGTCTAGGTAGCAGTGAAAAAGGCAAATGCAATGTTGGGTATGAAAAAAAGAAATATTAAACATAACAGCAAGGAAGTGATTGTCAAATTGTATAAATCATTAGTTAGACCTAGATTGGAGTACTGTGTACAAGTGGGGAGTCCTTATCATAGAGGAGATATAAACATGCTGGAAAGGATACAAAGAAGAGCAACAAAGCTGATAGTGGGATTTCAGAATTACAGTTATGAGGAAAAACTCGGAAAAACCGGCCTACAGTGTTTAACAAGAAGGCTTAGCTACAAATTAACTAAAGAAAGATCAAGATTAGATATTAGGAAATATTTTTTTAGTCAGAGAGTGGTGAATGTTTGGAATGCATTGCCAAGACAGTAGTTGAGGCGAGGACAATCAAATTCAGTTAAGAATAGATTGGATGCGCAAAGCTTTTAGAGCAAAGAAATGTAAATAAAACTGGTTGTATACAGACTCTGCTGAGTCTTCTAAACCTGTATAAAGACGTTACGTTAAGTTAATGGGCATAAAATGGCAGGACATGGTGAGAAAGGACGACCTGTGGAAAAGAAGCCAACAACAGCCACTTGAACAACAAATTAAATGAAGAAAATGGAGCTGGATAGGATGTAAGATGAAAAAAGCACCATCCAGCATATCCAGGTAGACTCTCGCATGGAACCTGCAGGAGAAGGGAAAGAGAAAGATAAGGAAACCTAAAAATACATGAAGAGTATGTGAGAATGAATTGCAATTAAATCGTTACACCTGGAGAGAGGCAGAAAGATTAGCGCAGGATCATTCTTCTTCTTCTGCGTTCATTCTCAATCTCCTGCTACCAAGCCTCGAACAGGGCTTTGCAAGTAGCAGGATGTAGTCCGGAGAACGGATTTGCATTGTGTTGCTAGTTTACAGTTTTACTGCGATATTTGCACCTTTTGGTCTGACACATCTGTCTTTGGCAGACCCAGGATCATAAATGCTGGCGAAATGTTGTCAATGATATATGCACCAAAACGAGCGTCAGACTTTATAGAGAAGTCCAAAATTATAACACTAGAATTTAGAATAAGTGGAAAGAAAGAATTTTATCATGTTTGTGAGGTGGGGTTGGTAATTAGCATTCTAGATTGATGAAGGCTGTGGTACATCTGTTGCTGGAGTCAGAAAGAGGTGCGAAGAACAGTAATACTGTAATACTGTAAACAGTAATACTGTAAACTTGTTAAGCATGTCATAAGAAACGGCTATGGAGGGTTGGGCATTGGGGTGGCTATCTCAACATGTAGAAATTTTAAGTCGGTCAACTAGCATGACAAATACAAATCAACCATTCAAGGCAGAAGAAGGTCCTGTCAATAGGTCTAGTGATGTGATGCAGAGAAAGTTGCAAAGAATCTGCATGACTGACTTAGCTGTTTTCTTCTAGGATAAGCATAAATGAAACAAGAATGACATGGGCAGAGCTGGAATCAATGGCCAGGACAGGAGGACTTGGTGTGTATTTGTTGAAGACCTGTGCTTCACATGGAACTGAAAGGTTTTGAATGATTGAATATGACGCATAATAATTTGTGATTATGGAAGTTTTTCACTAATTAAGATAATGATACACTTTTGTTATAATTTAACATAAATCATAACTGAATCTTCGTTATCATTCAGGAGTTCCTAGCTGCAAAGCCAGATGTGTATGAGTTTAAAGAACAGTTTCAGATCTTAAAGCAGAATGAGGAAGATGTTGCCAGCATCGAACCAACGATTGTCATTGGAGCTGTATCACTTAACACAGGTGCTGCACAACACATTCTGATTCAAATCATGAATTTAAACCTTTCACAGGTCTTCAACATGTGCATGTCTAGTTCTCTTATCCTATACCATCCGTTACAGCTCTCTCTTCTTTATCCCTTGTTTGTCTATCTTAGGCTCTCTTCTCTATATGTGTTTTGGTGTCCATCATTTTGTCTCACCCAAAGGATTATAGAATACCTTTTTTTGTAATGCTATCAGCATGGTTTCCTTAATGTGTGCCTCGCCCAGCAGCATTGTTTTCTTCCACCTCGTGTTCAATTGTTTGTCTGTTTCTTGCTAATACTAGAAGCTGATCAGACAAAACAAGTCACCTGGGTGGATGTATGGGTGTATTTCTTTAACTTGACTTATTGATTTGACTTATTCCTTCTCGTTGTATTTGAAACATAACACTGCAATGGTTGCTGTCCCCTGATTCATATTTTAGGTCAACTTCTTGCCACTTCAATTACTCTGGCTTTCTCTTCGTTAGACTCTCTAATCCATCTTTTCTTGCTCTCTTTAATCTACAGCTGGAACAGTTGTTTCATAATTATGTAATTATGACGCGATATATATGATGCATGTTCAAATGAAACCGGACCAAAGTGTAACAAGTGAACATACATACGATGCGTATGATGGAGTCACTTCTGGTGTAAAAAACAGCACATACCAACTATTAAGTTTCCAAAATTTCATTATTCTCCGATTCATAGTTTCCTCAGCAGACCGTTGAAAACATGGCAGGTGTGATATGGAATCCGTCCAGAGTTGATCAGCGAGCGGTGATTCAGTTTCTAACAGCTGAAGGATATTGACCTGTTGACATTTATCGCAGAAGGCGGGCAGTGTATGGGGACAAAGGTGTATTGAAAACAGTGAAGAACTGATCAATGATGTTTAAAGAAGGACGTGAGATAACGAAAGATCTTCAGAGACCAGGTCAGGCGCATATTGTTGCATCAGAAGATGCCATTGCCAAAATTCATGCAGCAATTCAGGTGGACTGTCGCCTGAGCTTACGTTTGCTAGCAGAGGAATTTCCTGTGTCGTTAGGAACAGTTCAAATTGTGGTTAAGGGGTCATGCTCCCTGAAAACTTTTTTTTTTTTAATTAATTAAATCAGACCAAATATTTTATAATGGTAATGTTAGGATATGAATGTAGATATATTTGCAGGTTTAAAAAATAAAAAAAAACACTCGGTTGCCATGATAACTGCGTTGAACTTGAAAAAATGCTTGCTTGCAAATACCTTCAATTTAAAAAAACAAACATATGTATTAAAAATAATATGAATGATCCATGAATGTTAAGCATAGTTCTAGGAAAAGGGCATATTTATTTTATGAAAAAGGTTCAAGAATAATTTTTTTTCTATTTGAGCTCCACGAAAAGTCGACAAAATACATCAACATTTGGCATAAAAAATGTATTTTAATAAAATATCTTTGACCAAATTAGCTTTTCTTTAAATGATTACCAACAAGAGTGTATGAGAAATGTACACACCAAATTGCATGTTTCCAATATCAATATTAGCTGAGATTTTAAGGTTTCAGATACATAACAAATGGGGAAAAAAGATTTTGAGTAATTCAATTTTAAACTTTGAAAGCAAATAAAAATAAGTTTAATAACAAAAAAATGTATTCTTACATTGTTTTTTTAATTAAGCAACATATACATAGTCATTTGCAAATACAATTAATCGTTAAATGCACCAGCAACATATGTTTCACCTTCTGCTAACTCGTGCTGGTGTTCTCGTCCAATACGCCTTTTTTTAAGGTTTTTCCTTTTCCACTTTGATACACCCAATGTTCGTCTTTTTGAATCATAGTATTTTTTGTTCAGCATTCGAGTAGCATGTATGTGATTTACAACACTCCATTCCAGTCCAATTCTGTTTGTTACCATTTTTAGCCCTACAGGACCACAGTTGATAGATAGAGTAGCAAAGAAAGTTGCCGTCTCTACCGCTGACAGTGAAGCAAATGTTGTTTTAGGGCAGTGCTGCCAAATCAATGAGTTGAAGCTTTCATTGGCATTCTGCGTGCCCATTTTTGCACAGCGAAGGAGGAGATTTGTGTCTGTCAGCCTTGTCACAATCGGGTAGATGAGTCTACCAACTTCTGCCGAAAATGTAGGCCGATGTTTTTGACACAACCCTGTCTTCAGAGCTCTCTGAAAGTGGCACCAGGAATTCTCACCCTCTGAACAAAGTCTATGGTTGGGTGCCTTGTCAGTGCTCATCATATGAAAAAACCCAGCTAACACTCCCAGCTTCATTTTTGTAACATCAGGGGCATTGTCTTTTAAATTTTTGGCATATGTATTTGTAATTTTTTCGATTGACGACGTGGTCAGTTTACGATTTAGTGACTCCTTATTTGTTTTCTTCAAATTGCTCAGAGCATTAAACATTCTTTTTGCTATGTGGTTGATGCAACCCTCTTTTTTTATCTCAATGTCATAGCATTTAGAATTTTGGACTTCATTGAATGCCTTTGCATCACCGTCGCAAAGCATAGTGCCATAAATCAGAGATCTTTTTTCAACTGACCTTGAAAAAATAATCCTCGCTGCCACAGTCTCCATTGCATTTGAAGAACAATCTGCATTCCTCTGGCATTGAGGTTTGTGCATTTGTATCCAATTCATAAACTCTGGAGAACCTGGCTTTGGACCAACTGCACATATTTTGCAATAATTGCTGATGACCTGAGTATCCAAAACTAGGCCACTTTCAACGTCAATGGCAACACCAACTCCGTTGTGTGATGAATGGCCACGTTTTTGCCATGTACCATCATAAGACACAGCGATGATAGGACACCCTGTATTATTCTTGGCATGACCTGGGAGGGGACCTGTAGCTGCTGCTCTTTCTGCAACTACACGAGCTGCTTGACACATTGCTTCTTCTGCTGCATCCTTTGCTGCAATGCTTACAGTTTTGGATAGCTTGTAAAATGTTTTGTGGTGCATCTGGTTCTTTATGTTCATGGTAGATAGCAATGACTGCAACTTTGCATGTCCAATACCATTGTCATGACAACCAATGACTGTCCTATAGTTGATGTCATACCATTGTCATGACAACCAATGACTGTCCTATAGTTGATGTCATTACAACCAATGACTGTCCTATAGTTGATGTCATGCTGTTTATTCACTTTTGGAGATGTCCAGTCTGACCACTCTGACTCACAATCTGGACAGAGAATCTGTATAAGAACAGCAAGACCATTTCGTTTTTTTGTAATCAACTGTAAATTATTGCTTCGGCAATTTCTACATCCAACTGTGGAAACAAGAGAATGTAGAAAACTGTGATGGATTAAACTATACTCATCACTGTTCAGGTTCAGTATCCCTTCAATGAGATTCTTGTACACTGCAAACTTCTGCTCCGCTCTTGAACCGCTTTGGGGTACTATAGTTTCAACGGAAGTTGTAGGCTCACTGACTTCAGCATCCACAGTTGAACTGCAATACAGAAAATGACCCATAAATATCAAATACTATGACAAATAAACTCATATCACAAATATCCCAATTTATTTTCAAAATAAATGACAGTTTGACATTCTCACATGTAACATTCTGCCCTATCTTTCTAAAATTTCACGACGTATTCATAAATTTTCACAGGCATTCTAACTATTAATGTCTAGTAATAAATGTGTATTCGTAACTCTAGTAATATAACAAACATTAAATGAATACTTACAGTGAGTAACTCACTGAATAAGTACATTCACAATCTACACAAAAATAATATTTATTGAATAGCGTAGAGCTCTTTTTGAATTAAATATTGAAGTATTTGAAGCAAGGTACAACGTGGCGTGAAAAATAAACATAATTCAGTAAACTTACCTTGAATTCAAAGATTTTCTTAGTTTCCTAGCGTGAATGCCTCTAGGATTTTGGTGAGCACGTTTTTGTGCATATAACCTTTCTTTGGCATGTTGATTCTGTTTGCTGTTTCTAAATGATAGTAACACAATGGTCAATCACTCAATGGAGAAATGGAAATGACGGGACGGACCGAAGATGGTTTGGAAAACACCTCTTTTGCGCATGCGCGACTATTTTGTTCCCATGGACGATACCTGTTTCAACCAATCAGAAATAGCAAAATAATAAAACCAATGAAATATCGCAGCAGTCATTATATTTGGAGTATCGTATCGTTTAGACAAAGCTAGCATTTGCTTTCGAATGAAAAATTCTGAAGAGAACTTTGGACCCCGGTCATTATGATATATAATATGACCCATTATACTTTTTTTTAAAAGCTGTTGCTATGTGTCAAACATTGTGTTTTATCATCAGTTTTCTATAGCTTTTTAAAATAGGTCAACTTTAGAACAGGGGGTAGGGTGTAAATTATTAATTTTTAAATGTCAATATGCTTGCAAAATAACATTATTTTATATGTAAACGATTCTATTAATGTCGAACTTAATAAAAATTAACAATTTGAAAAATCAATATTTTTCACCCAAACAAGAAATTTCCAAATCGCATGCCCCCTTAACAAGAAACTGAAGTATCAGAAGGTGTGTTCATAATGGGTACATCTGTTGCTGATCAGCCACCATAAGGAAGAATGCATGGGATGGAGTTTGAACCACTTGCTGCGATACGAAGAGGAGGGTGATTTGTTTCTTTTCCATAGAGTGGCAGATGATGAATTTTGGTGCCACCACATTGAGCCGAGCAGCAAAACTGCTAGCTTGCAGTGGAAACATCCCGGATCACTGAAACCAAAATAATTTAAGTCACACATTTCTGCTGGTAAGGTTATGCTGACAGCGTTTTTTTACCATAAGGGACTTTTGTTGGTAGACTTTAAAGAGCCTGGCATGAACATCAATGCCATCTGCTACAATGATACACTAGATAAGCTGCATACAGCAATCAAGAATAAATGACCCTGCATGCTTTTGCGTGGTGTGATTCTGTTGGACGACAATGCACGTCCACATGTTGCGAACATTGTTAAAAAAGCGTTAGCACATAAAATGTGGGAAGTACTGCCATACCCATCCTATAGCCCTGATATGTACCCTTGTGACTTCCATTTGTTCGGACCCTTAAAAAAATTTCTGAAGGGACAAAGATTCGACTGCTATGCAGACATCATGGCCTCGGTGACCAAGGGGTTCAAAGAGCAACCAAAGTCATTTTTTTACAACGGCATCCGCTGTCTACCTAAGCAGTGGGATGCGTATCTGAATGCCTATGGCAACTTTTTCTAACTAAACCTGTATCATCTTTGCTTCATAACAATTGCTATATTTAATATCTGTCACACCATATGATGTAACTTTCATATGTTTGTAATAAAGCCACTGGGTCTGGTTTCATTTAAACATACCTGGTATATATACATATATAAACACCGTGGATGTTCAATTGCCACAAGTTCCAAGCATCCCTTATTGAAGGTTAGATTGGATTGGCACCTAGTCCTATGGAAGGTGGATGATAAACTCAGAGGTCCCATGTACACACTATGCACATAAAAGAGCACTTGGCAATTGAAAAGAGCAGGATTTTAAGTGCTCTCTGGGCAAAAGTTGTAGAGGTAATGAAGTATCTACTACAAAAGTGGCCCAAAAGAAGGCAAACCTCCATAATACAAAGACATAATAGGCCACCTGTTTGTCAACACACTCAATTGTAAGTAAATACCAACAAAAATACCTCTACACCCCCAAGAGGTAGAAGAGGAGTTTAGAGGTATATATGTATGTGTGTGTGCGTGCATGTGTGTGTACGTGCATGCGTTCAAGATTCGTGGTTGTGTTTGGGTTTTACATTATCATTTATGACAATGTTATTATATTGGTGTTGCAGAACCATTGAAGTTTGCCTTGCAAGTTGAGCTGGCAGAATGGAAGAGAGCCTATGGTATGGAGCTCAATAACATCATGAGAACTCGAGTCAATGAAATGACTGAATACACAGCTAATCAAACAAAAGCTCTTGGGAAGCCTATTAAGGATCTGGATGATGTACGCATAGCAATGTCTGCTCTGACCTCTGTCAAGGATAACTACATTCGACTTGATGAAGAAATGACACCAATTGAAGTAATTTTGAGAAATATACATTTGTTATTGCTTGATCTTCATCATCATCATCCTTATCTTTCACTTCAGTTGTATCTTAGAGCCACTCAAACATTAGCCTCCTTTACAAAAGTTTGTACCAAATTATTTTCTTCTTCATGGTCTCTCCTCTTCCACCCTTGGAGGTATAGTGGTTTAAAAAAAATGTATATCCTTGCAGTTGAGTGTGCAGACAACAGACAAACATAGATTAGCCTGTTCAACCGAATCATATGTGCTCTCCAAATGATGGTTTCTGTAGCACTTATTTTTACATGATGGATTACCAGGCTCATGTACAAGGCTTCTTAGTCACCTTTAGCAACATGCAAAATAGTGTGGCAGAGTGGTGAGATCATTTCTCACGGCAAAGGTGTTTGGTTCATCCCCAAGACTAAACATCTGTAAATGGATAGCTGATTTAAGGTTAGGGAAAACATGGCAGTGAGGAAAAGGATTGGTCACCTGACCTCACCTTACAAAAAAAGTTGAGACCTAGAACAATGAAGTCTCTAACACTTTATCCATGAAGTGGCCTGCTATTTTACCTCGTTAGTAACCTACATTAGTTTTATTGTTTTCTTCAATGGGAAGTCTAGAAATCCACATGTGGATCATTTACTTTAAAAGATATTGCTAAATTTTCTAATAGTTTCTCATCTGTAATCTTTTAATGCCAGAGATAATTAGTATTTTGTAAATTATTAAAAGTCTTTGGCAGAATTCTCTGAACATTAATGTTAAAGAATGGATTGGCTATGTTGTAAGATATCATTTTCAGGATGTGTCCTATCCATTTTCACAAAACAATTTAAAGAATGATGGAGAAAAAAAGGCCAGATCAGCTTGAGTCTCATGATGGCTAGTGCTCAATGTGATGGCTTATAATATAAATTGAAAATTGGTGAAGAGCATTGGTTGCATCCTTATGTTCCAAGGGAACCAGAAGGTTGAATGAAGACCATCATGTGCATTGGGCAAGCAACCTCATCATATTAAAAAAATTGCTACTGAAACCAAATTTTTAAAAAACATTGGTTCTGTTCAGTTCATTTTGTGAGCTCTTCAGACTGTTGGGGCACTACTGCTGACAACTCCACAATCCTGCGTTACCCCTCTCTTTCTGCAGTTGCTTTTTGTACCTCCTCGAGCCGAAGGTTAGTCCATTCATGGATGTTGTCTTTCCATCGTTTTCTCTGACGACCTTGCTTTCGCTTGGCCTGTACTGTGCTCTGTAGTTTGGTATGTGCAAGGTCCTTACACCAAATGCAGTGATGCACCTATACTCCACCATCTAGGGTGATATTCTGTAATATGTTCATGAATTTCCAACATTATACGTAATGCTACATCATCTCTGTTGTCTCTATTAATCTTGTCTTGTTTATTAACTGAGGAGTTAGCTGAGGACTAGGCTCTAAGCGTGTCTAGATTCTGTTTTTAGCATGAATCTATAAATAATTTTGTCTGCTACATTCTTTCATTGCTTAGATAGGGGACGGCTGACAACTCCACAATCCTGCGTTACCCCTCTCTTTCTGCAGTTGCTTTTTGTACCTCCTCGAGCCGAAGGTTAGTCCATTCATGGATGTTGTCTTTCCATCGTTTTCTCTGACGACCTTGCTTTCGCTTGGCCTGTACTGTGCTCTGTAGTTTGGTATGTGCAAGGTCCTTACACCAAATGCAGTGATGCACCTATACTCCACCATCTAGGGTGATATTCTGTAATATGTTCATGAATTTCCAACATTATACGTAATGCTACATCATCTCTGTTGTCTCTATTAATCTTGTCTTGTTTATTAACTGAGGAGTTAGCTGAGGACTAGGCTCTAAGCGTGTCTAGATTCTGTTTTTAGCATGAATCTATAAATAATTTTGTCTGCTACATTCTTTCATTGCTTAGATAGGGGACGGCGTGGGCTAATGGTTAAGTGACATGGCTCACCACCCAAAGGTGTTCAGTTCGATTCCCATCACAGCACCAGCCATTACCCCAGGGAAGCAAACCCTTAAAAAATGCAGGAGGAAGCAGACCCCTACATAAAATGCATGCTGAAGTTGGATATACTGGGCCGACAAGCGCAAAATAAAAACCACAGTGCAACGCACACCGCCTTAAGAAAAAGAGAAATAAGGCGAACGCAAAAAAGCAAAACAAAAATAGGTCAGATTTTTTAACACAACTTTTTTCCCCCTTTTCATTTGACTTGTTTCTTAGGTGGAGGGTGCTGTAGTATGTGTTGTGCCTTAGCGGCTAAGTCTGACTTCAACATGAATTTTTTAAATGGATTTACTTCCCATAGAGTTACAACCATGCTATTTCATGAATCAGAACATAAGGAAGTTTGTGTTGTGAACTGTGCCACTAACCACTTGTCCATGCCCTTCTGGACACTACTTTTCAAAGTGACATGTGATAAATATGGAAACTTGGTAAGCCCATGACTAATAAATGTGTAAAAAATGTAGCAACAGTCATCAGGAAATGTATTTTTAAAGCACTCGGAATACATGTATGCCAAGCAACAGAACATAATCACAAGTATAGGCACTATGGATTACAACTGATCAATCCAGTGGGCAACCTCACCTTGTTGGAAGTAAGTAAGAGCTGTGTATAAAAGTGACACCTTTCTTGAAAAAGAAAGGATAGTGAAATAATTTATTAAATAATAACAACAAAGCCAAAATCATGAACTAGAACTGGGGATCTGTATGTTGGATGGCTACAGATGGAGCAAAGTGAAGGAAATTTGTTACTCCACTGAAATATGTCAGCAGGCGTGATGGCCACTGACTGGTTTGTCAGTCATCAGTCATGGACTCGAGAAATAAAAGATATCAATTTCTAATGAGGAAATTCATGGTTGTCATTTCTCATTTGCATTCTATTTCCAGGAAGCATATGCCTTGATTTCAAACCTGGAAGTGGCTGTGCCTAAGGAGGAAACAGACAAGGCAGACTCTCTTCGCTACGCCTATGAGAAAATGCTGGAAAATTGTGTAAGTTCAATTGTGTTGTTCTTGTAACAATATATTGTCACTAATATGTGTTGAGAAAACATGTTCTAGTTTATTTAAAAGTGCTTTGCAACCTCTCGATAAAATGTTGGCTTGCTTGTCAAGTGTAGCAAAATATGACGGGCAGTCATTAAGTAACAGCAATTTTATTTTTAAATTTTTACAAGAGTGCTAACCATACATTTTTTGTCTTATTTTTAGACATAGTCCCCATGCCTGGCTAAACGCTGTTCACATTTCCACTAGCTTGTTGATGCCCTCTAGAAAAATGTCTTTGTGTGACCTTTAACCAATTTTGAACTACCTCCATTATCTTGTTCTCAGTTGCTTTGGTACCCATCTGCTACACACTTTTCTATAACCAAGATCAACATGAACATATTTTGTGCGCAGCGCTATGACTCATGTTGAAGTCTATGGCCATTTTATCAATAGTGATTTGCCTGTTGCCACAGACTAGCGGGTCAATCTGCTGTTTCACTGTGTCAGTTGCCATGCATGGTGATCTCCCGCATCATGGTTCATCAATTACATTTTGTCTTCCATTTTGAAATCTTTTTACCCATGCATACACTCTCCTCTGATTCAAACAGCTGTCTGGAGAACTGAACCTTCATTCTTCTGTAGATTTCAAAAGGTTTCACACCCTCTGACCACAAAAAAACCAATAACACCCCATTGTTCTTTCATGGTGTAAATTGACAGTGGGTCGGCATGCTGTACGCTATATTGCGCATGCATATTCTCCTCGATCATCACAATCCCTACATGTAGTACTGCTAAAGAGCCATTTTGTGCCCTGAAATAAGATTTTCCATTGCACATACTCTTCCATGTACTTTATAAAAAATTGCTGCTGCTTAATGACTGTCCCTTGTACTTATATTAAATGTTTAGACAAATAACGGCAACAAACCTATTACAAAATTATTTGGTTAAGACTTTCAATCATGACTAACTATGATGTGACCTTGGAGGGGGGGGCCCTCTACTGAGTTTTTTTACTTTCTTTCTACTTCTGACATTGTCGTTTTACTTCCCAGTGTTGCAAGAATTTCTTTTTACCCAGTTTGAGGTGGCTCTACAGCATACATCTCTCCTTGGATTGATTTGTAGCATCGTCTTCCAGGGATGCCAGAGTCACGTCAATGCATTCATATCATGCTTACACTGTACACTGCTAGCAGAGTTAAGACTCACCTGTACATTGATGACACATAATAATGTTATGTAAAATTCAATTAGTTAAGAATGATATTAAAAGTAAAATTAGATTAGTTAACTTAATGTCTTTATACTATTTTAGAAGACTCTGCAGAGTATGTATACAACCAGATTCTTGTACTTCATTTGATCTAAAAACTATGCACATTCAATCTATTCTTGAATGGATTAATTTACCCCGCCTCCAATATTTCCTGTGGCAATGCATTCCAAGCATTCACCACTCTTTGACTAAAAGCATATTTTCTAGTATCTAATCTAGACCTTTCTTCAATTAATTTATAGCTGTGCCATCTTGTTCTTATAGGCGGCTGCACTTTGAAAAACATGTTATAGTCTAATTTATCCTTTCTCTTAGTTTTGCTGAAAACCTGTATTAAATCACCTTGAATTTTTCTCTTTTATCTTTCTGCATAACTATAATTCCAGAACCAGACTATCAGTTTCATTGGTCTTCTTTGAATCCTTTCCAGCATGTTTATATCCCCTCTATGATAACGACTCCACACCTAAAAACAGTAGTCTAAATCTAGGTCTAACTAATGCTATACACAGTTTGACTATCACTTCCTTGCTCCTATGTGTAATATTTATATTTATCATACCTACCATTGCATTTTCCTTTTTCACTGCTATCTGCACATGCTCACTCATCTTACTTGTATAATCTGTTATAATCTATGTCCCTTTTCTTTTCTATCTTTCTGGTATTGTTCTCCTATTCTGTAAATTTGTTCCATATTGGATCTGCCAATGTTGATGAATGTACATTTATCTACATTAAAGTTAAGAATGGTGTTCAAATTAAAATTGGTTAAGAATGATGTTAAAACTAATTAAATTAGGGCAGAATGATGTTAAAACTAATTAAATTAATTAGTTAAGAATGATGTTAAAGCAAACTAAATTGGTTAAGAATGATGTTAAAACTAATTAAATTAGGGCAGAATGATGTTAAAACTAATTAAATTAGGGCAGAATGATGTTAAAACAAATTAAATTAGGTAAGAATGATGTTAAAACAAAATAAATAAATTAGTTAAGAATGATGTTAAAGCAAACGAAATTGGTTAAGAATGATGTTAAAACTATTTAAATTAGGGCAGAATGATGTTAAAACTAATTAAATTAGGGCAGAATAATGTTAAAACTAATTAAATTAGGTAAGAATGATGTTAAAACTAATTAAATTAGTTAAGAATGATGCTAAAACTAATTAAATTAATTAGTTAAGAATGATGTTAAAGCAAACTAAATTGGTTAAGAATGATGTTAAAGAAAATTAAATTAGTTAAGAATGTTTTTCAATTGAGCATGAATGCAAACCTAACCTGCACACTGCAAGCAACTGTTGAGACAAGTAACTTGTATTACACAGCCCTATAATTCCACTGATGACAATGTCTGCTATTGGACTACCTTTATAATTTGAGTGTCTCAGTGGTTAGAGCACCTGTCTCTCACTGCGCTGAAACTAGGTTTGATCCTTGAACTCTGCATGTTCCAGTGTGCCAGGCTGTAATTGGGTACCTGACTACCAGTTAAGGAAGACAAGGAGTCGAACTTGTCACACAACATCAGTACAACAAAGTCTTTTACATTTTATCTGTGATGACAGTGTCTGCTACAGAACTGCATTTACCTTTTTTTTTTTCTTCCATTCTTCCAGAGCCAAGTGACAGACACACTAATGGAAGTTCAACCTACGTTCAAGGGAGATCTCACAGAAGCTGTAAAACAGCTCACTCAAGATATTGCTTCATTTGTCTCACAGTATGACCAGGTAATACTGTCTTGTCTAACATTATCATCATGTAGCATGTCCTTTGTAGAACGTCGCTACCATCACAGTCTGTCTGAAAGAAACTCATTCTCTTGCCAAAACTCCAGCCTCCGCCACAGTCATACTCAGGCATTCCTGGATATCTTGGTGCCATCGTATTCTTGGTCTACCCCTTCCTCTTTTGGCTGGCACCATACCTTCCATCACCGTTCTCTTGAGACCGTTGTGTCTCTTGATGTGACCAAAGTATTTGCATTTCCTAGCCAAAATGGAATTGATAAACCAGTTCTCCTCTATGCTCAACTCTTGTCTAACAGGCATTTCTCTTTTTGAATCATTTGTATTGGATAAAAAAGACAAAATTCAGATTACATTTAGAACAACATGAGAAAAATTTTAAGAATTTGTCCTGATATAGTCCTTATAATTCCCATTTGAACATGGGACTGCTATTGTTAATCTACTGCACTAATTGTTATTTTGAGCCAGCTTCTTGAGCTCCATCCATGAGACTCCAGTTGTCCTTGTAACTTAACTTAACGTTTTTATACTGGTTAATAAGACTTTGCAGAATCTGTAAACAACCAGTTTCTTTTACATTTCCTTACTCTAAAAGCTATATGTGTCCAATCTATTCTTAAATGCATTTATTGTCCCTGCCTACACTCCTTCCCGTGACAATGTGTTCCAAGCATTCACCACTATCTGACTCAAAAATATTTACTAATATCTAATCTGTACCTTTCTTTAGTTAATTTGTATCTATGTCCTCTTGTTCTTGTAGGTGGTTGTATTTTGAAAAACTTGTTGTAGTCTAATTTTCCTGTTAGTTCCATTTTAGCTCAAATCTGGTCTTAATATATTGAAAGAACTAAAACTTAAAAATGTGTCTACCAAGTGTTGTTTTTGTTAAAGGTAAAATGAGCATTACATTTTGAGTAAATATGTTCTAAATGTCCATAAAAGATTTAAAAATAAATAAAAATATCTTTAAAATAAGAAATAAAATACAAAGTATTTAAGTAAAATAAATAAATGGTTTGTACATATGTACTGCTTACTATTTGTGCAAAATAAAACAATTCAGCAAAATGTACTTAAGCAAAATAAAAAGCTCAGTATATCTATTCGCATAATTGTTATCATTATATCTTCTTTTTTAATGTTTTCTGAGGGGGTGTTTGAGGAGATTTTAAATTACTATTCTCACACAGAAAGTTTCTTTGAGATTTCTTTTTAGAAGAGAGGGGAGAGAAACATATAGTCAGGCAAAACATATTGATCTGACATTATTGATCTGGGTCAGGTGAAATATGCCAACCAAGACCACCACCTCACTTCCATGCAGTTCTCCTTGGCAACAGGCTGTTTCATGGCAGTCTGGCGAACAAATGATCCCCTGTAGTAGTGAGCAAGATGCAATGAAGCCAAGTATAGCACAACTGCCTGGAGAACCTCAGTTCACCTTCATCAACATGCTTGGGATGTGAGGAAAGCTACTGCAACTTGACACTTGATGCCCTTTTCAGGGGGCACAAAAGAGTAAAGCTACTATTTATTGGCATTCAACAACAACAACAACAATATAGAAGAAAGCAAACATTAAATTTAAAAAAAAAAATTTTTTTTGGCATTCGCCTCATTTCTATATTCCCCAAGGCGGTGTGCGTTGCACTGCAGTTTTTATTTTGGGCCTGTCGCCCCAGTCCATCCATTTTGTTTGGTAGAAGGACTGGCATGGTGTTAGGTTGATAGACTTTCAGGCAAATTAGACAACTGATAATTTAGTGGTATAATATAACATTTAATTTTATATTGTTGCTATTCTCCATCAGTCTCCGTCCACTGACGACCCTTTCTGTAACACTGGTGTACACAATAATATGCAATAAAAATGTATGTTTTTTTATCTTCATCATTCTCTTTTTCTTTCTTTCATCAGTGGACTGTCAGTGATTAAAATTTATAAATTTGCCATACTATTTATATTTCAGAAAGGACCAATGGAACCTGGCATTCCTCCTGCTGTGGCCAATGAGAGAGTACAAAATTTCCAGGCAAGTTTTGATTGTATGGCAAATTTATTTTCTATAGAAGGAAATTATTGACAATTAATAAACAAAGATGATCATTAAAGGTAACAGAGATGTTGTTTTACAGAAGTAATAAGAATCAGAAGGACAACTAAAAAGGATTTTGAGCATGTTTTAATTTAAAGTCATTGCAGGGGATGGCGTGGGCTAGTGGTTAAGAGGCACGACTCACAACTCGAAGGTGCTGGGTTAGATCCCCATCACAGCACTGGCCGTTACCCCGGGAAAGCAAACCCTTATAAAATGCAGGAGGAAGCAGACCCTTACATAAAAATGTATGCTGAAGTCGAATGCACTGGACCAACAGGCGCAAAATAAAAACCACCTTGCAACTCACACCGCCTTGGGGAATAGAGAAATAAGGCGAATGCAACAACAAAAAAAGGAAAAAAAAGTAATTGCACAAAAGCATTCAGTTTGATATTACACACATCATAAGAAAAGGATTTCCTTTTTTGCTAGACATATTCCAAGAGTGTGAGAGTTAAATCGTGCTTTGACATGGAAGAGAGATAATAACAAAATTGATAAAGAGCAATATGGACAGACAGTTCTCAAGATCCATGGAAGTCTTTATCAGTTGGCATGACACATGAAGAAGCCTATGCTTAAATTATCATTTATTTAAACTTTGTGCTGTTTATAAAGTCACTAAACTCATTATTTGATATGACATTATGTAACCTAATCACTATCTGTGTTTAAAGCTTTGTAATTTATACATTTTTTTTGCATGCATTAATCTTTTAGCCCTTTCTGTGGTCTCCCTCTTCCATATTCTTTTCATCTTTTTATCAAGTATATTTTGTGTAGTTTCTATTCATATCATGCATTTACTGCAATGTGGAGTTTTTTCCTCCCAATCTTTGTCAGCGCTGTCTATTTACGTTATGGGCTTATTCACTGGCTACTTTTTAGTGTCCATCATAACACTATCTAGATATCTTCAGTCCACTTGTGTCATTAGACGTGGGGAGGTGTAACCTCCTGTGTTTCATATTTTTTGGTAGGCGAAAATCCGTGGGCGACTTGCCAGGTCAATCCCAGTATCTGTTATTAAACGGTAGGTTGGTTGCTCCTGGAATATACAATCACCTATTTTTTGGATTGGTGATGGTGTAAGCGTAAATTAGAGCAAGGTAGACCCGCAGCATGTTAGCCTCCATCTATGCCGCTCCGGTAACTACATACGCAAATACTAATGTTATAGCCACACAGTCCCCTTTTTGCGACAAATTCTTTGTAGGCGAGAACCCCTAGAATAATTTTAGTAGATTTTTAACTTGAATTTTGCAGGAGCAGCTGTAGTTAAGCCTACTTGTTTCCATTTCCAACTGCCAAGGGTTTTTTAACATGCGCGCCACTGCACACAGGTGTCTGATCTCACTACTCAGAGATCATGAGAAATTTTTACCTGATGATCCACATTTAAATGTCCCTGTCTCCACTTTGATTTGAACCAGTGACCTCTACCAACCAAGCCAAACATCTTACCTCAGACCACTGGGTCCCCGCTTCATAACTGTACAATAATAATACTATTTTTTTTTTCGTCCATGCAAAAACCTCTGTTCTAAGTCAAAATAATTTCAAAGTTTTTACCTAAATATCCAACAAAAAAGAAAGATATCTGCATGTGCCTAGAAACTTAGCTGAAAGAGTAAGACATTTAAGATATAATTTGTCTTAACAGATGCAGTTAGACGACTTCTTCCACAAGCATACCATCTACTCACAAGGAGAAGATTTATTTGGTCTACCCAAAACAGAAGAACCAGAATTTCTCAGGGTAAAGAAAGAGATGACCCTGCTACAGAAATTGTATGGCTTGTACACAAATGTCAACACCATAATTAATGGCTACAGTGAACTCAGTTGGTCAGAAGTTGACTGTGAGAAGATCAATGCTGAGCTCACTGAGCTTCAGAACAGGTTTGTGGACTCTAGCTGAAGATTCATTTTTCATCCAGGTTTTACCAAAAATGAAATTAAACACATGGGATCAAGATGCTGAGCAGCGCGTGAGCTGCAGTGGTCAGCGACCCATAGCTGACTGCTAGCGTCAGGGCCAGCGAACCAAAGCTGCCAAGACCCTTCTTCACCTCCATGCGGTGATCCTGGATAACAGGCTGCAGCAGGGCAGACTGGCTAAGGAGAAGGGATTGAAGAGGGAATGCTAACCCGGTACTAAAAAAATGCTTGCTGAAGTTGGATGTGTTGGACCGAAAGGTACAAATATCGCAGTCAAGCTGTAAACTACAACACAACGTATTCCGTTCTCTGGACTACATTCTGCTACTTTAGCCCTTTCAGGGTTTGGTAGTGGGAGATTGAGAATGAACGAAGCCAAGCCAGACAAGCCAAATTAAACACATATATTTGATTGTTCAATTATTTAACTCAACAATATAAATTATCAGTCCAGACCCCAGTAAAAGAAAAAAAACTTTGCAATTATGATTTTGTTAATGATCATGATCGTGCCAATTTACAATAGTCGATCATGGAATTTCATAGCTTCTTTTCAGTGTAGTTTATTGATTATGCCATTCTTCAAGGACATGTAAGATGGAGATGTTAAACCATCTCACATTTTCTTTCTTTGTTGTCCTGTCTCTTTTCCAAATAATTTTTGCCTTTTGCAACAGTGTGTTCCAACTCTGCTCTACTTCATGCTCCATAAAAGGTAATGGATTTTTTCTGGTGTGTGAAATAAACTGTTTTTTTGTTTTGCATGGGCTTCTATCAGTGCATCCTTATTAGTCTTCTTTACAATCCATGTGGTTCATAATATTCTTCTGTGAAACCACATCTCTGCTTCTTCCACTGATCTTCTTGTTTGTTGGGTGGTTATCTATGATCCACTTCCATCGAACAGGTCTAGTTGTACAAACACATAAGAATTCATTTTTGTGCTTCCATCATTGATGAAGCTCAGTAATCCTTGAATGACCTAAATGGGGCCAGCAGAGCTGCTGGTCTGCAGATAAATAAAAGTAAAACAAAATGCCTCAGAAACCCTTATTGCCCACCCAAACCAGGACATCAAATTGGAGCGGAAACAATTGAGAATGTCGAATCCTTTATCTACCTAGGCCAAGAGATGAATACCAACTACAAAATTGACTATGAGACAAAAAGCAGCATGGTATTTCTTTAACTCTATTAAGCCAATACTCCAAGAGATGAAAGACACCACGACAAGAGCGCACACTTTTAATTTCATGATTGTGGGGACGGCATGGGCTAGTGATTAAGTGACATGGCTCACAACTTCAAGGTGTTGGGTTCGATCCCCATCACAGCACCGGCCGTTACCCCGGGGAAGCCAACCTATAGAAAATGCAGGAGGAAGCAGACCCTTACATAAAATGCATGCTGAAGTCGGATGCACTGGGCTGACAGGCACAAAATAAAAACCACCGCCTTGTGGATTAGAAAAATAAGGCGAATGCAAAACAAAAATAAATTCCATGATCATTCCAGCACTAATTTATGAATGCACAATGTGTGGAACTTGTGCAGAACAGATGCTGAGAAGCTTGTGAGTCACCCAGAGAGCAATGGAACATGTACTAACAATTTAGATAAGGGATAAGATCTGAAGTTAAGAAAATCGGCATCAAACTTTGTATCATGGCATTGTGGAAGCAGCAATATCATGCAAACATTGCTGGGCTGGACATGCCTGACAACAGATGGACATGTAGAACAGCCATATGCCTGTACCCCACATCATAAACAAGCTGTGGCCTTGTGCATCTAAGTTTCTGACACTTTATCCTCAACAGCAGTGTCTGCTTAGGGATATCCTTTACTTTTTCTCAGTCTTCACTTTAATTTAGAGTTGCTTCAGAAATGTATTTTCCATGTTGATTGACATAGTGACAAACATCTTAACAAATTCACAGATGTCGTCGGTTACCCAAAGGACTTAAAGACTGGCCAGCTTTCAATGACTTGAAGAAGAAGATAGATGACTTTAATGAGACTGTACCTCTGCTAGAGTTGATGGCCAACAAATCCATGCAAGGGCGTCACTGGCAACGTATACAGAATGTGGCCAACTACAAGTTTGAGTTTGATGTGAGCTCTGACCAGCCAATGGATCAGATCATGGAGAATGTACATCTGAAGGACATTATGAGTGCTCCACTTCTACCTGTGAAAGATGACGTTGAGGTAAATATTTCCCCAAAGTTATTTGACATTGATATATAAAGCATGGACTTGCCTAGTTGCTAGTCTTCTACCATGATGAGTAGAGGTCTTATCTTTTTCTTTGTGGCTTATAATTTCTAAAGATGGGGTATCTGAATCGATGACTAACCCTCCCTTAGTTGTCAGTATCACATGTCAGGCAGGTTAAGGTAAAGTAAAGGTAGTCATATATCACTGATGTTAGGGATGAAGTGTTAGAGACTTCATTGTACGATGTCACAGCTTGTTTCATCACAGCCTTTCCTTCTCTAACAGTAAGGCCAGGTACCCATTTACAGCTATATTGACTGAAGTGTACTGGTAGCAGGAGTTGAGTCTCATAACTTTGCAGTGAAAAACAGCCATATCCCTTTTCATTATGTATATTTTTAAAGAATTTTTAAGAATACAAGCCAAAAAATGACAGAATAGACAAACTTGGCAGAAATGGGCAGACAAAAATCTTCAGATTCAGAAGGGGACATTGTAGACTTAAGGTCCACCTCTACAGAATGGGTCTCAGAGACACTGCCACGTGTGGTTGTGGAGCACCCAAGCAAACACCAGAACATATTCTGCAAGAATGCCCTACCTATGCAGACCAAAAAGAGACAGTCTGGACTGGGGGAGCGACCATGCTCGAAAAGCTGTAGGAGACCGGCGAAGACCTGAAATGCACAGTCTCCTTCATGAACCTCACTGGACTAGAAGCATAGCATCGGTTGATCGATGAAGAAGAAGAAGCAGTATTTATAATCATTTCTGTTTCCCGGTTTTAGCTCATTGAAACTACTGGGCCAAGTAACTTGCCCCATTTATTTTGTTTTTCAAACAAAATTGAATTTAACTCATTCACTCCCAAATATTTTGGACCTCTGGACACAATTTTATTTTTATGTATAACTGAAAAACAGCATCACTTAGTTGCGATCTATTTGTCTTCAATAGACGTTCACTAAAATAACACGTATTATATACCAAACTGTTCACAATTGAGGCTAGAATAGAATGGAATACATATATTTTACAAATGCAAGTGTAAATTTGTGTTTGGTGAATTAAAGTTGCATAATCGTTTGTTATTTTTTAAAAATTATGAACAAAAATGTTCCCCTCATCAATACATTATTCACCTCTAAACCAATATACAAATAACGTAATGAATTTCTATTTGACGGAAATCCTCAAAGGACGATGTTCTGAAAGTTGCACCTAATTTGGTGCAGTTGTTTTCACAGTATTTACATTTTACTGAAGGCACGTGAAGTTGAAAACGTGCTAAAAAATAAAAGCTCCGATCAACATCAGCGTGAGTGTTTACAATTTACGCGCACACGGAAAGAATGTTCCTGCTGTATTCAAAATATATATACACACATTAATATTATACACACTAGAATGATTGTGTCGGATCTTGAACCTTTACTGAATTTGTGAACTGTTATTACCATTGCTTGAGACAAAAGAGGGCACCGCCCCTTCGTCAGTAGACTTTGTTTTACTTTCATCGCTCGACGTGGAACTAAGACTAGGTAAATAAATTGAAACAGCGCTATCATAACGATCGATATCTTCATCATCACTACCATTAGCAATAATATAATCTATCTATTCCTGAGCTTGTACTGAAAAAACTCTATTTGGTGTGGCTGAAGGTGCATGGGATAGCTTCAAAGTTGCTCTCCGAAAAAAAATTATATTTTCCAAGTTACGAAACTAAACATTTTTTCAACGAAACTCAAACTAACTCTTCCGGAATGAAAAAGTGCAAAATCTGGACTTCCGCCAATAACCAGAATAAAACATTTAGGAGAACTAGGAATGGGAAAATATGTGATTTTGTGAACACAGTAACAAAAGCCGATACACCGGCTTCTGGGTTTTCTAGAAAAAACCGGAAGCCGTTGTATCGGCTCGTGGGAGTGAATGAGTTAAGTTGTTAACATTTATGTAAGTAGTACATTAAACTAAATTTGTTTTAAACTATAATGTCTGCATTTATTCCCTTTGCTGAGTTTCACAAAGATGATATGTAGAACAGGAATAAAGACATCGTACTCGTGCAGTCACACATATTGTGCATGCTAGATTTTTATTTTACCTCAGGTAGAAAAAAGGTTTTGAGCATGTGTCTCAGTGCTCAGAAGATCAACATCCAAACAACTTGACCACACTTCATAGTTTGAAATATGAAATCAAGTATTGATCTGTTACAATTACATATTATTGTTCTCACTCTTTGATGTCTAGGACATTTGTATTTCTGCTGTGAAAGAAAAGGACATTGAAGCTAAACTTAAGCAAGTAATGGCAGACTGGACTAACAGAACACTGACTTTTATGAACTTCAAGAATCGTGGGGAACTTTTACTGAAACCTGGGGACACCGTTGAAACAATTGGCTTACTTGAGGACTCACTGATGATACTGAGCTCTCTCATGAGTAACCGGTAAGTTATTGTAATGGATTGCTATTTATATTTCAATTCAAGTGCCATCCTCACTTCTAAGGGGGACTGCAATAGATCTCCAATATCCTTATTCTCTTTCCTTGGTGGTGCAATATAACAGACTTTTCCTTGTTTGTCTTTGGACATTATCTTTCCACTTATAACATTTTGTTCTCCTGGTATGATTGTGTTTTCTCTGGTATGTTTGTATTTTCCTCTGTAATTTTTGTGTTTTCCTCTGGAATGTTTGTATTTTCCTCTGTAATTTTTGTGTTTTCCTTTGGTATGTTTGTATTTTCCTATGTAATTTTTGTGTTTTCTTTTGGTATGTTGTATTTTCCTCTGTAATCTTTTTGTTTTCCTTTGGTATGCTTGTATTTTCCTCTGTAATTTTTATGTTTTCCTTTGGTATGTTGTATTTTCCTCTGTAATTAATGTGTTTTCCTCTGGTATGTTTGTATTTTCCTCTGTAATTTTTGTGTTTTCCTCTGGCATGTTTGTATTTTCCTATGTAATTTTTGTGTTTTCTTTTGGTATGTTGAATTTTTTTCTGTAATTTTTGTGTTTTCCATTGGTATGTTTGTATTTTCCTCTGTAATTTTTGTGTTTTCCCCTGGCATGTTTGACTTTGAAAGCACCTGTAGAGGAAAATAGATATGGATAAAGGGAACACTTTTAAGTCAGTTAGTGACTACATATTGGTTGCTGGGCTGCAAAAGATGGATCGGCAATCCACAGTTTGGATTGAACAAACAGGTTTGCCTGAGAAAATGGAGCAGAAATACATACAACCAACAAGCTATAAGTAAAATGTGTGTGTCATTGTTTTCCTGTAACATTTGACATGAACATAGCGATTGTGTGGATTTGAGGGTTGTCTACCGTAACGTTGATTACCTTGTCTGTGACACTTGTCATTCATGTGATGCCTCATAGTCAAGGTGCACAAAAGTTTACCATGATCGACTAGTTCTTTATTTGTTGGTGCCATTGGTGAAATTGCTGCAGCTTATATCTGTGGCTCACGCACATCATCACAATTTGGTTTGACTACCTCCGCTACCTTCTATGGTTACAGGCAAACCGGATTAATCATAGTGCCTTTATTACTGTTGTGGGGGGGGGGGGGGGGGGGGGGGAAACGCTTTAACTCTCACCTTGTGACATTACTTTATGAATATCTGGAACATTATTTCTGTGCCATTTGTTATGAGCATAGAGATTTAGCCCTGGCCATGCTACTTTTCCAACTTATTAGATATCACACCCCTGCTGCCTTGCGAAATACCTGTTTGGGAGAAAGGCTTTGGGAATAAACCCTGAGGAAAAATCTGCATCCTATGCTATCTCCAGTCGTTTAGACAATCTCTTGCTACTGGTCACAGGTAGCTCAGGACGAGAGAGTGAGGTTGGACATATTGCGCAAATCTTACTCACTTTAATCCAAATCGTCGCACAAGTCACCCATTTCAGCAGACAGAGCAAAATTAAAAGATTGTTCACATGGCTGAACAAAGACAATGGTATTCATCACACATGATGGAGGAACATCATTAAAACCTTCATTTTTTTTTTTTTTTTTTTGTTTTGAAAATTCTTTATTGCACATAATAAATTATTACAATTTTCAAATTTGAACAACAAATTTCAAATAAAATTTGTACATGATATGAGGTGAAATGAAGTGATAATTTCCCATGAGATGAAACATGAGATGGTGGGAGTTACATTTTGTGAAGTGAGTGGTGACATCAATTTTAAATGATTTAAATTTTCAAGAAGTTAATGATGTACATTTTGGGGGGTTTTCTTTGAGATATTGGCAAAGGCAATATGCTTACACATGTATCCATACATACATATTCACTTATACCCGCATACCTATTTGTTTATACACACACATGCATATTCATTTATACACACTTCCAGATGTTTCTTTATACACACATATTCATTTATACACACGCAAGCATATATTCATGTATTCACATACGTAGAAAAGAAAAAAACACACGCACATGCATGTACATATACAAATTTCACACCCATGTATATAAGTACACACCCAGTACATATACACATACCTGCATACAGTCATGATAATACAGGTTTTAAATGCAAAAGTCTAAAGTCAGGAGAAATATGGGAGATGGTGGTTAATATAAAAGGGGAACCAGGAGATATCAATTGATATTATAAACATGAAGAGGTGGATTTACCCTTCTATTAGAGCTTAAACTTGGTCAAATATTTGATCAAGGTCAGATGTTAAAAATTGGCTTACAGGTGGTCCATTTTCTTCCCTAGGGATCTCTCACCTTGACTTCTGGTATTTATTTGCCAGACCACTGCCATAAAAATCCACCCTGTTTTCTGTTTATTGTTCTATTTGTGGCAGTCTTCTCAAATGGACTGGCCATGAAAACAAAGTCAATAGAAGGGAGATAATAAATTGACCACTGGGGGACAGGAAGAGTGGTGGGTCTTGGTCTATGGGCAAGTTTGTCCAACTGGGAACAAAAGACCTCAGTTAATGGGGCAAGTAATTGATACTTTCCACTTGCTCTGGGTACCATTTAACAGGTTTTAGGTTCAGGGACAAACTTTTATGGCCCAGGTGTTCCTATTGTGTTGTAATCTTCTTTACAATCACAACCTTGATGGACTAAGACTGAGTGTATTTTTAGAAATATGGTGCTTTAAAGGACTAGGCATTTTCCTGGTGGCCCAACTTTTTGAACTTTGCATTTACAACCTAACAAATCTTTGAAATACATTTACTTGTGTGCTTACACCCATATATATATATATATATATATATATATACATATACACATACATACACACACATACACATACATACATATATATATACGCACATACATACATATACATATATATACATACACACACATATATACATATACACCCATACACACACACACACATATACATACATAGACACACACATACATACATATACATACATACATATATATATATACATACACACATATACACATATCCACATATACATATATACACACTCATATACACACATACACACACATACATACACATATATACCCACATACATATACACACATACACAATATGTGTGCATACATACATACCTGATATTTATACATACGCCTATACCCCAACTCACATGCATATATATATATATATATATATATATATATATATATATATATATATATATATATATATATATATATATATATATATATTCTCCCCCACATGTTCTTATACATATTATAAAATATACACCCATGCGAGCATACATATGCCTATACCCATTCATTGTAAGTAGCATGTGTAAGTATACATGTGTGAGCACATGCAATGTCTTGGTACATTTACCTGCACACACATCTCCATGTACACCTACACATCCATACATACATACATATTTATATATTTTTACATTTTGACCTAATTATGAGCACTGGACAACGCCTTCTGCTGAAAAATGTGTGAAATAGTGTTTGAGTTAAAGGTTTTATGGTGGAATAGTGCTGCGTTTCTGCATGTCCATATTATGTATCTGTATTCTGACAATAAGATGAGCACTTGTTTTCTAATGACTGGTGATGTTTTGGGTATAATGTTGAGCATAACTGCTTTGTACAAGTCTACTTTTTGTCTGGTTTGTATCTGAATGGTTTCGTGTAGAATTTGCTTTGTTGTTTTGACTGTGTTGCATGTGTAAAAAATGTGATCTTCTGTTTCTCGTACATTTGTTTTGCGTAGGTGGCATTTGGGTTTGTGGCATCTTAGTGTCCTTATTGGGGTCAGGTTAAAAATGAGTCTATACGGTATTAAAACCTTCATTGTACTAAGTGTTAGGGTCTTCTAAGGTTTGCTAACTCTAACTGTAAGTCAGATATCTATTTATATCTGGGAGGTCTTAAGGGCAGGCTACTTTGTTTTGTCCTTTGACTTCTTTCTTTATCTTTATTTTACTCAATCATCTTCCATTTGAAAGTGGGTTGAAAGTGGATAAATGTCCTGGTCAAGATGGTATTCATCCAAAATTGCTGTTTGAAATTAGAGACCAACTAGCAAAACCATTGGCTATATTATGTTCCCAATCACTTGCAAAAGAATTGTTCCACGGGATTGGAAAGATGCAGGAGTTATCCCCTTATTAAAAAAGGGCAAACAATCAGATCCAGCAAATAATAGACCAGTGAGTTTAATGAGCATAGTCTGTAAATTGTTAGAGTCAATAATCAAAGAAAACATTGTAATGCATTTAGACAATTTAATCTAATCAGAAATAGCCAGCATGTGTTTACTAGAGGGAGATCATGCTTAACAAATCTATCCGAATTCATGGAGGAGGTTACTAAAATGATAGATAAAGGGGAGCCAGTGGACGTTATTTATCTAGATTTTGCAAAGGCCTTTGATAGAGTACCTCATAAAAGATTATTTCTAAAGTTAAAATGGAATAGGTGGGGAAGTTGCCAAATGGATTGAAAATTGGTTAATGGGAGGAAGGCAGAAGATAGGCATATATAAGGAGTACCACGGGAGGTAGTGGAGGCAGCAACAGTTAATGCATTTAAGAATAAATTGGATGCGCATAGGTTTTAGAGCAAGGTAATGTAAAGTCTAAGAGTCTTCTAAACCAGTATAAAGACGTTAAGTTAAGTTATTTCTTCTACAGTTTGCCTCCTTTACGAAGACTGTGCCAAGCACTTTGCATGCTCTTGCGGTGGTTGCTGTAGCAATTTGTTTTGCATGTTGAGGTTGCCATTAACAACGCGCTTTAGTCACCTTTTACAAAATACATGGAGTTGCTGTGATCTTATTGTTCCTCCCATTAAAGGGTCCACTTGGGGAGACCAACTTCCATGCTTTAATTATTAACATTCTTTTTTCAATTTTATGAAAATGAAGTACAGATGTTTAAGGTCATTCTTGTTTCAGACTCACGTTTTCAGTTCTATCCATGCATTCATTAACTACACACTTCCCATGCTCTAGGTACCGTTTCTGACATCATGCTTCAAATGTTCGGCCACATGGATTACCTTTCTGTTCCCCATCAACTTGACATCCATTTTATTTTGCATGTTTCCAGAATGTTTGGGCAGATCGTCAGGTGGTCTGGGTTTTGTGTTAAGAGAACTTTGATGTTGATTTAAATCAACAGAATGGCTGTTTTATGATCCATGAGGATTTGATATTGAAAGGATTGGCCGACTAAAAAGTTGTTCCCAGGGGACATCTGATTGCTGTGTCAATTATAATCTACTTGGAGGCTCCTTTTGTGTCTCCCATGCAGTTATTTATATTCATTACTGCGCATTTCATATGTCTTTACAGATATAATGCCCCGTACAAAGCCAAGATTCAAATGTGGGTACACAATCTGAGTACAACAGCAGATATCCTGGAGCAGTGGATGGTGGTTCAGAACCTCTGGGTTTATCTAGAGGCTGTGTTTGTTGGTGGTGATATTGCCAAGCAGTTGCCGCAAGTAAGAAATGTCAAGGGGCATCATTTATTCGCATAAATGTCATGCATGTATTTTATAACTATTTCTTTATAAAACAGACAAGGTTAAAATTCAGTTTTATATCAGAAAAGTAGCAAATGTGAATCAATATTTCCAACTTTAAATTATCGACATTTGTATAGGACGGAACAAATGAAAAGGGTACAAATATTCTGTTCTGTTTTTAAGAATTAACTTCATTGAACTTCGAGCATACCTATAGGTGCTCAGTCTCTCTCACAAATGGCAAAAGGTGTGGATACTGATGGTTCCTTTAACCTCTTGGTTGTACACACTCCGGCTCAATCCTTTCATACACCCAACTCCGCTTGACCTTTGTTTGATTTTAAAGTTCTGCAATCTGTGAATTGCTGATTCCTCTATTGTGTGTCATCACTGTCTGCTTTAGAGTGGCCCATTTGTCCTCCACCATATGCTGACACAACTCTTCATGATTTAGCTGAATGTTTAGAGCACTTGCAAAAATCTCTGCTGCAGTTTTGTTATGTTAATCCTCTTCTTGGATCTCCAATCTCGATGGCTCTCCTGGGCTCTGTGTAGAGGTTCAATTTACACACAATCAGCCTGTTGTCAGTAGTCCAGCATTCTGAACCACACATAGCCTTCATCACCTGCACATCACGTCTGTCTCTCCTTCTGGTGATGACATAGTTGATAAGGAGCCACTATTTCGAGTAAGGATCACAGACAGAAGAATAAACTAAATAAATAACCACCAAATACATCAACCAGAAATTTCCACCAAAATCCTGGACCTTTACATATACAGATGGATCAACAAAAAATGCTACAGAAAACGGGATAGGAGACATCATCACAAAACTAAAATATCAACTCTACTGAACAGCAATTGCCACTGAGAGATACTGTACTTTATTGCAGATGCTTCAGTCTTGAAGCAGGCATCTGAAACCCTCACAAACTGCAAGAAGTGAGCAGAAAAACAAGTTGTTATTTTCACATATGGCTTTTCAGTGTTTACAGTCCTCAAGAACCAGCACACAAATTTACTCAACACACACACTCAAATGCAATACAGACATACTGCCAAAGACAGATGTGTTGGACCAAAAGGTGCAAATATTGCAGGCAAACTGTAAACTAGCGACACAAGGTATTCCGTTCTCCAGACTACATCCTGCTACTTGCAAAGCAGGGCTTGATAGCGGGAGATTGAGAACGAATGCAGAAGAAGAAGAAGAAGACAGACTTACCAAAGAGTAAAGAATACTAAAACAAAGTGGCATAGCAACAAGATATGATGAGACAAAAGCAAATGTTACAGGCCACGTACAGATCAAAATAGAAAAGCTATCATTCGGGCCCTAAAGAAAATGACACCAGCTCTCCACGCATTATCAGGTGATTGTCTTCCAGCTACACACAGAACACAACAGATTGAGATATCATCTTTATAATAAATTCATGATTGGCACTACTGACCTTCCAGCTTCCATCACAGTGGAACATCTATTGCAGTTCTGCTAATCATGCACTATGAAAGAAGTAGCTTGTGTCAACAACTAATGCCCTTCCATAGCGAAAATGCATCCATGACATCATATTGTGAGTGGGTAGGTGAAACATATGATCGCTGATGGAAAGATCATGAGTAGCGCATAGGCTTAACAATAGAAGCCCATTGCTATTGCACTTGTCCATACCATGTACCCCAAATGCTCCTTCCTAAGACTCATGGTCAGTGGTCCTTACTCATGCAATAAAGTCACCAAGGACAATGCGTTTCTCAGACTTTGGAACCGACGAAATGACAGAGTGTAGTTTTTCGTAGAGTTTATGCTTGATATCCTCAGGATTAGTCATTGTTGGGGCATAGTCGCTTGTCAGTATAGCAATTCCCCCATGTTATAGTGAGTGGTGGATGCTGATCAGTGTAGCAATCCTCCCATTTCCTAGTGTAAGACAGATGCTGATCAATGTAGCACTTCTCCCTTGTCCTAGTGAAAGGTGGAGACTGATTAACTGGTCATTGATACCCTGTGGGGGCCTGACTAGCTCACAGACCAGAGGAGACCTGATGGCAAATTTGACACCAGCCTCACACCGGAAGAACATATAACCATCCACAGCTTCGGTTATCTTTATCTCTCCAGGTAAATGTGTTTCACTATGAGCAGCCCCATACACCGTGTAGCGTGCCCCTTGACACTAGTGCCATCTTTTTTGCAGTCTATCAACATTGGTGTTGTCAAGTAATGTGTGTATGTACCAAGATGCTTCATTCTATGTCATATAAGACAAAGATTGCTCATTTTGTATGGTAGGTCTACAATAGACTGAGGTACCACTTATTCAACAAATTGAAGATATGTGGCACTGACGAATGCCCATGTGGTACCGGGAAAATGATAGCTGAACATTTGCTGCAAAACTGCCCGACATACGAGGATCAGAGAGAGCAGATATGGCCATCACCAGTGACAATACTAGACAACCTCTATGGCAGTGTAGACAGCCTCAGGATGGCCGCTGCTTTTTTCGAAAAAATAATGGTTACTGTCTGACTGCGTACGATGAAGAAGAAGAAGAAGAAGTATGGTAGGTCTGAGGCTATTGACTCGCACTTAAATAGATTTAAGTAAGGAAGATTAACTCTGCTATCAACCTCACTCTCTTGTCCTGAGCGACCTCAGAAGACCTGAGAAGACTGCAGATAGCATAGGATGCAGATTTTACCTCAGGTTTTTTTGCCATTCCTGTGAACAGGTAACCCACAAAATAAATCATTTTCTTCATATCTAAAGTAAATAAATAGTTTGGTTATATCTCAGGTAAATAAGTAATCCTAGTTTCGTTCATATCCAAAGTCAATAAATAGCTTGATTCATATTTTAAGTCAATAAAATCCATACAAATGATTGGTAACTCATATAGCTTGGCAACCTTGTAATGTAAATTTTTTAAATTGTTTGTAATTGTGTCTTATTAGGAGTCCAAGCGCTTTGCAACAATTGATAAATCCTGGCTGAAAGTGATGCAGAGGGCTCATGAAAATGATAACGTGATAAACTGTTGTGCTGGTGATGACACCATGCAACAAATTCTGCCCCATCTACAAGAGCAGCTAGATCTTTGCCAAAAGTCTCTTACTGGGTAACAGTCTGTCTGTTCAAATAAATGTCGATAAATATCTCATTATGTGATATCTCATTATGTCTTGCCATGATTTTTACCTGACATATTGTGTTCAGTCTGTAGTCCCGAGTGGTCTGGCTGGGTCTTTGTGTATGAAAAGCACCACTTCCCCACAGAGAGCATGTCGAATGAGGCGACTAACTGTGTGACATGGCATAACACTGGCCATGGCCAGGTGGTTTGTTAAAAGCAGCATAGATGGTATCAGTAGTCTTGACATATATCTTAACTTAACTTAACGTCTTTATACTGGTTTAGACGACACTGCAGAGTCTGTATACAACCAGTTACATTTAAATCACCTTGCTTTACAAGCTATATGCATCCAATTTATTCTTAAATGCATTAACTGTCCCTGCCTCCACCACCTCCCTTGGCAATGCATTCCAAGCATTCACAACTCTCTGACTAAAAAAATACTTCCTAATATCTAATATGGACCTCTCCTTACTCATCTTGTAGCTGTGCTCTCTTGTTCTTGTGAGTGGCTGTATTTTTAAAAACTTGTTTTAATCTAATTTATCTATTCCTCTGATCATCTTATAAACCTATAATAAGTCACCACGAATTCTTCTCTCTTCTAGACACTGTAGGCCGGTTTTTTTAAGTCTTTCCTCATAACTGTAATCCCACTATCAGCTTTGTAGCTCTTTTTTGTATTCTTTCCAGCATGTTTATATCCCCTCTCTGATAAGGACTCCACACCTGTACACAGTACACCAATCTAGTTCTAATTAATTCTTTATACAGTTTGACTATCACTTCCTTGCTCCTATGTTTAATATTTCTTTTTATCATCCCTAACATTGCATTTGCCTTTTTTACTGCTACCTGAACTTGCTCCCTCACCTTACCTGTATGATCTATTTTAACCCCTAGGTCCCTTTCTTTATTTATCTTTCTAATATTGTTCTCTCCATTCTGTAATTATGTTCCATATAGGATCTACCCATTTATCTACATTAAACTCCATTTGCCAGATTACAGACCATTCTCGAATTTTATCTAAATCTGACCTCAATATATCCACTTCTGCTTTAGATGAGACACTACTGCATAGTTTTGTGTCATCAGCAAATTTTGCAATAATGGATCCCATACCTATGTCCAAATCATTTATATATATCAAGAACAAAATTGGTCCCAAAACCGAGCCCTGTGGCACTCCACTTTTCACTTCACACCACTCAGAGTACTCCTTATTTATACCGACTCTGCCTTCTTCCCATTAACCAATTTTCAATCCATTTGGCAACTTCCCCACTTATTCCATGTGATTTTAACTTTCGAAATAATCTTTGATGAGGCACTCTATCAAAGGCCTTTGCAAAATCTAGATAAATAACGTCCACTGGCTCCCCTTTATCTATCATTTTAGTAACCTCCTCCATAAATTCTAATAGATTTGTTAAGCATGATCTTCTTCTGGTAAACCCATGCTGACTATTTCTGATTAGATTAAATTTGTCTAAATGCATTACAATGTTTTCTTTGATTATTGACTCTAACAATTTACAGACTATGCTCGTTAAACTCACTGGTCTATTATTTGCTGGATCAGATTTTTTTCCCTTTTTGAATAAGGGGAAAACTCTTGCATCTTTCCAATTCTGTGGAACAATCCCTTTTGCAAGTGATTGAGAACATAATATAGCCAATGGTTTTGCTAATTGTTCTCTAATTTCAAACACCAATTTTGGATGAATACCATCTTGACCTGGACATTTATCCACTTTCAACCCCTCCAATTTTTTAAAAACCATTTCCTCTGTAATACAGATTGATCTTAATCCCACTTGCCACAGTCCAAGTTAGTTCGGGACCAAAGAGGGAGGTTGATGACCAGCACAGTATCTTTCTCACTATAATCCTAATAAAGCGCAAGTTACATCATCCAGACAAAAGCGTCTGATGATGTCACCATCTTCGCTTGTGATGGGCAACTAACTTTAGATGGCGCCTAACAGGCTGTGAATCTACTTTGGTCTAGTGTTTATTAAGATGGACTCGCACATCGGTTACCACCCTCCTTAGCGGAGTGATAAACTGCTCGAGCCTAGTCCGCAAAGCAGGAAATCTTCATCCCGGTTACATCTAGCTCACGCCAGAGACGAGACCTGCACAGGGGCTTCCACTCATGTAGAAGTACAGGTTGAATAAGACTAAGACTGTACTGTGCTGTCAACTGTTTTGTTAACTTTTAAGCATGTTTTGTTATTAACCTGGCTTATTGTTTGTTTTAACCAAGGGTGATAATCTTATTATCTCTGCTACTTATATGGTCCTAATCACCTTTGACTTGTTTTCTGTCAATCTTTTTGGGCATAGTGTATACATAACTTTATTGCTTTAGCATGTTATTTATTGGGTTCTTTTTTTCAGTTTTTGATCTCAGATAAGTCTAATTAGTATAGGGATTCCTGACCTGTTTATTGTGACTGACATGTTGTTTTTATTTCAGGTATATTCTTTCATGCCCTATAGACATGCTTCTGAAATATTTTTAAAAAAAACGTGCATCCTTAAGCAATGCATAAACACTTTTGTTTTGAATGTGCCCATCAAATGTTGTATTTCTTCTGTTATGTTGAATTTCTCCAAATGTTATGTTTGTATTTCTCTCATGTTATATGTGTCCTCCATGTGTTACTGAGGCTTGAAAGGGAAGCGAGTAACACTGTAACCTGCTAGGTATGTTGTAAGAGGGGATTCGGCAGGATTGGGCATGAGGCTGGCAATCTCATCCTGTAGAAACTATATGCCACAAGAAAAATACAAGATCTCTGCACTCGATGGTAGAGCACTTGCCCTGTGTTTTTCTATAGCTGAATACGCTGCGCCAGTATAGCAAAACTTTGCCCATACAAAACTAGTTGATAAATGAGGCGAGTCGAATAGTATCAGGGTGCCTAAAACTCACACCCACTGATAAAATATACCCCATAATTGGCATAGCACCACCCAAGATTCAAAGAAGCGTTGCAGCAGAAATCAAATGAGAAAAACAGGAGCACGACTCAAGGCACCCAATGTTTGGACATCAAGTACAGAGCACAAGACTCAAATCCAGACATAGCTTCCTAAAATCAACACAGCCCATGCTGACAAACCCTGAAAGTCGTCGCATCGAGAGATGGCATGAATTGATGCAGGCCCCAGAGATGGAACTTTGGGAGGAACCTTCCCTCGGACATCATCTACCACACACGACATGGCAGTCGCTGAACAGACTCCAAACTGGTGTTTCGCGGTGCAAGAGGAATATGAAATGATGGGAATACAAAGATAATGACACATGTGACTGTGGCGCAGTACAGGACCCAGACCACCTGATGACCTGCCCCAACCTCCAGGAAACATGTAATAGATGCAACATGCTGAAGGCAAATGACAAGGTAATCGGTGTTGTTGAATACTGTATGCATACTGTAAAACGTGGTGCTTAGACACGGAAAGTAAGTACTTAATTAAAGTATATGTCATTTTATAGATTTTTTTAAAGGAATATATAAGCTTGAAAAGCTGTAGTTTAAACAAAACACTTGTTGAAGACTCAGTAGAACAACAGGTACAAGTAACAGGTTGGAGTGTATCATGAAATGGATGACAAACAAAATTCTTCTTCTTCTTCTTCTTCGTACGCAGTCAGACAGTAACCATTATTTTTTCGAAAAAAGCGACGCTCATCCTGAGGCTGTCGACACTGTCATAGAGCTTGTCTTGTGGTTCCACTGGTGATGGCCACATCTGCTCTCTCTGATCCTCGTATGTCGGGCAGTTCTGCAGCAGATGTTCAGCGGTCATTTTCCCGGTACCACACGGGCATTCGTCGGTACCTCAGTCTATTGTGGCCAGTGCGAAGTCTGAAGACAACGACCTGCTCTCTTCTGTTCAACTGGTAATAGGCATCGTTTTTGGTGTAACCAGTGCGTTCGGTTTCCCATTTGGTCATGTATCTAGCTTTAATAAGCCGTTTTGACTCTTCGTACGTCATACTAGTATCTGTTTGTGGTAGTTTTGCACCTTCTTTTGCCAGTCTGTCTGCCTCCTCGTTGCCTTGGATGTTGCAGTGTGATGGGACCCACTGTACCACTACCCTTTTTGGTGCGGACTGCTGGCATAGTTGACAGAGTACTGCTCTTAAGTCATTAAGCTCAGTGTTTTTCTGGCTTTTTAGCGCTGTGACTACGGCCAGAGCGTCTGTAAGCAGGACTGTATGGCTTTCATTTTCTTTATGTGTCACCATTTCTTCCACTGCCACCCTCAGTGCCTCTGCCTCCGCTCTGAAATTGCTTGTGTACTTACCAGTGGCGAATGACAGTGTTATTTTTCTGCCATTTGGTAGGTTCAGGAATGCTCCTGCCCCTCCGTTCTGTGTAGTGTTTGTTACAGAACCGTCGGTGTATGCATGGGTCCAGTCCATGCTTGGGTAGTTTTCCGATATAAAGCTTAGGGTAGTATCTCTCCTTTCTTTTTCAGTCTGGCAGTTTTTGTTTCCAATACCTGGTATATTTTCTACCACCTCTGGAAATATATCCTGCCTCCAGGTAGGTTTTCGTACCGTAGTGATGGGCTTTGGTGTTGTTAGTGCCTTTATGGGGTCTTCGTGCATCTTTGCTTTGGCTATTTCTGCAAAGTTTCTCCGCTTTAGTTTCCCATTTCCCAAATTGTTTAGTCTCTGGTGCATTGGATGGTCAGTCAGTCTTCGGAGTTTCTCTGACTGCAGCTGGGCTCTGCAGTCTCTTCTATCGGTCATGGATTGCAGTTTTGTAATCTTTTCAAGTTCCACAATTGGCGTTGACTTCATGCCTCCTGTTATAACTCTCATGGCTTGGTTTTGAAGTTTGCTAACTTTATCGAAGTTCGCCTTCGCTGCTGTTGTCCATGCCGCAATGCCATACTCGAGAACTGGTCTCACTCTTCCAGTGTACAGTTTCTTTAGTATGCTTTCGTCTGCTCCCCAGCTTGTGCCAGCAAGTTTCCTCATGATTGCCATTCTTTCTCTGGCTCTCATTCGGTTTCTCTCGATCTGACTTTTCCATGTCATGCGCCGATCAAATGTGACTCCCAGATAGTTTGGGTTGTCGTTTGGCTGCAGGAATTTGCCATTTAGACTCAATTTGGTGCTTTGGGGTTTGATTGAAAGCGAGAATATTGTACAGGTGGTTTTCTTCTTGTTTATTTTGACCAGCCATGAGTTCGCCCACTCTTCCAGCGATGTTAGGGCCTGCTGCATCCGATTTCTTGCTATGGTGAGATTCTTTTCAGAGGTCCACATAGCAAGATCGTCTGCAAACATTGAGCTATGGACTCTTCTTGGTATATTCTCTGTAATGTCGTTTATATATACCAGGAAGAGTGTGGGTGACAGTACTCCCCCTTGGGGTACTCCCTGCTCGAGTGTCACCATTTTGCTCATCTGCCCTTGTACTTGGACTCTGGCCGTTCTGTTTTTGAGGTAGTGGTTGATCCACTTGTACATTTTCCCACAAACATCACTTCTTCTTAGCTTTACTCTAAGTCCATCTTTCCAGACTTTGTCAAATGCCTTTTCCAGGTCCACCCAGACCGCTACTGTGTGTTTCTGTGCCTGGTAGGCATCTTTTATTTCCTGGGCTATGAGGATGACCTGGTCCTCAGTGGATCTGTGCTGTCTAAAGCCTGCTTGCTGTGGAATTAGTATTCGTTTTTCTTCCAGATGCCACATCACAAACAAAATTCAATAGTGTAAAATTGCTTATAAATTTACATCATTTTACATGAACAACATATGTAGCAGCAAACAAATGCTAGAGTTAATAAGCTTATTAGTGCATTGAAAACACAGAATTCTCATTTGAAGACTTACATTGCTTTACTTTTAAACCTACTTTTGCCATTATGTACCATGAGCAGCTTAAATTGCTTCTCTTTGGCTAGGAGTGTTTGTGTAGGTTGTTGTAAGCCTGTGTTGTAGGATTTATGTTATGTCACCCACCATGTTGCCATCCTTGTACCTTACAGCCAGATATTCTTGTGTTATAAGCGTGTAGTGGTAGTTGATTATGTTGTATTCTCATGAGATGACCACTCATATTTTTTCTGTCTTTAAATGTAGTAGTTCTAACCATATTTCTACGTCATCACCATATGTAATTTACATGTATTAAATTATGTATTTAATGTAACAAGGCTCACAACCCAAATGTGCCAAATATTTGTATTTAGCAAGGTAAGTAAACCCAATTTAAAATGGGTCCTTAAGTCAAACGCACTAGATCGTAAGGTGCACAAAATTTAAAAAAAGCACAGTATAATGCACTCCACCTTAGGAACAAGTGAACGAATGAAAGAAAAAGGGGAAAGTAAAGTAGACTTATCATACACATTCATTACATGCAAATATGTCCTTTTTATACTTTATCCTTTTCTAGGTATCTGGAGAAAAAGAGACTTCTCTTTCCAAGGTTCTTCTTTGTATCTGACCCATCCCTTCTTGAAATACTTGGTCAGGCTAGTGATTGCCATACAATTCAGGTATACTGTATGAATGAACACATCAACAAAAAGCATATTGTTTGGGCCAGCTTACTAGGAAAAATTGAGGGATGTTGGCTCTGGGGGATTTTATTAGAAGGTTGAATATGAAGAGGAAAATACTGAATTGAAAGATTAAATTTTTGGGGGAGTGGGGATGAGAGAGTTAGAGATAGAAGGAGATGATTTGCAGTACTGGTATTGATCATAGAGATAAGGTCCGAATTTTAAAAGGAGTACCATATTTAGAAAGGGGACGGACACTAACATTCTGCACACCCACTAACTCACTAATATTCCCAATATTGTTCTAAAGTGTAAAAAACAAAACAAAATGAAAAATGAAAAAAGAAATAGGTATGGTCAGATGCCACACTAAAACGAAAACACAAACGAAACCTACAAATATATAAATATTGTTCTATGACATGGACACTTTAATATAAGTTACTTGGAATCCTGTCCTGGTATGTAGCAGATCCTCTATTTCTTTGCCCTGGCCGTGATCTAACTTAGAACATTCTCACACTCATCCACATCATCATGACTATACTCAGTAAATGACATATCACACAGCAGGTGGCATATTTATTATATCATACTCATATCATAGAATGAGTAGAGAAATTACAAACACAATATAATACATATCTTAACTAAACATTATACTAAAACGGGAATTATAAGCATTAGCTATTGATGGAATTCCCAACTAACTAAAAAACCCAGTTCTATTGCCTTGCAATTACATCACACACACATCGCCTTAACTGCGTCTTCAACACACCTTATCAAATACTCTTCCTCACTGAAATCCCCTCAGGCGGGCGATCTCGACATAACTCGTTCACAATGTGTCCTTGCTTACAAACACACTTTCACATTATCTATTAATGCAAAACTCACACACCTATTTGAGCGATCCTGTTCTATCACTAAACATTCGTCCAACCGTCAATCAATCGCTCCTCTATCTAAGTCGGTGAGTTAAACACACTATCTACATTCAGTCTCTCTCTCTCTTCCATACAGCAACTCTCTCTCCATCTCTCATCCAGCCCCCCTCGAGCTAAACTTTGTCTCGAGTTATATATCCTCAAGCAAGACCAGAGCTTGACCAATCGATCTCAGGTATGGTCATCTTCAATTCCAATTGGAACGAAACACTTTGCACACCTGTCACTCATTCTCTCGCAGCAAGCCCCGTTGCCAATTTCGTCTGTCAATCAATCTCCCCCTACCAAAATCGGAAGGCCAGTGGTCAGTTTCTACCTGTCCACATTCCTTAACCCAACTCTGTTCTCCTTTGCTGAGACAGTGAGTGACCTTGACATGCATTCATGTAGCTTTAAGCTTTAACATGTTCAGGCATCCTAAACTCCCCTTGCTCCGGCGGGAACTGTTACATTACCTCCCTAAACTACAGACCGAAACATGGATGGTCATTTTTTTCATCTGGCAAATGACCACCATTTTCGTCTCTACTATCCAAAAATGTAAACAAACACTACTCCTGTTTACAACTTCACTCACATCGTACATGCATAAAAAGACATGTCATTTGATACATATAAACTTTTTGTAATACATACACAATCAATACAAGCAGAAGAAAAACACTGTGGCTGGGCGTTTTTACAACACAAACCACCACTTTTACATCGTTTTGCAGTCAAATACACCAAAGTCTGTCCCTGCGGGACCTTTAACTCATCAAAACAGAAACACCTTAAGGAATTCTCTTTACTCATTGAGGTCAATATACCTCGACCTGTTCCCGTGCCTTCCTCTAAGGACACGAACCTTCATTGTTACACACGACCAGTTCAGGTCAATTTTCTCAGGCGGTCTCATTACACGCCTGGCCGACGATTCACTTCATACTAACTCCTGTGAGGCCACGAATTTACGTGGGTTATCCTCAGGCTAGTTATCATTGTCTCTCTTGACAGCTATCCCCTCTCAAAGAAAACAGCAAAATTCTTTATGTTTCCCACAAAAACGATATTTGACAACATATGTCATAGTCAATTTTAAAACTTCTGATCAATGTAGTCTTCTCTGCAAAGACTCCACATACATGTGATTCTGGAACTCGTGGTGACTTGTGCTTGCGGAGGCCTACAGTCTGGATGAGATATACTGCTCTGTAGATCACCTAAATAACCTGTATCAAATACCTGTAAACATGATGATTCAACAACAACAACAAAAACAACAACAAAACACAAGACAAATGCATTGCATACAATGTCGAAACCCAAACAATAAATACAAATGTCAAAATATTTGCACGCATACTTATGATATCAATATTTCAGTCAGCAAGTATAACACGTTGATACTGTCAGGATATGTAATCATGTTTAAACAACAAAACAACAACAAAATAAAGAAAAATTCAATGCATACTATATCGACCATACAACCCACTTAAAATGCAAGTAATACCATTAGTCAAAACCCAAAAACCAAATACAAATGTCAAAATATTTGCACACAAAAACATGATCAAATGCCATCAACCTTCACTCCTGCTCGTGCCCCACAGATGAGCACCTGTTAATGCCCCCTTCAAAAGATACTAAGGTACTAAACTATGTCCCTAAACTATGACTAAGTTCTAACTTAATCAGGTACTAAACTATGTCTGCGTCAAACGTCAAAAACCGAATCGTCCACCTGTCGAATTACGTCATGCTGTAACCCTACTAGTCCGGGTGCAGTCTTTGTCCCGAGGAATCAAAACCGAGTGTTGTGATCTAATTCACCGCTATTTCCCCAAATTCTCCGCATCAAAGCTACCTGGTCAGATATTGACCGAAACATCGCGTCCACGTGTTACCCTGCGTCGCGTAATCATTACCTGGCGCATCCAGCTATCCTGCGTCTCTTGTCCGTTTCTCTGGTCGGAAATGTCCCTTTGATCTCGGTCAGTCTTCGCTTCAGACTGACCGTCCGCTCATTGTCTGGCGTGTACTTCAGACAACGAATTCAAAGGAATTTTTAACATCTGGTCATTCCTCCATCTCTATACCCTACCCCCTAATTATCCAAATCTCCGTTTCCCAAGGATAACGGTAGATGAAACAAATTTTATGCAAATGCATACATTAACTGGAGTTTCACATGATAGCCCATGTGTGTAAGTACTCCACACGACTTTACCTAATTCCATTTCTGAATTCCATGTTTTTGGCTAGCGTCAGTAAACATTGCATCAACCGTTCCTTATCACTACTGCTTATTTTAACCAGACTATGCGCTGCCCCATCAGCTGTCTCTGATTGCTGCGCGATTTCCTCCTGTAAAACGCCCATCGTCTGGTCTGTTTGTTTCACGGCTGTTTGGTTCGTACCCACCGGTTCTCTGGTAGTGTTACGTACACTTACATCGTCCGCTACTTCAGCCTTCCGTCCATCTGTATTCACTATTTGTGGGAAAGACCTTTCACACTGTTCGTTTGACTGTTGGCTTATCTCGAACTGAGATCTTTTCATCTTTGCTTCGATGACTGGTTCGCTGTCCTGGCTGTGGTTAACCTGTCTTTCCCTTTTCTTCGTTTTCCTTAGAAACTCTGTTCCTCTTTTGTTGGTGCGTCCGTTTCGCATTCCAACTGTGCGTCATTCCCACTTCCTTCCTCGGTGGCCGAAGGGTTGTCCCTTCTTTCGGTCTGTTCAACAACTTCTCCCGCATGGCTAGGCCCTGCCACCATTCCTCCTCCTCTCCTTTCCTCTTTATCTGACGAATCTCCGACTATTTCCTTGTTCGATTCTTCGTCGACTTTAACTAATGTTCTACCAGGCTTGACGACAAGTTCCTGGTAAACTTGGCCCCTTTCAGCACGCCCGACCATGTTAATCGACGTAATACCCTCTTCCTGAATTCTCGGCCTACACTGTCCGATGCGGTAACATTTTATCTGGACCTCTGAGCGAACGTTTGTCTCGTTTGTATTGCGTAACCTGCCCTCCGTTCCTAACTTTTCTGGATACACAAAACCTGTATCTCTTTCTTTCCGTCCATCCGCCTCGTGCTCAAAGTCTCTTTGATAGCTCCTGTCCTGCCTCTCCATCTGTAACCGTGCAAAAGGCCTCTTGTGGGCTAAGAATCTGCCCGATTCAAACTTCTGCCCAACCATTCCTCCTCCTCTCACTTGACTTGGCCTCTGCACCTGGGTCAAACTCCAACCCTTTTCGCAACCTCTTTCCAGTCGTCCACACACGTCCGTCCTGAGATTTCCACCTCTGTCCCTCCACGGATCGGAATGTGGAAGTAGTACGGGCTTCCTACTCACTTTCCTACCACTCTGTCCCCTTCCACAATACTGGACCGTGTTTACTTCTGTGATTTCTTGATTTCTTCTCTCCTTCCTAGCTGGTTTGAAAGCTCCGTTTTCAAACTGTTGCAACAGCTGTCGCAGCTTCCATTGGAGATCTTTTTCCTGTCTTTCCAGCCGAATGACTCTGCCTGTTAGTTCTCTTAGCTGGTTTTGTAGTTGACTTTTGTCCTCCCACTTATCGCTGACTGTAGCTCGTGCCATGAAAGGCTTGTTTTTGACAAACAGTCCTCTTCTCCAGGAACTGTTAATATTCCGAAGAATATTAGGGCATCCGATAGACAAATGTCCAAAAGCTAGACAATGATAACATTGTTTAACATTGTCCAACCTCGACATATTGAATAAACCCGTCTGGCCCACCCAAAAAAATTATAAGACTGTCAAGTACGCACAAAGTCTTGTCAATAATACAACAATGGGTGGAAGAAAAATGTCACACTTACCAGTCAGATGATTGGAAAAGCTGTCTATGGTACTAACACTCTAACCACTAGCTACTCCTCTATTCCTAACTACACACACAAGTTATATATAACTGCGACACTTGTGTTAAACATGCAAATCAAGATCTATAGCTACACACGCACTATATTTATAAATCTACCACGACTATCCGTGGTCAACAGGCACCAAAATAATAATAACGTGTAACAGATCCTCTATTTCTTTGCCCTGGCCGTGATCTAACTTAGAACATTCTCACACTCATCCACATCATCATGACTATACTCAGTAAATGACATATCACACAGCAGGTGGCATATTTATTATATCATACTCATATCATAGAATGAGTAGAGAAATTACAAACACAATATAATACATATCTTAACTAAACATTATACTAAAACGGGAATTATAAGCATTAGCTATTGATGGAATTCCCAACTAACTAAAAAACCCAGTTCTATTGCCTTGCAATTACATCACACACACATCGCCTTAACTGCGTCTTCAACACACCTTATCAAATACTCTTCCTCACTGAAATCCCCTCAGGCGGGCGATCTCGACATAACTCGTTCACAATGTGTCCTTGCTTACAAACACACTTTCACATTATCTATTAATGCAAAACTCACACACCTATTTGAGCGATCCTGTTCTATCACTAAACATTCGTCCAACCGTCAATCAATCGCTCCTCTATCTAAGTCGGTGAGTTAAACACACTATCTACATTCAGTCTCTCTCTCTCTTCCATACAGCAACTCTCTCTCCATCTCTCATCCAGCCCCCCTCGAGCTAAACTTTGTCTCGAGTTATATATCCTCAAGCAAGACCAGAGCTTGACCAATCGATCTCAGGTATGGTCATCTTCAATTCCAATTGGAACGAAACACTTTGCACACCTGTCACTCATTCTCTCGCAGCAAGCCCCGTTGCCAATTTCGTCTGTCAATCAATCTCCCCCTACCAAAATCGGAAGGCCAGTGGTCAGTTTCTACCTGTCCACATTCCTTAACCCAACTCTGTTCTCCTTTGCTGAGACAGTGAGTGACCTTGACATGCATTCATGTAGCTTTAAGCTTTAACATGTTCAGGCATCCTAAACTCCCCTTGCTCCGGCGGGAACTGTTACAGGTATTCAAACAGGCATGGCGTTAACCTTTACCACACACAAAATTATGTTTTTTCTAGTAGCCAATTTAATTTCAGCACATCACTTCATGGTTGTAGACTTTGAGAACCTCTAACCTGTTTGTTTTTTTGGTGATGTTTTTGTGTGTGTAGAGACATATATTAATTAAGAACGTGTTGGTGTTATTGCTTTTATTGTGTGTGTGTTAGTTTCTGAGATAGATACAAGAAGATGAACACAACATATAGACTCACCTCACCCACTTTCTGTGTCCCTTGGTTGGAAAAAAAATATGTTTTTAAATTCTCAAAACAGCTAATCGATGTTTATCGTAATGCCGATATCTGTCACTTTCAACTATAAACATAATTATTGTATCTACATAAACTAAATAGATCTTCCTCAGAAAATTCCATTGCAGAAACTTAACTTCCCGATTCTCAATCATGGGCGAATCTTCAAATCCAAGCGAAAAACTAGAAATTCTTTCCAAAAATCTAAAACAAATTTTTTAAATCGCCATTGTTTGTATCTAACCATGCAGGATGGAAGTTGGAACTCTCTACAATCAACAGAGCAGTATGTTCAGCCATTTCTATGACATTAACCAGGTAGTTTATATACGATAAACCAATGACCCTGCAGTTGATGCCGTATTGTGTTGTTGGATATGGACGTAAATCTGTTCCGATGCCTTTGTGTGTTGATGGTGCGGTAAAGGTTAATGTTTGTTGCCAGGGAGCCAAAGGCTATCCGCAGTAGGTAAAGCAGACACCTTACTTCGAGACTACTGATTTCCCCCAAATATAAGTTATGGTATTTTGTATATGTTACATTTATTATATGTAAGTCGTGTTATTGTAAATTTGTTTTTCTTTAATTTCCTCTTGTCCAATATGATTTGTTTCTGACCCACATTTATTGTTGGTATATAGGCTCACCTCTTGGGTTTATTTGACAATGTGAAAAGTGTGGAATTTCATGAGAAGACGTACGACCTCATTCTGGCTTGCATTTCACGAGAAGGAGAGAAGATAATGGTAATTAAACAATGTTTTTAGTTATACAAATGAATAACTAACTTTCACTACAAAATTTAACTGGAATACTCACTACAAATATTTGCATCTCATAGTAACACAATACAAAAAAAAAGGAAATTAAGAAAATAAATATTAGAGATTAAAAAAAAATTTTTTAAAACTGTAGTACGACATTTTTTACATTGCTGGGGTAGTCGAGGGGTTTTAAAGACTGAGGACTACAGGTTGTTTCACCACTCTCTGCATTGTGTGCTGGCTATGTTTGTTTACTAGGAATAAAAGAACCATAAATTGTAAGAAAATATTTTGGACATGCAAACAGGTTGTCCATTGTTCTGTGTTATTGATTAGCTCTCTCCAAATTCTGCTTCCTAGTTCTTGTTTTTTCCCCCTGCATACCAATTCCATAATAATCAGTGAAGCTTTGCAAAATTTCTTTATCCTCCGACTCATAGTTTCCTCGGCAGACTGTTGAAAACATGGCGATACAGAATCCGTCCAGAGTTGATCAGCGAGCGGTGATTCGGTTTCTAACAGCTAAAGGATGTCGACCAGTTTATTCATCGCAGAATACAGGCAGTGTATGGTGACAAAAGTGTGTAGAAGACAACAGTGAAGAACTGGACAATTATGTTTAAAGGACGTGAGTTAACGAAAGATCTTCCAAGACCAGGTCAGGCGCAGATTGTTGCACAGAAGATGCCATTGTCAAAATTGATGCAGCAATTTTGGTGGATTGTCGCCGGAGCTTACGTTCGCCACACGTTTGTCACCACACACTGCTTGCATTCTGCGATGAATGTCAACTGGTCGACATCCTTCAGCTGTGAAACCGAATCACCGCTTGCTTGTCAACTCTGGTCGGATTCCGTATCACACTTGCCATGTTTTCAACATTCTGCGGAGGAAACTATGAGTCGGAGGATAATGAAATATTGCAAACTTGACAGTTGGTATATGCTGTTTACACCAGTGACGTCATCGTGTGCATAGTGTACGTATGTTCACTTGTTGCAGTTAGGTCCGGTTTAATTTGAACACGCCTCCTATCTTTCTGCTGGTTTAAAAAGTATCTATTGTCTATTACCTAAAAAATGGGAGTGAAGAGTAATCAGGGTCAGATGATACATACTGACCAAAACCTTCACCTAATTCTCTTGTTCATGCTACTGGAAACAGGCTGTGTCACAGTAGTCTGGCTTACGAGGAAGAGATTTGACACTAATCCACATAGTGTTGAGATTACTGAGGAGCCTCGCATTGCACTACAGCCCAGAGGACCCTGGTCCACCTCAAGTACGACTCTAGATATGACTTTACTTGGCTTAATTTGTTCTCAATCTTCCGCTACCACTGCAGCTCATGCGCTCCGACTCTAGATATAAGAAGAACCACTGTAAGCCACAACCAAAGAAACATCTTCAAGGGTCAACTCAATTGAGCACGAATAACGTCGAACTCATGTCAATCACGTTGTGTCATCCCATAACTGACAAAGTCGTTTGGGCATACATGAAGACACCTGCACAATCCCACACCACCCCTCTCTGTTAGCAGCCACTGCCTGTGCCTCCTCTGGTTGGAGATGGTCGATTCTATTATGTTTTACTCCCAGCTCTACTTGGGACGACCTCTACGTCGTCCGCCTTGCACATTTCCAAGCAGAATCGTATTTGCAAAACTGTTTGATCTTGATATATGGCCATACCAAGCGAGTTTCCATCTTTTGACGTTGCCAAGAGGTCTTCAAAAGGCCTTATTGCTGTTGTAATTTTTTTCTCAAACTATAGCCACATTTTTAAAAAATATCCCAATTTGAAAAAAATTACAAAATCAGTCAAGTGCATGCAACTCCCTTCTTCACATGAATTTGTTGTTGCTTTTAGTGTTTTACTTTCTTTTAGTGCAACTCATCCCTACCCCAACCTTTTTAAATACACAGACTTAGTTATTTTTAGCATGATCACATTCTTTATTGTGTGACAACCAGGTGTAGCTTTGATAACGATTGATTCTCCTTAATGACAAACCATAATTCTACTACCGTTATAGTGTATTTGCCATTGTTCTGATCTAATTGGATGTAGGCTTTGGGAATTTTATAGAAATGAGGAGTAAAGACTTCTTACATTGATAGTTACAGCATAGTGTTCTGGTCAAGTTCTGTCTAAACCTAGAATCCCTTCCCCTTTCAACACAATATACATGCACACATGCTCCCACCTGCCACTTGGAGGCAGAAAATGGTCTTAGTTAGCTGACCCTGATGGAAGCAGCCAGCTACAAGTCGCTAGCTGCTGTCAGCTCATTCTGAGTGTGGGTTTGAAAGTAATTCTAGACCCAACATCCGACATGTGATACAAGAGCTCATTTTTGTGAGTAGCAGAAGAAGAAATTATTCTCTATTTTAATAACAACTTTTTGTAATTGTTGCCTTTCTTGTACTTATTAATAAAATTGTGTTAAATTCACTAGCTAAACAAAACTGTGCGCTGTGAAGGTAATGTTGAGCAATGGCTAGACATCCTCATGAATGAACAGCAGTCTTCTTTGCATGGTATCATCAGGGAAGCATCAAGGGCTTACTCAGCTCCTGAGTTTCAGTTATACACTTATCTAAATTCATTCCCAGCCCAGGTCAGTATCAAGGCTGACAACCTCACTGTTATGTTAATGCTCTACCGGTACATTAATGTCTTAACTTAACTTAATGTCTTTATACTGGTTTAGAGGACCCTGCAGAATCTGTATACAACCAGTTACAACCAGTTGTAAACGTGGTCATCACTAAAGATTGCATCCCTGAAGGAAGTCTACACCAAAGCATTAATGTATATACACCAGTATAGAGATGTAGAGTCCTTATCATAGAGGGGATATAACCATGCTGGAAAGGATACAAAAAAGAGCGACAAAGCTGATAGTGGAATTCCAGAATTACAGTTATGAGGAAAAACTCAGAAAAACCAGCCTACAGTGTCTAGAAAAGAGAAGCATTCGAGGTGACCTAATACAGGTTTATAAGATAATCAAAGGAACGGATAATTTAGACTATAACATGTTTTTCAAAATACAACCACCTACAAGAACAACAGGGCATAGTTACAAATTAACTAAAGAAAGGTCCAGATTAGATATTAGGAAATACTTTTTTAGTCAAAAGAGTGGTGAATGCTTGGAATGCATTGCCACAGGAAGTAGTGCAGGCAGGGACAATTAATACATTTAAGAATAGATTGTATACACATAGTTTTTAGAGTAAGGAAATGAATTGAAACTGGTTGTTTACAGATTTCTAAACCAGTATAACAACGTTAAGTTGAGTTAAGTATTCTTGTTGAAGTAGTTTCTATGGTACTTAGTTTGACATGATAATGTTTCTAGTCATATGCACAACTTAATTGTCTTCTATGATATAAAAATAAATAAATAAATAGAAGATGTGGCGGTACAGAAGGTCAATAGTCGATAATAACATTTATAGATTAAAAACTCAGAGATGTATCAAAACAGAAACAAAACAAAGGGGCTTCATTGGGGACAAAAAAAACCAAAACGAAAACACTTAATAACGCAAAAATAAGCAAAGGCATGGTAGAAAGAAACAATCAAACAGAGTGAACCAGATGATGTGTTCAGTACTTTATTTTATGTTCGTTTTTTCCTACCATACCTTTGTTCATTTTGTAAATTATTAGGTGTTTTCTCATAATTTATTTTGGTCCTTGATGGAGATCTTTTATGATACACATAGTATGGTACATAATTTCCTTCCCAGTAAGGGATCTGAATCTAAATTAGAAATGTTGATGCCTATCATTTCATTAATGTCACGTCTATTCACAAGGCTTGCTGTTGTATTTACCTTTTATGTACTTGCTATTCTGTAAATTCAAAATTGTAATATTGATGTTGTGCCATTGTTAAAGTTTAAAATCAGTGTGCTTGACAAATGATTTCAAGGATTACGCACAGAAAGTTTTATTAGCATCATTTCCCGACACCACTAAAAAGTGTGTTGTGGCCAGAGTAGCCTGATTGGACTACGTTTCACGAATCACTTTTTATTTGCAGGATATTTTATTAGTTGCATTAAAAGTAACTGCAATAGAACAAATGTTTTTATGAGGGACATAAGCAAAAACCAAATTGTTTTCTTACATATTTGTAAATATATAGTAATTCGTACATATACAAATATTTGGCTAATAATTGGATATAACTGATCAGGGACTAAGCCCTTGGAACAAGCATCAACACTATCAGAATGACATGTCTATTGTCCACAAGTATGATTGTTCTTGTGACATTGTATTTTAGTGAAACTTCTTCTTCTTCTTCTGCGTACACAGTCAGATAGTAACCATTATTTTCTCGAAAAAAGCGGCGGTCATCCTGAGACTCTCGCCACTACCATAGAGCTTGTCTTGCAGTTCCACTGGCAATGGCCACATCTGCTCTCTCTGATCCTCGTATGTCGGGCAGTTCTGCAGCAGATGTTCAGTGGTCATTTTACCAGTACCGCACGGGCATTCGTCGGTACACCCTATCTTCAATTTGTTGAATAGGTGGTACCTCAGTCTGTTGTGGCCAGTGCGAAGTCTGAAGACAACGACCTGCTCTCTTCGGTTCAACTGGTAATAGGCATCGTTTTTGGTGTAACCAGTATGTTCGGTTTCCCATTTGGTCATGTATCTGGCTTTGATAAGCCGTTTTGACTCTTCGTACGTCATACTGGTATCTGTTTGTGGTAGCCTTGCACCTTCTTTTGCCAGTCTGTCTGCCTCCTCGTTGCCTTGGATGTTGCAGTGTGACGGAACCCACTGTACCACTACCCTTTTTGGTGCGGACTGCTTGCACAGTTTGCAGAGTGCTGCTCTTAAGTCATTAAGCTCAGTGTTTTTCTGGCTTTTTAGCGCTGTGACTACTTCGAGAGCATCTGTCAGCAGGACTATATGGCTCTCATTTTCACTGTGTGTTACCATTTCTTCCACTGCCGCCCTCAGTGCCTCTGCCTCTGCTCTGAAATTGCTTGTGTACTTACCAGTAGCGAATGACAGTGTTATTTTTCTGTCATTTGGTAGGTTCAGGAATGCTCCTGCCCCTCCGTTCTGTGTAGTGTTTGTTACAGAACCGTCGGTGTATGCATGGGTCCAGTCCATGCTTGGGTAGCTTTTCGTTATGAAGCTTAGGGTAGTGTCTCTCCTTTCTTTTTCACTCTGGCAGTTTTTGTTTGCAATACCTGGTATATTTTCTACCACCTCTGGAAATATATCCTGCCTCCAAGTAGGTTTTCGTACAGTAGTGATGGGTTTTGGTGTTGTTAGTGCGTTTATGGGATCTTCATGCATCTTTGCTTTGGCTATTTCTGCAAAGTTTCTCCGCTTTAGTTTCCCATTTCCCAAATTGCTTAGTCTCTGGTACATTGGATGGTCCGTCAGTCTTCTGAGTTTCTCTGACTGCAGCTGGGCTCTGCAGTCTCTTCTATCGGTCATGGATTGCAGTTTTGTAATCTTTTCAAGTTCTACAATTGGCGTTGACTTCATGCCACCTGTTATAATTCTCATGGCTTGGTTTTGAAGTTTGTTAACTTTATCGAAGTTCACCTTCGCTGCGGTTGTCCATGCCGCAATGCCATACTCGAGAACTGGTCTCACTCTTCCAGTGTACAGTTTCTTTAGTATGCCTTCGTCTGCTCCCCAGCTTGTGCCAGCAAGTTTCCTCATGATCGCCATTCTTTCTCTGGCTTTCATTCGGTTTCTCTGAATCTGACTTTTCCATGTCATGCGCCGATCAAATGTGACTCCCAGATAGGTTGGGTTGTCGTTTGGCTGCAGGATTTTGCCATTTAGCCTTAATTTGGTACTTTGGGGTTTTAATGAGAGCGAGAATATTGTGCACGTGGTTTTCTCCTCGTTTATTTTGACCAGCCATGAGTTCGCCCATTCTTCCAGCGATGTTAGGGCCGTCTGCATCCGATTTCTTGCTATGGTGAGATTCTTTTCAGAGGTCCACATAGCCAGATCGTCTGCAAACATTGAGCTATGGACTCTTCTTGGTATATTCTCTGTAATATCGTTTATATATACCAGGAAGAGTGTGGGTGACAATACTCCCCCTTGGGGTACTCCCTGCTCGAGTGTCACCTTTTTGCTCATCTGCCCTTGTACTTGGACTCTGGCCGTTCTTTGTTTGAGGTAGTGGTTGATCCACTTGTACATCTTCCCACAGACATCACTTCTTCTTAGCTTGACTCTAAGTCCATCCTTCCAGACTTTGTCAAATGCCTTTTCCAGATCCACCCAAACAGCTACTGTGTGTTTCTGTGCCTGGTAGGCATCTTCTATCTCCTGGGCTATGAGGATGACCTGGTCCTCAGTGGATCTGTGCTGTCTAAAGCCGGCTTGCTGTGGAATTAGTATTCGTTTTTCTTCCAGATGCCACATCAGTCTGGTGTTTATCATCCGTTCCATCAGCTTGCCAACACAGCTCAGTAGGCTTATGGGCCTGTATCCATTTGGATCTGTTTTGTCCTTGCCTGTTTTTGGTACTGGTACCAGTATTGCATCTTTCCATGCCTGGGGTACAATACCCCTTTTCCAGCTTTGGTTCAGGACTGATAGTAGTTTCTTCTTCGCTGTTTGGCCCAGCCCCATCAGCATTTCGTTTGTTATCCCGTCTTTTCCGGGAGATTTCCTTTTCTTTAGTGTACTCATAGCCTCTTCCATTTCGCGCATTGTTAGTTTGGCCATCATGTGCTCTTCAGGAGCCGTATTTATGTTTTCGTGTCCCTTTAGCTCTTCGCTAATGTCTGTATGCTTATCTGCAGGGACCTCGATGTGGTTTGCTCTGGCATAGTGATCGACAAAGGCGTTTGCGGCTTTCTTACCTGTGATCAAGTTCTCGCCCTGCTTGATAGTAATTTGTTTATTTGACGGGGTTTCGTCGTTCATGGTTTTAGTGAAACAATATTGATGACCTTTTTCTCAGTATTAAGCATAGAACCTCACAAAAATCATAGTATATGAAAAGGTTTTGTTCAGCCAAAGACACAGCAGTAAATGGACTGACAGCTGCCAGCTGACATAATTGGCTGCTTGCATCAGTGTTAACAAATCAGAGCTGACCAAGAACCTATTCTGCCTCCAAATACCAGCCCTGGAAACAGACTGAACCCATGCAACTTGGATTATGAGAATAGGGATCGAAGAGAGATGGCAAACCATGTCCCAAAAATAGTGTGCTGAAACTGGCTGTATCAGGCTAAAAGACGCAGATATTACAATCCCTATGTAAATTGTGACACAATGTAACAAAGTGTCCTTTCAGGAATAATTTTGAAGAAGAAGAAGAAAAGGTTTAATAATTTTTTGAACAATTCATTTGATATGAAACTAATAAAACTGTTAACATCTAAGGTTTTCTCTGGATAAGTCTTTTTCGCCAATTGGGATAACTACCTTGCCTGTCACAGACAGGCATTACTGGTTATTTTTTCAAATAGTTACAATAGCCACTTGGAAAATACTTCTATCAGGGATAAAGTGGTAGGTCTCAGTCTTTTCTAATTCTGAGCAACAAGTTCCTTGCATTACTATCTTGTCTTCCTTAACTGTAATGAATTACAGCTGACAGACTTGAGTGTGCCATGACCTGAGAGAAAACCTGCAGTGAAAAACAAGTGCTCTAACTACTCTGTCAACCATCAAATTGTGCTTTCTAAAAATTTAACACTTAGTATCATTAAGCGTATGATATAATTCAGTTGCGAAAAAAGTTTTCCTTTCAAGTTTAGAAATACGAGGCGTGTTCAAATGAAACCAGACCGAACTGCACCAAGTGAACATATGTATGATGTGCATTATGACATCACTTCTGGTGTATACAACACATACTAACCGTCAAGTTTGCAAAATTTCATTATCCTTCGACTCATAGTTTCTTCAGCAGACCGTTGAAAATATGGCGGATGTGATACGGAATCCATTCGGAGTTGATCAGTGAGCGGTGATTCAGTTTCTAACTGCTGAAGGATGTTGGCAGGTTGACATTCATCATAGAATGCAGGTAGTGTATGGTGACAAAAGTGTGTAGAAGACAACCGTGAAGAACTGGACAATAATGTTTAAAGAAGGACGTGAGTTAACGAAAGATCTTTTGAGACCAGGTCAGGCGCATATTGTAGTGTCAGAAGATGCCATCACCAAAATTGATGAAGCAATTCGGGTGGACCATTGCCGGAGCTTACGTTTGCTAGCAGAGAAATTCGCTGTGCCGCTAGGGACAGTTCTAATGGTGGTTAGCAAGAAACTGAAGTATTGGAAAGTGTGTTCACAATGGGTAACTCAGTTGCTGACCAACCAATATAAGGAAGAATGCATGAGATGGAGTTTGAACCATTCACTGCGATATGAAGAGGAGGGTGATTAATTTCTTTTGCACATAATGGCAGGTGATGAATCGTGGTCCCACTACTTTGAACTGAGCAGCAAAACTGCTAGCATGCAATTGAAACATCCCGGATCTCTAAAACCAAAATAATTCAAGTCATAATTTTCGCTGGTAAGGTTATGCTGACAGCGTTTTTTGATCATGAGGGACTTTTGTTAGTAGATTTTAAAGAACCTGGCATGAACATCAATGCCTTACGCTACAATGACACTAGACAAGCTGCATACAGCAATCAAAAATAAATGATCCGGCATGCTTTTTGTATGGTGGGATTCTGTTCCATGACAATCCGCATCCACATATCGCGAACATTGTTTAGAAAACGTTAGCACAGAAAAGGTGGGAAGTACTGCCACACATATCCTATAGCCCTGATATGTACCATTGTGACTTCCATTTGTTCAGACCCTTAAAAAACATTTCTGAAGTGACAAAGATTCTACTTCGATGCAGACGTCATGGCCTCGGTGATCAAGTGGTTCAAAGAGCAACCAGTAATTTTTTACGGAGAGCATCCAGGGTGTTTAAAATTACTGAAATTTATCTTTAGAAATAATTTGTTACATAACAGATTCCATGTCATAATATAATCATCAATATTCATTGATATTCATCTATCAATAGTAATTTTCATTGCTTTAATTAATGACACATGACGTAAACCACAGGTTGGACTCCTGGGTATTCAGTTCTTGTGGACTAAGGCATCAGAGGATGCACTAAAAATGGCCAGATTCGACAAGAAATTCATGACCAATGCTAACAACTACTTTCTACAACTTCTCAACATGCTTATTGCCAAGACCACAGAGAGTTTGACTTCAATGGAAAGAATCAAATATGAAACTCTCATTACCATACATGTACATCAGCGTGACATCTTTGATGACTTGGTTTGTATGATTTGTCTTAACCCATGCCTGTTTGTCATTGACTCTTAACTAGCTGCATTTTGATTATTCATCTTACTTTAAATCCCAGCCTGAGCTGCAGTGGTCAGCGACTCATAGCTAACTGCTAGTGTCAGGGCCAGCGAACCAGAGCTGCCAAGACCCTTCTACACCTCCACACGGTGATCCTGGATAACAGGCTGCAGCAGGGCAGACTGGCTAAGGAGAAGGGATCGAAGAGGGAATGCTAACCCGATACTCAAAAAATGTTTGCTGAAGTCGAATGTGTTGGACCAAAAGGTGCAAATATCGCAGTCAAGCTGTACACTACGACACAACGCATTCCGTTCTCTGGACTACATTCTGCTACTCAAGACCTTTTAGGGTTTGTCTTCTTCTTCTTCTGCGTACACAGTCAGACAGTAACCATTATTTTCTCGAAAAAAGCGGCGGTCATCCTGAGACTCTCGCCACTACCATAGAGCTTGTCTTGCAGTTCCACTGGCAATGGCCACATCTGCTCTCTCTGATCCTCGTATGTCGGGCAGTTCTGCAGCAGATGTTCAGTGGTCATTTTACCAGTACCGCACGGGCATTCGTCGGTACACCCTATCTTCAATTTGTTGAATAGGTGGTACCTCAGTCTGTTGTGGCCAGTGCGAAGTCTGAAGACAACGACCTGCTCTCTTCGGTTCAACTGGTAATAGGCATCGTTTTTGGTGTAACCAGTATGTTCGGTTTCCCATTTGGTCATGTATCTGGCTTTGATAAGCCGTTTTGACTCTTCGTACGTCATACTGGTATCTGTTTGTGGTAGCCTTGCACCTTCTTTTGCCAGTCTGTCTGCCTCCTCGTTGCCTTGGATGTTGCAGTGTGACGGAACCCACTGTACCACTACCCTTTTTGGTGCGGACTGCTGGCACAGTTTGCAGAGTGCTGCTCTTAAGTCATTAAGCTCAGTGTTTTTCTGGCTTTTTAGCGCTGTGACTACTTCGAGAGCATCTGTCAGCAGGACTATATGGCTCTCATTTTCACTGTGTGTTACCATTTCTTCCACTGCCGCCCTCAGTGCCTCTGCCTCTGCTCTGAAATTGCTTGTGTACTTACCAGTAGCGAATGACAGTGTTATTTTTCTGCCATTTGGTAGGTTCAGGAATGCTCCTGCCCCTCCGTTCTGTGTAGTGTTTGTTACAGAACCGTCGGTGTATGCATGGGTCCAGTCCATGCTTGGGTAGCTTTTCGTTATGAAGCTTAGGGTAGTGTCTCTCCTTTCTTTTTCACTGCAACAACTTTAATATACGCTATTGGAGCTGGAATTTCCGCGGCTGCTGGCACCAGACTTGCCCTCCAATAGATCCTCGTTAAAGGGTTTAAAGTGTACTCATTCCAATTACGGGGCCTCGAAAGAGTCCCGTATTGTTATTTTTCGTCACTACCTCCCCGTGCCGGGAGTGGGTAAGTTGCGCGCCTGCTGCCTTCCTTGGATGTGGTAGCCGTTTCTCATGCTCCCTCTCCGGAATCGAACCCTGATTCCCCGTTACCCGTTACAAACATGGTAGGCATGTCACGTACCATCGACATTTGATAGGGCAGACATTTGAAAGATGCGTCGCCGGCACATGAGGCCATGCGATCAGCACAAAGTTATCCAGAGTCACCAGTGGGGACGCCGCAACCCCGCGAGGGGAAACGACGATTGGTTTTGAACTAATAAAAGCGCTCTTTCCGCGAGGGTCGGAGCTTGGTAAGCATGTATTAGCTCTAGAATTGCCACAGTTATCCAAGTAGGATCGTGTCATCTAAGGAACCTCGACTGATTTAATGAGCCATTCGCGGTTTCACCGTGAGACAGTGTGAACTTAGACATGCATGGCTTAATCTTTGAGACAAGCATATGACTACTGGCAGGATCAACCAGATATCTGTCGGAGACGTACGTACAGCACACACCGGTCGGCGGAGGAAGGGTGTGTTTTTGTAAAAAGCCTCACTGGGACGGCCGCAGGGACCGACTGACGGGACGGACGGAGGGTTGTTCCACCCGTCCCTCACTCCGTCGACCTAGGACCGCCTGACAGGGGCCTCCCACACGCACCAGACGACCGACCGACCGGGCTCGCTCGAGGAGGGATGGCAGCGCTCTGTGCAGAACGGATCCCAACGACCTCGGCGATGAATTTCACTGGGACTGGAGACAATTTGGCCTGCCCTTCTCCGTAGGAGAACGCAGGGCCTCGAGGCAACGATTCCTGCTTTCCATTTGCCGGTCACAAGCTCTTTGCGAGAGTCGGACCACCAGCGAGACGTACTGTCGAGCTCTGCTATAAGCCTTAGATAAATCACCACGGACGGACCACGTTTCCTGATACGGACCAGACTAGCGCACCTCGGTGGAGGAGCCACTACCACAAACCGCACCCAATTCGCACTACGGGGAAAGGCAGGCGAGCGTTTTCCGCAAGCCCGCGCTATCGCTCCGCCTGGCGGGACTGAGATCGCTTTACGAACACTGGTTGAAATTGAGTCGCCGCGGCGAGACAACTACCCCAGATCTTTTAGGGTTTGGTAGCGGGAGATTGAGAACGAACGAAGCCAAGCCAAGCCAAATCCCAGCCTGTAGTAACCACTTTTGTGGACATGTAGAAGCAGTGTTACCTGATAGTTAGTTAACAAGTGTTATTGTTTACACCAACAAAATGGCTGTAGTTTAACTCATTTACTACTATGACATTTAAAAATACTCTGGCTGGATAAATTTGTTTATAATTTTCAACTAAAGCTGGACGCACGTCTACACAAATGGATCAGCAGAGAAAGCGCTGAGGATAGGAGGGGCATGATTTGTCATACTTGTACAGGATGGAATCGTTTTAGGAAAAGCAAGTACTTCTGGGAAGCCCTCGAACAAAGCAACAGGCAATAATTGAAGCTGTCATACTTATTGGATGGAAATTTTGCAGGCCACACAAAGACAAAGAGAACCACAAGATAGTATGGAAAGGGAACTGATATGCCAGCTAAGTAAACTTTCAGACTACAATAAAATCACCCTCCAGTGGATTCCAGCTCACTGCGACATACCTGGGAATGAATGGGCGGACAGGCTAGCCAGGGAGGGAACACAAAGAGAACAATTCACCCACCCAGTGTCACTGCCAGAAGTCAAGGCAAACATCCCAAAAAAATATAAACAACAGTGGATAGAGAGAACAAACAGAAAATACCCACAGGACCCAATCAATAGACTGAATAGTAAACAGTATACCACAATTTTCCGCCTCAGAACAGGTCATTGCAGACTAAATGCACATATGCATAAAATGAAAGCAGCACAGACTGCACAATGCATATGTCAGAAAGGACCCCAGACTACAGAACACATCCTGCAAACATGTCCACTGCACCAAGGCTCCCTTGAGAAGACCTGGCCCGAAGAAAGAAACATACAAGACAAACTGCGGGGAACCATTGAGGACTTGCGACTGACGTGTCACTTCATGGAGGCGGCCCATCTGGTGGCATAAAACAAGCATATGAAACAGAAAGCAAAGAAGAAGAAGAAGAACTAGAGGTGTATATAATTTTGACTGTAGTTTTCTCAATTGTCAACAGGTATTTTTAAACGATATATTTTTTTAAAGATAAATGAATGTGCTTTTTAAAAAACTAAATATATTGGCATATTTATGTTTTTTTTAGATATTATAATTATCATAATGTGGCTATGGTAACAAACAAACCAGCTATTGAAAAAATAATATGAAAATGTCTACTTACATCGTGGTATTTTAATGCTTTTTCTTGATAATTTTCTTATAGTGTATCCAATTAAGAGTGGAGATAATCCAAGAACATACACATATACTAATATTTATACTTGTTTTAATTTATATAGCCACTTCCACTTCTCTGGGGTAAAAAATAATGTTTGTTCATCTTCACTAAAATCACTGCTTTCATCTCAACTTATAGTGTAAAAAGTGTTATGGAGATGAGATTTTATAGACTTTTTTGCATGGGATCTCAACTTTTGTGAGGCTGGGTGATTAAATCCCCTCTTCACTTTCTTTGTCTTCCAAAACTCTGCCAGAGGTATCCATTTACAATTGCTTAGACAAGTATATGATGTGAGTCACTCAGTCAGTTTTGTGGTAAAAGGCAATTCTCTAAGCACCCTGACACTTATTGCTCATGCTTTATGTAAACATACTTTCTTTACTCTTTACCATGCTAAAGAAGTGGAAATAGATTGTTGTTGTTTGCGAATACCTACAATGAGTAGGTTACTCTTTTGTGCATCCCGAAAAGGACGTTAAATGGTGGATTGCAGTAGCTTTCCTCACATCCTAAGTGTGCTGATGAAGGTAGACCGAGGTCCTCCAGCCAGTTGTGCTATGCTTGGCTTCATCTGCGTGTCACTCACTACTATGGGGATCATGTCGATCCCTTACCTCATTAGCCAGGCTGCCATGAAAACAGCCTGTTTCCAGGGAGGGCTTCTAGAAAGCCGAGGTAAGGTTCTTGGCTATTATGTTTTACATGACCCTGACCAACATATCTGATCAGTATATTTTGCCTGACTAGACGTTAGTCTTCCTCCCCAGAAATAGATGAAATCATATTTAGTATCACTTATTAATTTGATTTCATGACCATTGCATTGTTATCTGCTGCAGTATTTTCTTTCTTGTTACCCACATTTTTCATTATGTCTACATGTGAAGTCCAGTTCTCTGGGTAATGGTTGCTATGGTGGAGAGTTCTTCAAGGCTCCCAAATAGCTTGGTGTTGAGGTTCGTCTCCGTTGGCCAGGACACAGTATGCAATTACCTAAGCCGAGGTAGTGCAGTGGTTAGTGCACTGGTTTCCCAACCACCGAATGATTTGGGTTTGGTCCCCAGTTTTTTCTAATTACAAAACGGCTCCCATAGTTGACTGAGCCTATACAAATTTGGTACCAGAACAAATCTTGGAAGTAAAGGTGGCCACATATTCCCTAGTGTGACGTTGGTCAAGATAATTTTTGCCTAACACCATATTTCCAACATGCCAGATGGCCAGTAAACGGGAGCTTTACTTTTTACTCTTTCAAGCATTTAACAATCTTGTAAGATATGTTTGGCTCTTTGTACTGCTTGTCCACACATATACATAGGTGATGGGGCCAGTTAGTCAATCATTTATAGATGCTTATGGTAGGGGGACTGCGTGGGCTGGTGGTTAAGTGAAACATCTTACAAGCCGAAGGTGCCGAGTTCACTCCCCAATCACAGCACTGGCTGTTACTCCAGGGAAGCAAACCCTTACATAAAATGCAAGCCGAAGTCGGATGCACTGGGACATGAGGCGCAAAATAGAAACATAGTGCAACGCACACCGCCTTGAAAAATAGAGAAATAAGGCAAACGCAAAAAAAAAATTAAAACAAATAAGATGTTTATGGTTAAGACATTGGAAAAAAGCTGGATAGGCTGCGTGGCTGCTTGTGTGCCTCCTGGCTGGTACCTCTTTCAAAGAGGCCTGTTCTAATACAGGGTGTACTCCACGTCCCCCTCGGACTGGGTGCTTTGACTTTGCCTTAACCTCATTTGCTGTCCCAAACTCTACTGGGGTTCAAATCCAACCTTTGGGCAAGATTGCTGGGTATAACAGGATCCACCAATGTGTAGATGAGATAGGGCAGGAGAGACTGTGAGAATATGAGTCTTGTATTTCACATCACTGCCCCATTTGGATCCCTTCTGTTGGGATAGCTTTAAGTGTTTTGAGGGCACAATGTATCATTATTTTATTAAGCATTTACATAGATACAATTTTTTAAATTTTCATCTTTGATCAGACAAAACGCAATATCAACTCAATTTCTAGCTTTGACTGGTTGAAACAGGCCAGATTTTACTTTGATGAGGAAACAGACATTGCTCGTGTGGACATCACAGATGTTGTTTTCATCTATCAGAATGAATATCTAGGCTGCACTGACAGACTTGTCATTACTCCTCTCACAGACAGGTGAGGTTTGCCGACATATGTCTTGCAGATATTTTCGAGTGTAGCACTTTAGATATGTACAGGAAGATGTCTTCAGAGAAGGCTGTAAGTCTCAGGATGAGTGATTCATTATCATTTATTTTATCTCTAGTCTGGAACAGAATGCTTTTCTCTGTGTTTCTACCCACATACAACTGCCATTATGCTTTACTTATGTTTCTTATTATTGATATTATAATCTTGATTTGAGGATCCAGATTATGTTTCACATTTACAATGAATAGTATATTTCCATTGAATTACACTAAGAGTGTTAAACAAAGGTTTAATATAATGTAATACATTTTCCCGTACTGGTAGAAATGAAATTCATTGTTGAGGATGTGCGATGAATATATTGGCAAACATAATATAACATTTTTTTGTATGTGCTGTTAATAGTGAACAGGAGGCAGTGGCAGGAAGTAAAGATGTCTTTGTTTATGATAAAGACAAGAATAGCATCATTGCCCCACAGAGAGCATGTCGTAAGAGGCGACTAACTGTGTGACATGGCATAACACCCACTATGGTTAGGTGCTTTGTTTGTTAAGAACAGCATAGATGCCGCCTAAGGCTGCATGTCTATTTTGCTCTAGTGTTTGAGTATTAAGATGGACTGACATCGGTTAACCACCTTCTGCTGCACTTGTCCCAACGCAGTGGAGTAATAAGCTGCTCTAGCCTAGCCCGCTAAAAGACTAAAATACTCTGATCTCATCAAATGGCATAAGGATTAGAAAAAATATACTGGAGGATATGGTACAGAGGCGAGAGAACTGGCCAAAGAGCAAGAATTTTACAGAGTGGCTCTCTTGAGAATGATGTTCTGAAAAGGATGTGCTACATGACGATAATTCTGGTCTTATTTCTATTACATATTTTGTATCAGTTTATATGGTTTCTGAGGAGCGAGAGGTTGAGCATTTTGCATGCTGGTCTCTTGATCAAGAAGACACAGGTTCAAAACCTTTGAATGGCATATAGTTCTTTTCTGTTGGAGGTAAAATGAAAACCTAGTTTATAAACTGCATAGGTAAGGGGCCTTTGTTCCTCAACTCTATATGGGGGACCTCATCGATAGAAATAAACAGTGAAATGGTGTTCTTTTTTTACTATAGCTTCTAGGAATCTAAAAGTTATGATTGTTTTTAATATCATTCCCTCTTCCTCAGTCTTACAATAAATCTGTATTTTTTAATTTGTTATTACCATTATTTCTGTTTTGTAAATATTTAGATATAGTCCATTTTCTGTACTTGTCTGTTTATTGTATTAACCAGTACTGTAAATCTTGTTTATTTTCAATTACAAACAGTATTTTGCAGATTATTAATCCCAAGTCCTTGTAGTGTTGCTGGAAGACTTTTTCCATTGATAGTAGATATCTCCTACCTGCCGAAGATGGATGTGTTTGACCGAAAGGTGCAAATATTGCAGTCAAGCTCTAAACTAGAGAGACAACACATTCCGTTCTCTTGATTAAATACTGTTACTTGCAAAGCCCTGTTCATGGCTTGGTGGCGGGAAATTGAGAACGAACGCAGTTCTTAGTCAACCTGTATTTCTACAGGGGCAAATGTCCCTGTGCAGGTCCCAGCTCTGGTATCAGCTGGATGTAGCCAGGAGAAGGAAATTCTGCTTAGCGGGCATGGCTATAGCAGCTTAATTCTAAACTGCGTTGGAACAATCATTTAAGGAGGGTGGTTAACCAATGCGCGAGCTTATCTTAATAGACTCAACATTCTAGAGCAAAGCAGACCCACAGCCTGTTAGGTGCCATCTATGCTGCTCTAAACAAACCACCCAACCATGGCCGGTGTTATGCTTTGTCACACAGTTAGTTGCCTCTTACGATATGCTCTCTGTGAGTCAGTGGTGCTATTCTTGTCCTTGTCGTACAGGTCAGGTCATCCTGTAACCGGTGAGGTCGTTGGGGCACACATGAAGACATCCTCACAACTCCACGCCATCCCTCTCTGTCAGATGCCGCTGCCTGTGACTCTTCTGGTCGGAGACTGGTCCATTCTTTTATGTTGTCCTCCCATCTCTTTTTGGGCCGGCCTCTTCGTCGTCTGCCATGCATCTTCCCGTGGAGGATTGTGTTTGCAAGACCATTTGATCTCGATATGTGACCGTACCAATTGAGTTTCCTTCTTTTGAAAGTTGCCAAGAGATCTTCGAAAGGCCCTACTGCTGTTGTAATTCTATCTCGTATTTCCTCATTTGTAACTCGATCTTTGTACGTGACGTTTAAAAGTTTTCGGAAACATATCATCTCCAAGGCATGTATCCTTCGTTGAAGGTCAGCTGTAACTGTCCATGTCTCACATGCATAGAGAAATATTGACAGGACCAGTGTACGTATTAATCTGATTTTCGTGCGTAGTGCTAACCGTTTATCTTGCCAGATTTTGTTAAGCCGTGCAAGCGCCGCTATTGTCTGTGCTATTCTGGCCAACACTTCACATTTTGATCCTTCATCACTGACAATCAACCCAAGATATTTAAAACGGTCAACCACTTCGAGTTCCTGACCGTTAGCTTTTATCTTGCTGTTGAAGCCCGTAGCGTTGTTGGTCATTAATTTTGTCTTTCCAGCGTTTATCTCCATACCATAGTCAAGAGCTGTTTCATCGAGCCTTCTGACCCATTCCTGGAGTTCTGCTTCAGAATCTGCCAACCCGTCGATATCATCTGCAAAACGAAGGTTGGTAATCGTTCGGCCCCCTATCTTGACAGTACCAACGTGACCTCCAAGTGCCTCACTCATAATTCATTCAAGGAATATATTGAAAAGAGTTGGAGAGAGTGTACACCCCTGTCTCACACCAACTGATGTGCGAAACCAGTCTCCTCGCCTCCCATTCACAAGAACTGCACTAGACGCCTTGTTATACAGGTGTTCAAGGACCGTTTTAATATTTTCGTTGATATTATACATCCTCATGGTTGCCCAAAGCGCTTTATGCCATACACTATCAAAGGCCTTCTTAAAATCCACAAACACATGATACAGTGTTTGCTGCTGTTCTAGATATTTCTCGCCTAGCAGCCTTAAATTAAATATCTGTTCTGTAGTGCTTCTTCCCTGTCTGAACCCTGCTTGCTCCTCGGCAATAATGTTCTCTGCTTGGGGTTTCAATCGGTCGAGGATTAATCTAAGCATGACCTTGCTAGGGTGGCTAATGAGGCTTATTGTATTGTAATTTTGGCACAGCTTTAGGTTTCCAGACTTATGTAACGATTTCGTCCATAAGTCCGGCCAGTTTCCCTGTCTCCCATATTTTGTTACAGATGTGTGTCAGGCCTTCCACCACTACCTCTCCACCTGCTTGTAAGAGCTCTGCTGGTATATTGTCCACGCCGGCCGCCTTCCCTCTTCTCAATGTCTTTACCGCTGCAATTACTTCTTCCTTCGTTATCAGTTGGTTATCCTCTATATTTGTTGGTGTTGGGGGGAATGTTTCCTCAGGTTTGTTTCGCCCTTCATAGTTATATAGCTCTGAACAGTACTTTGTCCATCTTGCCAGTACGTCATTTCCCTCAATGAGACACTTGCCGTTTTAATCATGGATCCTAAGGTTCCTACTTTGTCTTGGTGTTACCACAAAGTCGTACACAAAGTCGAAATATAAAAAACTAAATTTGCTTATATCAACAGGTTCTGTCACTTGTAGTATCAGTATATTTCCATCTTTAATACCTGCAGATGTTACATCACCCTGGCTCAGGCCTTATGGATGTCCATGGGGGGAGCACCTGCTGGCCCAGCAGGGACAGGAAAAACAGAAACTACCAAAGACATGGGGCGATGTCTTGGAAAATATGTGGTCGTTTTTAATTGCTCTGATCAGATGGACTTTAGGGGCCTGGGACGCATTTATAAAGGTGAGCATCTCAATCAGACATTGTAACTTACTTACTTACTTAGTCGCTCCTCTTCTACCGTGAGGTGTAGAGGTTTGCCCAAGAGAACGCCACACTGCTCTATCCGCCGTCTTTTTCCTGGCCTCTTTCCAATCCTGCCCTCGATCACTTAGGGACTGTCGTATGTTGTCTTCCCAATGTACTTTTGGACGTCCTCTGGGTCTGCGTCCTTGACTTTTGATCTCCCATGACCGCTTTGGTATCCGATCTTCTTCCATTCTACAGACATGGCCAAACCACTGTAGTTGGGACTGCTTCACTCGTGTCTGCAGGGGTTGAACTTCAAGATTGCTACGTATTGTCTGGTTACGGATCTTGTCCCTTTTCGTCACCTGAACCGCCTTTCTTAGGTACCTCATTTCTGAAGTTTGTAATTGCCTTTCTTGGGCTGTAGTCATTGTCCATGACTCACATCTATATGTCAGGACAGGCACATAGGTCGAGCAGTAAACATCCATCTTTGTTTTCCTGCTTATTTCTCTTCTACTGAGGATACCTCTGTTTATTGCATGGAACAGTCTACCTGCTGCTGCCCTTCGTGCAGTTAACTCCTCTTTGATTCCTCCCCTGCTGTCTATTACCACTCCTAGATATTTAAGTTGCACATTGTAACTTAAGAGCATGATTTATGCCGAAGACGGATGTGTTGGACCAAAAGGTGCAAATATTGCAGTCAAGCTGTAAACTAGTGACACAACGCATTCTGTTCTTTAGACTACATCCTGCTATTTGCCAAACCCTGTTCAGGGCTTGGTAGCGGGAGATTAAGAACGAACACAAAAGAAAAAGAAGAGCATGGTTAAAGTGGGCTAATAGTGACAGCAACCTGTGGGAACTATGGAATACTACAGAAGACCAACAAAATTGACAATTTTGGGAACCTATGTTTTTCCAGTGGCAACAGTGGCGAAACATTGACAATTACCCATACCTCAAGGAAGGAAATTGAGTCCTTTCGGTTAAAATGGCATTTAAAGGTGTTAAGAATATCATAGACCAAAAGAAAGAAGAGCACAGACATTTGACAAGAGTTTGGCATGAAGGAAAACTTGTTCTTAAATTTCATCATGAACAAAAAATGTTAATACTTTGGCCACATCCAAAGACACAATGAGCTTGAGAGAACGGTAATGAAAGGTATGGTGCTGGGCAAGAGAGGCAGAGGCAGAAAAGAAGACAATGGCACCAAGATGTCAAAGACTGCTTGTGTATGACTCTGGAGCAGACTGAAATTTAGCAAGAGATTGAGTTTCGAGGCTGATGAGAGCAACATTCTACAACGGGTGTGCTACATGATGGAGTAGTGACAACTGTCTCAGAAACAGGTATTTTAGGCACTGAAAAATATTAGCACCAAACGTCAGAAAAGAAAGAAGTATTAGACACTTGGGAATGACTTATGCAGCCTGGAAAGGTTTCAATCAATAGACAACCGTCTTTAGATGTACTGGACTTTAGACATTCATCCATCTGTTTCAGATTTGTTATTATCCTTGTCAATTTGGAGGAAAAAAAATACGTCTTTACTTTACTTTTTACTATTTAATGTATTGTTTTTCATAACTTGGTCTTTAGGATTAGCCCAGTCAGGAGCATGGGGTTGCTTTGATGAGTTCAACCGCATTGAGCTACCTGTGCTGTCTGTAGCTGCCCAACAGATTTATATTGTTCTTTCTGCTAAGAAGGACAAAAAGAAAGAGTTTATCTTCACTGATGGCGATCATGTTACAATAAATCCTGAATTTGGAATATTCTTGACAATGGTGAGTTGTTACTGACTGGCTATTTAATTTGTTTAACCACATTCTTTTTACTCAGCTATGCTCAACCAATTAACTTACTTAACATCATTATAATTGGCTTAAAAGACTGCAGAGTCTGTATACAACCAGTTTCTTTTATATTCACCTGATCTTAATATTCCTATGCGTATCCAATCCATTCTTGAATGTATCAATTGACACTGCTTCCACTATTTTCAATGGCAATGCATTCCAAGCATTTCCCACTCTCTGACTTAAAAATTAAAAAATACATGTCATACATATCCAAAGTCAAGACCACAATTTAATGAAATCCATAAATAGTACTTGTTGTCCATTTTTGTTCAATTCCAATGCTTTCTTGAAGTCCAGACCCTCTGATTGTAATTAGAAGTTTTTAATTGGCTAATCTCACATAAAAAACAGAATCATAAAGTCTGACAGAAATCAAAGCAAATTACAATGACCTATAAATCACATTTTCAATGTATCTAGAGTCTTTTGTTAGTATTTACTTTTGTCTTAAATCCATAAAATAATAGACCTTGCTTGTGGTATAGGCATCAAAAATACAGATGCATCAAATTAAGCTTAATTAAGGATTTTGATGAATTTATTGACCTTAATCTTGATCACGTTTCAGAACCCTGGCTATGCAGGAAGACAGGAGCTGCCAGAAAATTTAAAAGTCCAATTCCGGACTGTTGCTATGATGGTGCCAGATAGGCAGGTGAGCAGATTAATAAAGAAGATGTTGATAAGGTTTGAACTTTGTAATGCTTTGAAAGTAATATGTCTATTAACTTGCTTCTATATCACTTTAAAATTTATCTTTAACAATTTTAACATCACAGTTTGTGATACATAACAGTATCTGTCAACCTGTATAGCAATCTCTACATTTATATAGTTTTTTAAGAATCTTTTTGAAGGGTTATATTTTCTACATAAAGAATTTGATTACAAATGATAAAATTATGATTTTTTTAATGTGTAAATGTCATTTGAAAAAAATAAAGCTTTCTGGTAATTTATTTCTTAGTGATTAAAAATTAGTGATGGTAGCTGTTTTACATTACCATTGAGTTACAGATGTGAAGAAATCAACTGCTAATCTACAACAGAAATACTGAACTAGTACCATTTATTTTCTTAAGGTCAACTTTCAATTTGCTTCTCAACAGTAATAATGGCTTTCAGAAACCTGAGGGGGATGGTGAGGGCTAGTGGTTAAGTGACACGACCCACAACCCGAAGGTGCTGGGTTCGCTCCCCATCACAGCACCGGCTATTACCCTGGGGAAGCAAACCCTTAGAAAATGGAGGATGAAGCAGACGCTTACATAAAATGCATGCCGAAGTTGGATGCGACAGGCGCGAAATGAAAACATAGTGCAGCTTACACCGCCTTGGGGAATAGAGAAATAAGGCGACCGTAAAAAAATAAAAATTAAGCATAAAAACAGCCAAATAGACAGCCTGTCATGAGCACTAAACAGAGGACGGCTATAAATTCAACAGTCAAAATACATTGACTTTCTGTCCAATATAAAAATATGTAGTAAAGAGGCAATAGATAGTCATAGAAAGAGGAATCCAGAATTTAAATTGAAGCTATGACACCATGAAGTAGTTAAACAAATTAAACAAATCGACTTCAGAAGCAAAAGGCCTATTTTTTTTTTTTTTTTGCTTAAATGTTTGCCTCACTAGTTTCTACTGGCGGAGGCGCGCCATTTTCCACCCCAGACCGTAGTCAATTGGGCGATATCAGGACGCATAAACCAGTGCTTGGATGCATGTGTGCATCTGTATGTACCTATGCTAGGTTTGTGCACCCTCAGAAGCTAGCCCAACCAAAGTGCAATGGAAGGGCTTTACCACGAGGGCGCGTGTGAAAGTTGTGCAAGGGTGTGACTGTAGGACAGAGTCAAATGAAACAGAGTGAGGCGAGAAGAGAGGCCTAGAGAATGTCAATTTCTTTATACCATGAACATACTAGTCTTGAAGATGAAGTAAAAAATATTTAGGTTACTGCAGACTGAAATATAAATAAAAACATGTTTATGAAATGGCTCAGTGACCGCACTAGGACAAAAATAAAATAACTATGTTGTAGCAATAAAGCCTTCATCAAACTGTATAAAGTATTAGTTATAACTAGATAGTAGTACTGTTTCAGGTGTAGCGTCCTTATTGTAAAGGGGATATAAGCATGCTGGAAAGGATTCAATAAAAAGCAACAAAGCTGATGTGGGATTCTGGATTATAGTAATGAGAAGAGACTCAGAAAAACCTGCCTATATTGAAATAGAAAAATAGAAAAGAAATAGAAAAATTTTAGGTGATTTAATACATGTTTATAAGATAATCAAGGGAAAGAATAAATTAGACTATATAAAGTTTTTCAAAGTACAGCTATCTACAAGAACAAGAGGGTTCAGCGACATATTAATTTAAGAAAGGTCCAGATTAGATAATTAGAAATTATTATTTAGTCAGAGAGTGTTGAAAACATGGAATGCATTGTCACAGGAAATAGTGGGGGCAGGGGTCAATTAATGCATTGAAGAATAGATTGGTTGCACATAGTTATTTTTGGATCAAGTAGAGTAGAAGAAACTGGTTGTATACAGATTCTGCAGAGTCTTCGAAACCAATATACAAAAGTTCAATTAAGTTAAGTCAGGTACCAAGAACAAATAAAAACAAAGCACAACAAACAATAAGTTATGATGTCAGTTGCTTTAATTTGTCCTTTGTCTCTGACAAAGGCCTTGTGGCCGCAGCGTAACTAGTATTTTGTTTTTGTCCTGGTGTGGCCACGGAGTCATTGACAGTTATGTTGCAACTTCAATTTATTAATTCAGAATAAAATATAAACTGTTCAACTAATTGTAACTTCATCACACGGACATGTGCCCTTGTGGGGAGGACAAGCAAGCAATGAAACATGTTCTCCAAGTCTATTAGCTCCACAAGAGGATCAAAACAAAAAGTGAGCATGGTTCTCTCTCTCTAACCCAGTTATGACGTAAACAGTATGGATATGAGAGAAACCTGAGACAGATTGCCAAGTTTATGAAGGAAATAAATGTGATTGTTTGAGAGCAATCAACATGAAAGAAGAGAATTGTTATCAATATCATCCTCTCCTCTACGTTTGTATAAAGACATTTTCTTATATATTTGTGGGTTTATTTTTCTTCCTCAAGATCATCATGCGAGTCAAGCTGGCTGCTTGTGGTTTTATAGAGAATATAGTCCTTGCCCAAAAGTTTTTCACACTTTACAAACTATGTGAGGAACAGCTGTCAAAGCAGGTATGTGTCACAATGGTCATGCATTCCAGATTCAGAAATTTCAAGAGGCATTTAGTTATAGCTATGGTCAGAAGACAGTTTTAATAACTATGGTTTTTAAATGGAAAGATGGCCAGCCCTTTGCACAAATCTATTCAGTTATGTTAGAGTGAGGGATCAAGCTGCTGAGCAGCGCATGAGCTGCAGTGGTCAGCGACTCATAGCTGACTGCTAGCGTCAAGGCCAGCGAACCATAGCTGCCAAGACCCTTCTACACCTCCACGTGGTGATCCTGGATAACAGGCTGCAGCAGGGCAGACTGGCTAAGGAGTAGGGATCGAAGAGGGAATGCTAACCCGGTACTCAAAAAATGCTTGCTGAAGTCGGATGTGTGGACCGAAAGGTGCAAATATCGCAGTCAAGCTGTAAACTACGACACAACGTATTCCGTTCTCTGGACTACATTCTGCTACTTAACCCTTAAAATCCGACATGCCAAATCACGAGACGATTAGGCAGCCACCGAATAACATTACGCCAAATAGCGTGTCTCACACACTTTGCAACGTATTAAATGTATTTAATATGGGTTTAATCCAAATCCAGCTAGTATAAACGCACAACAATGCCATTTCAGATTCCATTTCTAGAGCGTGAGTTAACATTATTATCAATTATGTACTACTAAATTAAAAAATAAAAATGTAAACAAAGCTATTTTGTCTACTTTCTTTTACTTGAAGAAATGGCGTCCTTCCTCCCCATTCTCGTGGGACACGATTTTCGGCAGTACGTGTCTCACAGATAATTCAACCATGACTTGAAATAGACAGACATGTAGATGAAGAAATATTTAGCATGGACAGTTCTAATTCCGAAGGAAATATTCATAATAAATTGTTATCGGAAAGTGCGTCAGTGATATTTTGTTTCCATGAAATGGGCGTTGTCGCTCGAAATGTACAAACGGCAAGTTTTAAATATTTTTATTTACTATCCAACATTTTAAACTACTGCAACGTCATTTCCTGTTCCTGTCCTTTTTTCGATCTCACGGCGTGGTTTGGTAAGGTTTTGAGAATTAATTTGGCACATTTTGTTCAATAATCTAACGAAAGTAGCGATTTTTTTAAACTTTTTTTTTCATCTGAAGAAATGGCTTCCTCTACCAATTCTCGTGGCGCACGATTTTCTGCTGTTCAGATTCAAATCTGGGCTGAAGAAGATACAGATGACATGACTTCTGACACTGACAGTGAAAGTTCTCATTCAGAAGAAGAAGGGGATGTTAGAAATACATCATTGTACAGTGCCACCAGGGATAGTTTGAGTGAGCAAGAGGAGGAGTCTCTCATCCATAGTAGAGGAAAGGGTAAAGGTCCTATGCCTAAGAGAGGACGAGGAGCAAGATCAAGATCTGTACTTGATAGGAATCCTGGTCCTAGGCCTAGTACTAGTACCAGCAGAACAGTAGATCCATCTACAGTGTTTACTGTTCCAATGGTAACTACTAGGGCAGACGCTCAGGTTAGTGATGAAGGGCAATGGAGGGAGGTATTTGAGGGCAGCACAGACAATACCTTTCGGTTTATTCCACCTCAGCCAAGAATCCCTGGTGTCAATCCTGACATTATTCCAGAGAATGCATCACCCTTATTTTGCTTTAAAGCTTTATTTACTGATGCCATTATGGAAGACCTTGTCAGGTCAGTAAATGATTATGCGGCCCAACAGTGCCTGGCAATGAAAGAAACAACTGCGGTACGGTCAGTTTTTCTAACATGGTCACCAGTGACTGTGCCTGAGCTACATAAATTCTTTGTTGTCATTACTGTTATCGGCTATTTAAAGAAGCCTAAAATTAGTGACTACTGGGCACATGATGAGACTACAGAAACACCTTGGTTCAGGAAGGTATTCACGAGGGACAGGTTCCAAGCTTTGTACCATACAATGTTTCACGTAAGCAATCCTGATTCGCAGGGCAAAGCCAAAATTGAGCCATTTGTGCAGAGCTTGCTACTTCAATTTCAAAAATCCTATTACCCATTCAAGGAACTTTCTGGATGAAATGGTCATTGGATGGAAGGGAAGGTGGGTCCATAAGATGTTCAATGCATCAAAGCCAAAAAAATACCACGTCAAAACCTTTGGCCTCTGCGACAGCAACACTGCTTATGTTGTCAACATATTGATATATTTTGGCAGCAATACATCTTACAATCCAGATCTAGATCCAAGCAGTCAACAAGCCATCAAAGTATTTGACAAGCTTTTAGAACCTTGTGGGAAAGGCCATCACATTTATGCTGACCGACTACACCAGCTATCCGCTGCTGCAGTACCTTACCAGTAATGGCCATTACTACACTGGTACGGTCAACATAAACCGCAGAGATTTTCCACAAGCTTTCAAGACAACAAAATTGTCCTTTTTACAAATGAAATGGTTTCTCCATATAGAAAGAATATTTCTCTGCGTGATGTTCAGAGACAAGAAGGCTAAAAAACAATGTTTGCTTTTCTCTAGTGAAGCCTCGGTGACCACCAAACGTTTAACAAGTCGTTCTGGTGTAGTGAAGGATAAACCATCAATGATTGATGACTACAACTACCGCATGAATGGGTGTGATAAGGTTGATCAGTGTGTCGCAACATATGGTACCTTCACTAGAAGAACAAGGAAATGGTGGAAGAAAATTTTCTTTTGGATTTTTGAAGTAGCTCAGCTGAATTCATTTTCTTTGCATGCCCTGACCAGGTCTGCAAACACAAAAAAGCAGCCCTATCTACAATTTAAAAAGCAATTAGTTACTGAGCTTCGCCTTTTTGCAGCTACAGAGACGCCTAGCTTGCAGGTGGAACCTTACATCAGCAGCCATGCAAACAGACACAGTGGAAAAAGACACATTATCAAAAAGTCTACACTGTGTCGTCAATGTATTGTTTGCAGTACTCCAAATGCTAGAGTTAGGACAACATTTTTTTGTCAAGGATGCCCAGACAAGCCATTTCTTCATCCAAATCACTGTTTTGAACAGCATCATTTGAAATAAATGTAAATTAAAATCAGCTGTACATAGATAATTTTTTTTTTCTTTGAGAATTTGTGCCATTTTATTTTTCAATTTACCAAACACTGCTGAATGGTCATAATAATGTTATTTCTGATCCAAGAGTGATGAAACTTCCCAATATTGGGTAAATATGGATATATTATCAAAAGAAAGAATTTTTGTGTGTCAACATTGGGAAGGATTCATTTGAATGAAATGGTAAGTGAAAAAATGTTTACAAATTATTTATTGTTTTTATTTTTTGTTTACACATTACATAATTTTTTGCATGCAACTTCACTGTACAGACATCTTATTGCACTGTTTCTAAAAAGAGCAATCATTCCTGATTTGATACATAAAACATGATCACACAATAAAAGATAACAGATATATGAATAATTTTGTCACAGCAGTCAGGTGTGAACATTTTTGTAGAAAAATAGGCGTGTATAATCGGGGTTTTTGGCTGCGTATACTAAGTGTTAAGCCCTTTCAGGGTTTGGTAGCGGGAGATTGAGAATGAATGAAGCCAAGCCATATTAGAGTGAGATAACCTATTGTTTTCTCTTACAATACGGTACCGAGATGTACATGTGGAGGGGCCTCTGTGCATACAGCTATAAAGATTTGAAATGACTAGATGATATTTATAGTGTGTTTTTAAATTATGTTATATTGTTTTTTTGTATTTCCTGGACAGGTCCACTATGACTTTGGTCTGCGTAACATTCTTTCAGTACTGAGAACACTTGGAGCAGAGAAGAGGTCAAGGGCAGATGACACAGAGAATACAATTGTGATGAGGGTTCTTCGTGACATGAACTTGTCTAAGTTGGTAAGTGACTAACTGCCCATATTGTGCTTTAAGGTATATTGTGTGATACAGTCTTTAATATTAACTCTTTTATGCTTGAAAATACATTTAATTCACCTTAAATAATTTTGAAGATTATATTTTTAATACAAACTCCTATAAATTTGAGATTTGAAAAAATATATCTTCAAATATAGTTTTTACTTCTGAATGGCCCGTTTGCATTGACAGCTGAATATAAGCCTTCTTTACAACTTGTTGAAAAATATTAGACTAAATTTCTCTTTCAACATAGTAGCTTATTACATTCCAATTATTTTCAATACATGCCTCTCTAGGTAGTATCTCTTTAATACTATCAATCCATTCTGTTCTTGGTTGTTTATTTACTCTGAAGCACTGTTGTTTGGTTTTATAGACTACAGGGAATCATTTTAGAGGCATCCATATAAAATGTCCAAACCATTTATTATCTGCCTATCAAGACACGCCATTGTTCTAGCTTTTTTTCCACGTCTTTTTAATGTTAACAGACAGCACCAACAAAATAAATCCGATACATGTTACTTATCAAGGACTTATTAGAAAACGTAATGTATCAAGTACATTTGATACAGGACAGTCTTAATAAATATATTCAACAATTTACCGACATAACAAGTAGGAACATTGGAGATGATCAGGTTAGTCAATTTGAGATAGAATAATGAAATTAGAGCACAAATTTTGTCATAGTAAATAGCTTTCCTCAGATGTCTACCTTGTGCATATTCTCAGGAGCATAGGGGAATGGGATTTTACAGACCGGGTAGCCAGGGTTCAAAGGGCTAAAAGAGTCTCTTTTCTGGAATCTCCATGGTAAAAGTTATAGAGGAAGACCAAAACACACCTAGAAAAGAGAACTCAAGACATACATAATAGGAAGACATTCAATGGAAATCAAGGACTCCGCCTAGTGGTTGGAGACTTCAACAGTCACTCAGAGAGATAGGGATATTCAGATACAGACAGCAGAGGTGATGAAGTGGAAGACTGGGAGATAGAAACAAATCTCTATCTTATCAATAGACCGGAGGACAGCCCTAGCTTCTATTCTAGAACATGGCATACCACTTTCACTCCAGACTTGGCCTTCTCCACGGGAGATATTCATCACAAAATAGATCGCCAGGTGCTCGATTAATTGGCAGGTAGCGACCACAAGCCAATTAGGCTAGAAATTGATATGGAAGTAGGCCCCCAGGAAATAAAACTGCTGCCACGTTTGAACTATAGATGAGCCGACTGGGACAGATTTGAAATGCTGACAGATTGACTGTGTGAAACTATTAACACACGAAATAACAATATGAAACCTATGGTGGAAAGCCTAAGCAAAGCAGTACTGCAAGCAGCCACCGAAACCATCCCAAGAGGGGCAAGGAAAAACTACAAGCCATATTAGAATCATGAACTGCAGAAAGCAGAGGATGAAGTCTCAAATGCTAGGGACATCGCAGAGAAAGAGCAATCTATGGAAGCAAATATCGCCCTCTAGGCCATCACTGCAAAATACAAAAGAACACTGAGCCAAATAACAAGAGACAGTTGGAAAAACAAAACAGAAAGCCTCAATATAGATAAAGAAGGGAACAAACTATGGAATTTAGTCAGAGCCATGAACGACAAAACACCATCAAATAAACAAATTACCATGAAGCAGGGCGACAACATGCTTACCGGGAAAAAAGCAGCAAACGCCTTTATAGAACATTATGCCAGAGCAAACCATATCGATGTCCCTATAGACAGGCATACAGATATAAGTGAAGAACAAAAGAGCCACGGCAACATCAAGATGGCACCAGAGGAGCACATGATACCAAAACTAACAATGAACGAAATGGATGAGGCCATGAGAACTCTAAAGAAAAAGAAATCGCCCAGAAAAGATGGGATAACAAATGAAATGCTGATGGGCTTGGGCCAAACAGCAAAGAGGAAGTTACTATCAGTCCTGAACCAAAGCTGGAAAAGGGGAATTGTACCGCAGGCATGGAAAGATGCTGTACTTATACCAGTACCAAAGAAAGAAAAAGATAGAACAGATCCAAATGGATACAGGCCTATCAGTCTACTGAGCTGTGTAGGAAAACTGATGGAGCGTATGATAAACACCAGACTGATGTGGCAACTGGAAGCAAAACACATACTAATTCCACAGCAAGCAGGTTTTAGACAGCACAGATCCACTGAGGACCAGATCACTCTCATAGCCCAGGAAATAGAGAATGCTAATCAGGAGAAAAAACACACAGTAGCTGTTTGGGTGGATTTAGAGAAAGCATTTGACAAGGTGTGGAAAGAGGGACTTAAAGTCAAACTACGAAGAAGTGAAGTTTGTGGGAAAATGTACAGATGGATCAGCCACTACCTCGAAAACAGAACAGCCAGAGTTCAAGTACAAGGGCAGATGAGCAAAAAGGTGACACTGAAGCAGGGAGTACCCCAAGGGGGAGTACTGTCACCCACACTTTTCCTGGTGTATATAAACATCACAGAGAATATACCAAGAAGAGTCCACAGCTCCATGTTTGCAGACGATCTGGCTATGTGGACCTCTTTATAAAAATCTCACCATAGCAAACAGTCGGATGCAGCAGGCGCTAACATCGTTGGAAGAGTGGGCGAACTCATGGTTGGTCAAAATAAATGAGGAAAAAACATGTATGATATTCTCGCTTTTAAATAAACCCCAGAACACCAAAATAAGTCTTAACGGCAAATATCTGCGGCCAAACGACAACCCAAACTACTTGGGCGTCACATTTGATCGGCGCATGACATGGAAAAGTCAGATCGAGAGAAACCGAATGAGAGCCAGACAAAGAATGGCAATCATGAGGAAACTTGCTGGCACAAGCTGGGGAGCAGATGAAAGAATACTAAAGAAACTGTACACTGGAAGAGTGAGACCAGTTCTCAAGTATGGCATTGTGGCATGGACAACAGCAGCAAAGGCGAACTTTGATAAAATTAGCAAACTTCAAAACCAAGCCATGAGAGTTATTACAGGAGGCATGAAGTCAACGCCAATTGTAGAACTTGATACACCGTAACAACACCAAAGGCCATCCCTACTGTACGCAAACCAACATGGAAGCAGCCTATCATTCCGGAGGTGATAGAAAATATACGAGGTATTGGAAACAAGAACAGCCAGACTGAAAAAGAAAGAAGAGACATAACCCTAAGGTCCATAGCGGAAAACTACCCAAGCATGGACTGGACCCATGCATACACCGACGGTTCTGTAACAAACACAACACAGAATAGAGGGGCAGGGGTATTCCTGAGCCTACCAAATGGTAGAAAAATAACACTGTCAGTGGCAACTGGAAAATTCTCAAGCAATTTCAGAGAGGAGGCAGAGGCACTGAAGGCTTCAGTAGAAGCAATGCTGACAGACGAAAGCAGTGAAAGCCAGATAGTCCTGTTCACAGATGCCCTGGCCGTGGTCACATCACTAAAAAGCCAAAAAAGTTCTGAACTTAATGATTTAAGAGCAGTACTCTGTCAACTATGCTAGCAGTCCGCACCAAAAAGAGTAGTGGTACAGTGGGTTCCATCCCACTGTACCATTCAAGGAGGCAGACAGACTGGCAAAAGAAGGTGCAAGACTACCACAACCAGATTCTAGTGTGACCTACGAAGAGTCCAAAAGGTTTATTAGGGCCAGATACATGGCCAAATGGGAAACAGAACATTCTGGCTACAGAAAAAATGATGCCTACTACCAGCTGAACAGAAGAGAGCAGGTCGTGGTCTTTAGACTCCACACAGGCCACAACAGACTGAGGTACCACCTATTCAATAAACTGAAGATAGGTAGCACTGAAGAATGCACCTGTGGTACAGGAAAAATGACATCTGAACATCTGCTCCAAAATTGCCCGACATACGAGGATCGGAGAAAGCACATGTGGCCATCACCAGTGGCAACACTAGACAAGCTCTATGGCAGTGTCGACAGCCTCAGGATGACAGCTGGTTTCTTCAAACAAATTCAAGTTGACGTCTGACAGCGTACGAAGAAGAAGAAGAAGAAGGAAGACATTCAGAGAATTGGAACGAATGGCACAGGACAGAGAATCTTGCGTGCATTAAGTTGAAGGTCTGTGCTCCATATGGAGTAGATAATTTTGATAGATGATTGATTGTTTAAATATCAGATAACTAGCAATAAATATAATGATTTAAACAAGGACTGCACAATTGTTTCCTAACAATATGTGTGATGGTCCTGGGATGTTGTTGTTTAATGCCTACAATGAAAAGTTTACTCTTTTGTGCGCCCTGAAAAGGATGTTAAGTGGCGGGTTGTAGTAGCTTTCCTCACATCCTGAGTATGCTGATGAAGGTGGACCATCGTCCTCCAGGCGGTTATGCTATGCTTGGCTTCATCTGCGTGGCTCTCACTACTACAGAGATCACATCGATTCAAATCTCTTCAGCCAGTCTGCCTTGAAAACAGCCCGTTTCCAGGGTGCTCTACTTGGAAGAGAGATTGTGTCTTGGTCAGTGTATTGACACTGATGCGACGTCCTGGTCAGAATTTTGTGCCTGACTAGACTAGCGTCTCAGTTCCCTTGGTCCTAGGATATCTTATTTGAAAGAAAATATAATAATAGCACTTCACCATAATGTGCATGTTGTACAAAGTGAAGGTTTTTTATGGGGCTAACAACCTTATCATGTAAATAAATAAAGCTTGATCGTCTTTGAAAAAAAAATTTTCATTGTTATTTTATTGAAAGTCCTAGACAGAGAACAGCTTTCATTACAATATGGAATTTGTTATTTTGTATTTCCCAGGTGGATGAAGATGAACCTTTATTCTTAAGTTTGATATCTGATTTGTTTCCTGGAATAAGCCTCGACAGTGCCACATATGTTGACCTCCAGCAATCCCTGACAAAACGTATTGAAGAAGCAGGGCTCATAAACTATGACACTTGGAATTTAAAAATTGTACAGGTGGACTATACCTTAAAGAATGTTTTTGGAATTTCGTATTCAGTTGTACTTTTTTTTATTGATAAAAATAAGGAGATATTGCTTTTTGAAAAGTCTTTTGCATAGTATTTGTTCATTGTGCTTATTCATCATCATTATCAGTCCCATAACCTAATAGTTCATTGGGGCACCAATATTGCAGTTTGTTGGATATTTTGTTGTAGCTATGGAACTTCCCGTCCACATTCTAATGTTATCTTCTCATCTCTTAACTTAACTTAACTTAACTTAACGTCTTTATACTGGTTTAGAAGACCCTGCAGAGTCTGTATTTTTTTTTTTTTTTTTTTTTTTTGCGTTCGCCTTATTTATCTATTCCCCAAGGCGTGTGTGCGTTACACTGTGGTTTTTATTTTGCGCCTGTCGGCCCAGTGCATCCGACTTCAGCATGCATTTTATGTAAGGGTCTGCTTCCTCCTGCATTTTCTAAGGGTTTGCTTCCCCGGGGTAACGGCCGGTGCTGTGATGGGGATCGAACCCAGCACCTTCTGGTTGTGAGCCGTGCCACTTAACCACTAGGCCACGCCGTCCCCTCGAGTCTGTATACAACCAGTTACATTTACATCACCTTGCTCTTAAATGCATTAACTGTCCCTGCCTCCACTACCTCCCCTGGCAATGCATTCTAAGCAGACACCACTCTCTGACTAAAAAAATATTTCCTAATATCTAACCTGGACCTCTCTTTAGTCAGCTTGTAGCTATGCCCTCGTGTTATTGTAGGTGGCTGTATTTTAAAAAACTTGTTATAGTCTAATTTATCGATTCCTCTGATCATCTTATAAACCTGTATTACGTCACCACGAATTCTTCTCTCTTCGAAACACTGTAGGCCGGTTTTTCTGAGTCGTTCCTCAAAACTGTAATTCTGGAATCCCACTATCATCTTTGTCGCTCTTTTTTGTATTCTTTCTAGCATGTTTATGTCCCCTCTATGATAAGGACTCCACACCTGTACACAGTACTCCAATCTAGGTCTAACTAAAGCTTTATACAGTTTGACGATCACTTCCTTGCTCCTATGTTTAATATTTCTTTTTATCATACCTAACATTGCATTTGCCTTTTTCACTGCTACCTTAACTTGCTCACTCACATTTCCTGTATGATCTATTATAACCCCTAGGTCCCTTTCCTTATCTATCTTTCTAATATTGTTTTCTCCTATTCTGTAATTATGTTCCACATTGAATCTACCCATGTGGATGACTGTACATTTATCTACATTAAACTCCATTTGCTAGCTTACAGACCATTCTCGAATTTTATCTAAATCCGACATCAATATATCCACTTCCGCTTTAGATGAGACACTACTGCATAGTTTTGTGTCATCAGCAAATTTTGCAATCATGGATCCCATATCAATATCCAAATCATTTATATATATCAAGAACAAAATTGATCCCAAAACCGAGCCCTGTGGCACACCACTTTTCACTTCACACCACTCAGAGTACTCCTTATTTATGCCCACCCTCTGCCTTCTTCCCGTTAACCAATTTTCAATCCATTTGGCAACTTCCCCACCTATTCCATGTGATTTTAATTTTCGAAATAATCTTTGATGAGGTGTTCTATCAAAGGCCTTTGCAAAGTCTAGATAAATAACATCCACTGGCTCCCCTTTATCTATGATTTTAGTAACCTCCTCCATGAATTCTAATAGATTTGTTAAGCATGATCTCCCTCTAGTAAACCCATGCTGACTATTTCTAATTAGATTAAATTTATCTATATGCATTACAATGTTTTCTTTGATTATTGACTCTAACAATATACAGACTATGCTCATTAAACTCATCGGTCTATAATTTGCTGGATCTGATTTTTTGCCTTTTTTGAATAAGGGGATCACTCCTGCATCTTTCCAATCCTGTGAAACAATTTCTTTTGTAAGTGATTGAGAACATAATATAGCCAATGGTTTTGCTAGTTGGTCTCTAATTTCATACAGCAATTTTGGATGAATACCACCTTGACCTGGACATTTATTCACTTTCAACCCCTCCAATTTTTTAAAAACCATTTCCTCTGTAATACAGATTGATCTTAATCCCGCTGTATCCATGTCTCTTTGAAAAATATCTATAGGCTCTGGGATCTTGGAGCAGTCCGCTTTTGTGTAGACTGTGCCAAAGTACTGATTGAGCAGATTAGCTGCCTCCCTATTCTCACTTATTATTTTCCCTGTACTGTCTATGAGAGGGCCTACTTTGTCTTTCGTTCTTTGTTTATTTCTAACATAAGAGAAGAAGCTTTTACTGTCAGTCTTGATCCTCTGAGCAAGTTTTTTTTCAAAGTCTATTTTTGCTGTTTTATTTGCTTTCTGAGATATGTTCTGCTTGTCCAAATATTTTACATATGTTTCTTTTGATTTACCTGCCACTATATATTTTTCCCATGCTTTATTTCTTGCTCTTCTACATTTCACTACAAATCTAGTTATCCACTTTTTACGCTTGGGGTTTACCTCCCTACATGGAACACATTCCTCTTTTAGCATTTCTAGAACTGTTTTAAAACTTTCCCACTCCTGTTCAACATCTGTTCCTACAACAATATCTTTCCAGATTATGTGGTTTGCTGTTGTATGTTCGCGTGTTTATGTTTACTTCTTTCCCTGCAATAAGATCCCAATGGATGATTTGATGGTCACTTGAGCCAAACAGTTCCCCAACGGTAACGTTTTCAATCATATTTTCCTCTGTAGGAAAAACTAGGTAGAGTATGTTTTTGCCTCTGGTGGCTGCTTCTACAAGTTGAATTAAAAAATTGTCAGTTATGCACTTAACAAAAAGTTTTGACTCTACAAGTGCTTCTGCCATATCCCATTTTATTTCTGGATAATTGAAATCTCCCATTAATAATAATTTCCCTTCACTTGCCTTTGCTATGCTACTAATCAGCTCCTCAACTTCCTCTTTTTGACTTGATGGACATCTATAGCACACTTCAATTACTGTTTTTTCACCCCCACTTTCTATTTCTCCCCATACACTTTCATTTTTGTTACCACATGATAAATAATCTTTGATCGTTATATTAACAGAATTTATACAGTATAATAAAACGCCACCTCCCTTAGTCTTGTCTCCAACTATCTTATCTTTCCTTAACATTGTCTTTATATTGGCCGACCTCTCTCTTAACGGTGTCCTAAACTGCCTTATTTGTGACGTGATCTAGATACGAAACGCTGAGGACTTATTATGATTGAAAAAAATATTACTAAAAACATGTTAGTAACCAAGATGTTTATGCTTGTCAGGAATAATTAAAGTATTCATACAAGTCAGCTTGTTTCAGATTGAAACACATATACCAGACCAGTTTAAACAGACCTAGAAGGGAAGGAAATGGGAAAGTGCATATCTACATGCCTTATTTTGAGGGGCGGGGCGGGTCTTAATAAGTAACTCCACAATACTACCTGCAATATGATATGTGGCAGAAACATGGTCACTCACAAAGGAAATAGAATCCAAACTCAAGAGTGACCCAAGCCTTCCTCGAGAGATACAGGCAAGATGAACCATTGCTGGGGGGTGCCATTTACTGCGAAGAATGAACGATTGATGGAGCATGCAACATGGGACCCCAGAGACAAAGCCACCAACAGGCTGGTCCGACTCCCTTACATCCATTCACAATGCCACATATGAGCGACTTATTATCCACTGGTCTACCGTTGCCCATTACAGAGACTGTTGGAAGAGAAGTTGGAATCCGCAATGGTGAAACTGCTGCTGAAGAATGGGAACCCAGTAATAAGTAACTATGAACGTAACTATGAAACACAAAATTCTAAAAATAAAAAACCAGAAAATGGTGCTCTGATCCCTACTTGTGAGTTCATTGATGCTATGATATTGATTGGGGCTTGACATGTATATATCCCTCCTTCCTTTTGTTACACATGTCCCATATATTTAGCCAAGTTTCCTCGTTTGCTGTTCTTACAAGTTGTTATTCTGTTTGTGGAGTTGCTAAGTGAGTTGTTCTTGTCTTGATCTCTTCTTTGCTAGTCTGTCTGTCTAGTCATTGCCAGGTGTATTTGATTGTCTACTGCATCACTATTTTGATAGCATGGGAGGGAATGATGTCAGTTACTTTTCTTAACTAGCGGAATAGCCAATACCGTTTTCGATAGCAGCAAATAATTATACACCCAGGAAGCACATTTTGAAATGCTTTGATTGTTTAATGAGCCCTTCTGGCTGTAAAATTCTGCTTAAGCACCTGGTAATTGGAAAAAAGTATAATGTAGTAGCACAACGCCTGAGTGAGAAATAAACCTGTACTATATGGTGTATAGCTGTACACCAAAATAAATGCAAAATGCACAAATTATGGGTAACTACTCATCACCAACTTCTGATTTTTCTGATAAACAAATTAATTAAAGTTTTCAGTCCTGAAAAACAAGCTAATTAAAGTTTTTAGCACTACAAAGCAGACTAGATAAAGTATTCATTCACAAGAAACAGACAAATTAAAGAAATCAGTCATAAAAATAGACTAATCTTCTTCTTCTTCTTCGTACGCTAAATAGACTAATCAATAATTCAGCAGTGAAAAATTCTCTAATTAAAGTATGCGGTCACAAAAACAGACTGCAATTTTGCAAAAGCTAAAAAAAAAATATTTAACACTAAAAAGGATGAATGAGATTGAGCCAAATCAGATTAAGGACCTTCTTTTGTCTTGAATGGATGAGTTGTTCTTTCTTTCTGTTAACTTGTCCATATTTTTGAAGTTTTCGAAGCTGAAAGTTTCAATAGGATGATGTCTCTGGCACAATGGCCAACCCTCCTTAGTCGCCTCTGACAACATACTAGGCAAATTTATAGTATTACTACTCTTTGCTCCAATTTCTGGGCTTGACAAGAATTTGATGAAACAGTTAAGATGCTAATAGATAATAGAGTGGCAATTCCCTGAAAGAAAAGTTGAGTTTACAAGCAGTTAGGATGCTGTGTTTTAGCCTGGAGACTCAGGTTGGAACACCAATAAGGCTGAGGTTTTATTTATCTGTGAGTAAAGATCCAATCACGCCATGCGGCACATAGGAAATATGGTGTTAGGCCCATATTATTTTGTAACCCACAGCACTTAATGGATGATGTGGTCAGCCACCTTCACTTCCCGGACTGAACTGGTACCCATTTAAGGCTGGGTCGACCTGGGAGCCGTTGTGTTCTGAAAAAATATTTCCTCCTCAACTGGGGAATGAACTCAGGACCACTCAGATGCGAAGCCAGCGCGCTAACCATTGCGCTACGCTGCTCCCTTTCTTTATTTGTAGGTGGTAAAAAAGTGTGTTTACTCCATGGTGATGACTGAAACAAGCACCAATCCTAGATGTGCAAAACAAACATGAAGAAAACCAAGCTCCTTAAACTTAATACTATTAACAAAGAACCAATCAATCAAGCAGGGAGAGCTGTTAGAAGAAGTGGATACTTTTACCTACTTAGGCAGCACAATTGACACATCAGGAGATACAGATGCAGATGTAAGGACCAGAATTGGAAAGGCAAGTATGACATTCCTGACAATAAATAACATGGAGATCCAGAGAAATCAAGATTCCCACCAAAGTTAGAATGTTCAATGCCAGTGTCAAGCTGGTGCTGCTGTATTGATGTATGAAGCAGAAACACGGAGAACGACCAAGGCCATACATCAGAGACTTTAGTCCTAACAGATACCTTCGATAGATAATGGGCATAAAGTGACAGGTCATGGTGAGAAGTGAAGACCTATGGGAAAGGAGTCAGCAACAGCCATTGGAACAACAAATTAAGCGAAGAAAATGGGGCTGGATAGGACATACACTACGAAAGGCACCCTCCAACTTAAGCTCTTACATTGAATCCTCAGAGGAAGAGAAAGAAAGGAGGAACAAAATATTGAGAAGAAAATTGGAGACGGAACTATGATTAAATGATCACATCTGGATAGAGGCAACAAACGCAGCCCATGACCATCTATGCTGACAAGATGTTGTCAGTGTCCTATGCACCGAGAGGAGCAACGACCTAAGATGCTTATTGATTAATTAGTTTTAACATTTTTTCCAACCAGTTGTTTGAAACTCAGCGAGTACGCCATGGTATTATGACACTTGGCCCTAGCGGCACAGGCAAATCTTGCTGCATTCGTGTGCTAATGAGTGCACTGAAAGATCTTGGTGCGCCTCACAGAGAGATGCGCATGAATCCAAAAGCCATCACAGCCCCACAGATGTTTGGCCGACTGGATGCAGCAACCAATGATTGGACCGATGGAATTTTTTCAACCCTATGGCGAAGAACATTGAAAGTTAAAAAGGGTCAGTTGTATTTTATGCTTTATTATATATTGTTAGCACATGATTAGCATAGTTTTAGAGTGCTCCCATTTCACAGCAAATGTATGGGGTTGAACTCCCGTTTATTGACATTCTCCAGTCATCCCAGCTGTAAATGGGTACTCAGCTTACTGTTAGAGAAATGTAAGCAGCAAGGAGGGGAACTAACCACCCCCACCACATTAACATGTGAAATTATACAATGAAGCCTTTTAACACTTCATCCCTTACAGCAGTGTTTGCTGGTGGCTTCCTTTAGATATTGTTATCTTCCATTTATGGAAACCTAGTACCAGCATGACTGCAAACAGATTATGTCTCTAAAATAGGAGCATGCAAGGCCAATTTATTTAAAGGAAAATCAAGGGATCAAAACATAATCATGGTCAGGTAAATCAAACTATTCAAGACCTCACTTCATATCCTCAGTCATGCTCTTGGCTGTGTCATAGCAGTCTGACAAACAAGGTAGGTGGAGATCTACACAGTAATTCCCATAGTGATGAGATTACTGAGAAGTCTCACATTGCACTACAGCTAGGAGAATACCATTCCATCTTCTCATCTCAAGTAGGCTTCTTCATATAAGAAGAGCCACTGTAACCCATTATCAAGGAAACATCTTCAAGAGTTTACTCAACTCAGCATGAATAACTTCAAGCAACAACAGGATAGTAATTGGTCTCTTAGTCTGGATACATGGGTGTGAACCCCTGTAAGGCAAGGGCAATGTTGTATGCAGATTCGGGATCAAGATGCTGAGCAGCGTATGAGCTGCAGTGGTCAGCGTCAGGGCCAGTGAACCATAACTGCCAAGACCCTTCTACACCTCCACGCGGTGATCCTGGATAACAGGCTGCAGCAGGGCAGACTGGCTAAGGAGAAGGGATCGAAGAGGGAATGCTAACCCTGTACTCAAAAAATGCTTGCTGAAGTTGGATGTGTTTGACCGAAAGGTGCAAATATCGCAGCCAAGCTGTAAACTACAACACAACGCATTCCGTTCTCTGGACTACATTCTGCTACTTACCTTTTTAGGGTTTGGTAGTGGGAGATTGAGAACGAACGAAGAAGAAGAAGAAGAAGAAGAAGTATGCAGTCTTCTAAACCAGTATAAAGACATTAAGTTAAGGTTTCATTGCTCTTTCAGGTATAAAATTATTTTTAAACACACGCACACAAACCTTATTACAGCCAACCACACCCCTCCTCAACACCCCAACCCCATTTGAAATAAAAACAAAAGAAGATAATGAAGTGAAGGCAGCTCTAATGGATAGAGCTCAAGAAAATGACTTGATAAATAAAGAAAACAATGGCAGTTGACTTTGTCAACTCTATTTCCCCTTTTAGTAATACAATGTAAAGTACAGGAAGAACACCCCAAACATCACGAAGATGACAGATTCCGCCAACTGTCCAGAAAAGACCAAGTTCTCATACTTCATCTCTGAACTGGCCACAGTAGAATCAAACACCACCTGTACACTAATTCACAATAGATAACACGAGTCTTTCTTGCTGCAGCCTGGTAACATGACAGCAGCACATTACTTCAGGACTGCCCCCAACACACAGATCAGAGTAGAAGGATGTGGTCCATGATCATTCTCCATAATGATATTGGAAATCCAGAGTACCAGCCTAAATGAATTATGATCACAGAAGAATAAGAAGAACATTTCCATGTAATCAACAAGGAAAAGTAAAGAGAATTGCACTGATCAGATGAAGTAAATGTAATGTTTGTACCTAGAGTCAGCCATGAATGAGTTTCAGGAAACAGATGAAGTAAATGTGATGTTTGTACCTAAAGTCAGCCATGAATGAGTTTCAGGAAACAGATGAAGTAAATGTGATGTTTGTACCTAGAGTCAGCCATGAATGAGTTTCAGGAAACAGATGAAGTAAATGTGATGTTTGTAGCTAGAGTCAGCCATGAATGAGTTTCAGGAAACAGATGAAGTAAATGTGATGTTTGTAGCTAGAGTCAGGCATGAATGAGTTTCAAGAAAAACAGATGAAGGAAATGTTATGTTTGTACCTAGAGTCAGCCATCAATGAGTTTCAGGAAACAGATGAAGTAAATGTGATGTTTGTAGCTAGAGTCAGCCATGAATGAGTTTCAAGAAAAACAGATGAAGGAAATGTTATGTTTGTAGCTAGAGTCAGTCTTGTCTGGGTTTCCAGAAAGACATATGAAGTAAATGTAATGTTTGTAGCTAGAATCAGCTAGAATCCGAGTTTCAAGAAACACACACATAATCATCACATTTACTTGTTTAAACAACAGGTGAGCACGTCTGGCTCATCCTTGATGGTCCTGTAGATGCTGTGTGGATTGAGAACCTGAACTCTGTGCTGGATGACAACAAGACTTTGACATTGGCAAATGGTGACCGCATTCCAATGGCTCCTACCTGCAAAATTCTCTTTGAGGTGCACAATATTGACAATGCCTCCCCAGCCACAGTGTCCAGGAATGGTATGATCTTCATGTCCTGCTCAGTCCTTCCATGGCTACCCATTCTGCAGGTATGGTATAACATTTTGTTTGTCACAGATGCCACCTTATTGTTATTGTTTGAAGATACTTGTACTGAGTTGGAGTAACTCTTTGCGACATTTCATTGGTAGCAGATGACAGTGGCTCTTCTTACATCCTGAGGTGTGCCTGAGAAAGTGGACCAGGGTCCTCCTATCCTAGCTATAGTGCCATGCGTGTCTCCTCAGTAAGATCACCACTTTGGGGATTACAGTTTAAACCCCCACCTTATTGGCCAGGCTGTTGCGACATGGTATTTTTGCAGAAGCGCAAATGGGAACATGAGGTGGTGTCTTGATCAGTATGTTTCACCTGACCCTGATTACCCTTTGCTCCCATGTCACCTTGTATAAGTTACCCAAAATTTGTACGTTTATGTTTTCATTTCATACAGTGTACAGCAGTACATCATTTTGTACAAGTTTTTTGTTTTTCCCAAAGAATTCTTTGTTATTACAGATTATGTAAATATTCTTTTTTAAATTTGTTATATTTCTTTTTGCTCCTCGTCCTGGAAAGGATGTTGTAACATTGTTTTGTAGTTTACAGCGAGGCTGCAATATCTGCACCTTTCAGCCTGGCACATCCAGTTTCAGCATGACATGTTTGGTAACAGGACCGTCCTTCCCTCTGTGATCCGTCTCCTCTTAGCCAGACTATATTAAGTGCAGCCTGTTTCTATGGTCGCCACTTGGAGGTGGAATACGGTCTTGGTCAGCTCTGGCCCGCTGACCTTGATGCAAACAGCCCGCTATGAGTCGCTTGCTACTATCAGCTCACTCACTGTGCCGCATCATCAGCCCTAACTCCTGGTTGTGTATATGCCATTTTCCACCCTAAATGGTTAACAAAACAAGAAAATCAGTAAAAAATGCACTGCTTGATAATCCTTTTATTTTAGTCATCTAAATTGGCAGTGTTTGTTTTGTTACTAAAAATATGTTGCTGACTATGTTGGAATGTGTAATGGCTTGGCTTCATTCGTTACTTATCTCCCGCTACCAAACCCTGAAAGGGCTTAAGTAGCAGAATGTAGTCCAGAGAACGAAATGTGTTGTGTCATAATTTACAGCTTGACTGCGATATTTGCACCTTTTGGTTCAACACATCCGACTTCAGCAAGCATTTTTTGAGTACCAGGTTAGCATTCCCTCTTCGATCCCTTCTCCTTAGCCACTCTGCCCTGCTACAACCTGTTATCCAGGATCACCGCGTGGAGGTGTAGAAGGGTCTTGGCAGCTCTGGTTCGCTGGCCCTGACACTAGCAGTTAGCTATGTGTCGCTGACCACTGCAGCTTATGTGCTGCTCAGCATCTTGATCTTAGATTGTGTAATGAGATCAATTGCCAATATATGATGTTAGCTGCTGATACTTTTATAAGACAAAAGTTTTATATTTAGATTTATAGTGACTTATTAAGACATATATTTCTGTCAAAGGTTTCACTCTTCACCCCCTACCCAACAAAAAATGAAAACTTATTAAAGGTGTGCAATTTCTCATGTTGTTTACTCTCCATAATTAATCTGATGCACAGAAAATATGTACCTAATATGTAGGGGACTCGGTGGCCTCAGGTGCCGGGGATCGCGGGTTCGAATCACAATGGAGACCAGAATTTTTTTCACATGGATCTTCTGGTGAAAATTTTCCTGATTTTTGTGTAATGAGATCAAACTACCGTGTTCAGTGTTGATCACGTTAAAAATCCCTTGGCAGTTGGAAATTGAAAAGATTAGGCTTAACGGCTTCTGCCCGAGCAAAATTTTAAATTCTAGCTAAAAATCTACCCAAAAATTATTTTTACCTTCCCCCAGGTGGTTTGTTAAGTGCAGCTATAGATGGCACCTAAGTGGTTGCAGGTCTACTTAGCTCTAGTGTTGAGTCTATTATACCACCCCCTAATAAACTGGTTGTATACAGACTCTGTAGAGTCTTCTAAACCAGTATACAGACGTTAAGTTAAGATCAAGTTTTCATCACAGCTGCATGCATAAAAATGAAATTAACAGAAGTAAACAATTGATTTTTAGTAAGAACAACAATCTTAATTACAAGTATATTATAAGCACTCAAAAACACATACAACATTAAAGGAAGTGAAGTACTAGACTATCCAGATACGAACCTCAGACCTGCATGTGATGAATGTACCTGACTGCAATGAATGATATGAGCAACGATATTAGGCTAACTAAACACACCAAAAACAAGGTTTCATTTTTATCTAGTCCAGTCTAGTCCAGTCAACAAACGCACCAGGATGTCGCATCAGGGTCAGGCACAATATACTGACCAAGTCCACAATTTCTCTTTCATGTAGTGTTCACTGGAAACAGGCTGTTTTCCAGCAGCCTGGCTGATGAGATGTGGATCGATGTGATCCTTGCAGTAATGAGAGCACGCAGATGAAACCAAGCATATCACAATCGCATGGAGAACTGTGGTCCACCTTCATCAGCATGCTCGGGATGTGAGGAAAACTTCTACAGCCTGCCACTTTCAGATTGCACAAAAAAGTAAACTTACTCATTATGGACATAAAACAAAAACAACATCTTAGCTTATTTTGTACCAATCGGTTGCAACTATGTCAACTATGGTATATATATATGATCCAGACAAATTAATACCCTAGCTCAGGTTGTTATTTACAGCAAGGTGCATATGTCACTTGAAGGTCTGAGGCTTTGCATCCGAAATGCCTATTATTTCACTTCATTTTCTGTTGCCTGATAAAGATGTTTCTCTAAGTGTTTATTATAATATACATGTCTGTGTAATTGTTGTCATTAAGATAATAGTTTATTTACTGAGCTCTTAGTTTCCATTTCTTTTGTCATTTTTATTTTTTTTTATTTATCGTTCGCCTTATTTCTCTTTTCCCCAAGGCGTTACACTGTGGTTTTTATTTTGCGCCTGTCGGCCCAGTGCATCCGACTTCAGCATGCATTTTATGTAAGGGTCTGCTTCCTACTGCATTTTCTAAGGGTTTGCTTCCCTGGGGTAACGGTCGGTGCTGTGATAGGGATTGAACCCAGCACCGGGATCAAGACGCTGAGCAGCGCATGAGCTGCAGTGGTCAGCTACCCATAGCTGACTGCTAGCGTCAGGGCCAGCGAACCATAGCTGCCAAGACCCTTCTACACCTCCACGTGGTGATCCTGGATAACAGGCTGCAGCAGGGCAGACTGGCTAAGGAGAAGGGATCGAAGAGGGAATGCTAACCCGGTACTCAAAAAATGCTTGCTGAAGTCGGATGTGTTGGACCGAAAGGTGCAAATATCGCAGCCAAGCTGTAAACTACAACACAACGCATTCCGTTCTCTGGACTACATTCTGCTACTTACCTTTTTAGGGTTTGGTAGTGGGAGATTGAGAACGAACGAAGAAGAAGAAGAAGAACCCAGCACCTTCTGATTGTGAGCCGTGCCTCTTAACCACTAGGTCACGCCGTCCCCCTTTTGTCATTTAACACATGTGCATTTTTTAATGTTCAATTATGTTACACTTATACACATTTTAATTGGTCTGGTGTAAATATTATCAGCAGTTACTTTTGACATGTGCAACACAATAGACCAATCATCTGTTTGTCTGCACACATGATTGCAAGTATAACAAAACACTTTCTCTTCCCCCCCCCCCCCCCCCCCCCCCTACATGGGGTAGAAGAGGAGTGACCAAATGAAATGAAGAAGCTTTTGGCGTGTATGAAGTTCTGACACTTTTTTGGAAAACTAAGAAAAACTGATTGAATTGCAAAAAAAGATTATGGCTTTTGAAATGAAGTGTTGCGGAAGGATATTGAAAATATCATGGACAGAAAAAAAAGACAAATAGATCAATTGTTCAATTGCTGCACATTTAAGAAAATTGAATCCTAGACAACATCGCAGAAAAAGAAGTTTAGATACTTCGCTCATGTGAAGAGACATGACAATCTGGAGAGAGTAATAATAGAGGGCATGGTTCCTGGAAGGAAGAAGATAGGTAGACACCAACAAAGATGGTATCAGAACATTACGGACATTCTGGGGATGTATTTTTATGATACAGGCCGACTCGCCCTAAATCGAGATGCATACAGAGCTGCCATGAAGGAGACTTTGTGTTCTGGAAAGAATATGTCACATGATGACGATGAATGTTCCAATAGTCAATGCATGCACTTTTGTAATTTTCTATGACTTTGTTTAGCTTATATATTATGTTCTGTCTTGCAGGGCTGGCTGTTGAAGAGATCAAGTAATGAAAATTTGTTTCTGATGCCACTGTTTGAAACTATTTATAGTGATATAGAAAACTTTGTATTTCTGTACACTGAAGCAAAGATGGAAGTCCTGTCATGCAACAAGATCAGACAGGTTGTTATTATATTCCAGTACATTGGTCCCTCATAAAATGATGGCTTCATTTATTTATATCATACACATCAGGTACCTCTGTAAGGAAGTACTATTTTTCTCCATGTTTTCACCTTATACAACAAGAGGATTTGTAAAAACACCTCACTTGTCTTGACTCAGCCTGCATAGAGTATGACATGAAGGATATTCTATAATAAAACAGAGACTTGATAATCAAACGTCAACTAACATAGTCCAGTTTCCACACTGGCAGCAAAACCCTAAGGCAGGAACGGGAATTTTCGTACCTGGGAAGTGTTTTCACTACGACGGCAGACTAGACAGAGAGATTGAAAATTGAATTCAAAATGTCAACAAGCTGCACTACTAGCTAGCACCGATACTGAAACATCTAAATTTCACAATGTTCACTAAATATATGCTGGAAAACACGTTGATTATCATAATATGTTATGTAATCGATGTCAGGCTTGGGCCCTATTAGATAGGTACAAATGTAAGATCGAGACTTGTGAGATGTGCTTGGTATGAAGCGTGGCAGGAATGATATTTGTGACAAAATTCACAGTAACACGCTGAAGAATGTAGTGGAGACTACAACGGTAAACTACTATATTGACACACAGAGAATAACGTATTTTGGTCATCTGACACGGATGCAGTATGATCAATCGGTAGCAAAATCATACTACATGGAGGTTTTAGGGCCACAAGCAAGAGGTTGATCCCAGTGACAATGGATAGAGTGCATAAAAAAAACAATGCAATAGTTCAACATGTTGGTACCACAAGCCTCCCAACCTAGTCCAAACCAGAAGCCTACGCACACGTCCTCTCTGCGACGCTGCAAGTCAAGAGCAGTAGAACAGAAGAAGAAGAAGAATGATACAACATGGACATTAATTTAAACCATATTGCAGGGGATGAAGACTAATCTCTGGTCAGGTACAATATACTGATCAGACATGTTAGTCAGGGTCAGACAAAATATACTGGCCAAGACCCTCACCTCAGCTTCCTTGAAGCTCTTCCTGGAAACGGGATATTTTTATGGTAGCCTGGCAAATTAGGTGAGGGATCGACGTGATCAACAACAACAATGTATATTCATGTGGAGTAACATTCTAAATTTTAAAGAAAATGCTGGAAACAAATAATACCTTGTTGCTGAAACTGAGAAAGAGAGTCCTTGGATGCTATGTGGAACCAGTACTGACATATAGCAGTGGATCATGGACAATCAGCTAGTAAGCAGATAGATCCTTAATAGTAACAGAGATGTGGTATTACAGAAGAATGCTGAGGATCCCATGGACTGCAAGGAAGACTAAGGATACAGTACTCGAAAAGGCACAGACACAAAGACAACTCATTGCAAAGATCAGTACAAGGCAGTCATTTTTTTTTCAGGCATGTTATGAGAAAAGGCGGTCTGGAGCATGTTGTGACAATGGGGAAGATAGCAGGAAAGAGAGACAGAGGAAGGGAGAGAGATAAGATGTTGGACATCCTGAGAGAATGGCATTGGCGACAATCAACAAGTTGGTAAACGACACAGGTGATTGAAATGGATGTAGATCCATAATCGCCAACACCAACTGGCAAGGCACCTTATGATGATGATAGTAATACAGGAACAAAGTAACGAATAACTTAGTTTCCGTTACCAGAACAAGAAGTAGGAAAAGAAGATTAGATCAAAACAGAAGAAATGATGATGGTGGATGCAAGTGAGTCCATATTATTAGGACACTGATTCTTCTCATTATTGTCCCTTACTGATCCTGGTGTCCAATGGAGTGAGAAAAACAAATAATTAAAATTCATACTTTCTGTATGAGTGATCATTAAATGTGTTACAAATGAAACTGCTACTTTGTCTTTGACCAGATGTGTGATTTGCTGGAAGGCCTCATTCCTGCATCAACGGAGGAGAGAAAGAACATGACCCAGCAACACTTTGAGTATTTATTTATTTTTGCCGTGATGTGGAGCTTGGGTGCCTTGCTTGAACTGGACGACCGTGTGAAGATGCAGGAGTTCATGACCAAACACAAGTCCAGACTACACTTTCCAAAACTAACAGGAGATGAGACCATATTTGAGTATTTAGTCGCCCCAGATGGTGAGACTGTATTTGAGTATTTAGTCGGTCCAGATAGTGAGACCATATTTGATTATTTAGTTGGTTCAGATGGTGAGACCACATTTGAGTATTTAGTCGGCCAAGATGGTGAGACCACATTTGAGTATTTAGTTGGCCAAGATGGTGAGACCACATTTGAGTATTTAGTCGGCCAAGATGGTGAGACCACATTTGAGTATTTAGTCGATCCAGATGGTGAGACTATATTTTTAGATGCTGTTTAAAAAAAATGTGCAATTTCAAATAGGATTTTAGATGTTTGGAGACAACAAAAAACACATTAATGATTATTAAACTGTAGGAGATACCGGAAATACTATATGCCGACGACACAGTATTGCTCTCGAATAGCGCCAAGGGCCTAGAACAAATAATTACATCAGTCTAGAAACATAGTGAAGCCCAGAATACCTGAAAACAAAGATAATGACAACTGATAAGACAAAACTCCAACCTAAATCGAGATAGCTGGCAAAGAGATTGAAAATGTTGCACATTTTGAATATCTTGGATCAATACTGAACACCAATGGTGACTACAAAATAAGTAAAAAGATGACTGACTATGGCAATGCAGAAGATAAGGAGTATGCAGAACCTATGGCATAATACAAACAAAGAACTAAAACTAAAGATCCTAAGAACATACATTTTTCCTGTGGCAACCTATGGATGTGAAACATAGACGATTACAAAGGCAATAAGAGCGAAGATCTGTGCTTTTGAAACACAGTGCTACAGAAGAGTCCTGAAAATCTTGTGGACAAAGAAAGAAAGAAACACATCCATCCTGCAAGACCTGAATGTAGAGGAGAATAGGCTCATAAATTACGTAATGACCAGAAAACTGCAGTTTTTTGGACACATCAAATGACACAACGAACTGGAGAGAGCGGTTATGGAAGACATGGTCACTGGAAAGAGATGCAGGGCCCGACCGAGAAGACGATGGATTCAGGACATCAAGGAGATGCTGAATTTGACATTGGGGCAGGCCGGAAGACAGGCGAAAGATAGAGTTTCCTACAGACAGGCTGTCATGAGAGCGATGTTCTGCAAAGGATATGCTACATGATGATGAGGATAATGTTACTATTAAAAGAACACTGCAAATAAATGGACTCCGGATTCCTTATAAGTTATACACAAATAAGTTATTGCGCATCGCAAGCGATGACGGCCACAACATTAGACGGTTTTGTCTTAATAATGTAATGTTCACTGTATTTGGATTATAGTGAGGGAGAGAATGCGCTGATCATCAATCTCACTATATTGTCACGAGTTACCTTAGATCAGTGGCAAGACTACTGGTCGAGACGACTGAAGGTCACTCAGTAACTTATTTCTTAAAAGCTGGCTAGGATAGATCTAAGGGACGTCTGCCAATTGGAGCACTAGTTATTATTATTTATTTAGATAATGTTTATAATTGATGATGCTGATCAGATAATTAATGGGATAAAGGACATCAGAACCTGTATGTGGAGCCGAAGATGGAGCAGCGAATGAGCTGACAGCAGCCAGCAACTCATAGTGGGCTGTTTGTATCAGAGTCAGTGAACCAGAGCTGACCAAGACCCTATTTCACCTCCAAGTGGCATCCCTGGAAACAGGCTGCATCCATGTAGTCTGGGTAAGAAAATAGGGATGGCAGAGGGAAAACAAACCCGGTCCCAAAAATGAACCTATGTGTGTGTGCCCAGGACTGTCTTTACAATCACCTGTGATGTTCAACATCTGCACTCAGAGGTAGGAAGAATTCCTCTTCCACTTCTGCTTCATTATCCTGTAATCAACATGACCAAGTTACGCTCAGAGTTATCAGTTTCACAGTGAAAGTCAGGACCTCAAACCATGTAGGTACAAAGTTACATTTATGCATTGAAATTATGTTGAGATAAAGGTACAGTGTAAGTGCAAAAATAAATAGTTTTCAAGTTCGTATCTAATTTTTTTTTTTTTAAAAAAAAGCCATTTGTGACATATTTATTGACTTGCCCTCATACTTGTCTGTTGGTCTTCATAATCCATCTCTGCATTTGACTTTATTGTGCTATCCTCTGTTAGGTCCAGTTTTTATTCATTTTCATTGTTATGGCTTCCTGTTTAGATTTATTTTATCCTTTTCTGCATTTATGTATAATATAAATATTTTATTTTTTTAACCTGTGGGAGAGGGATTGATATAACTGAGAGGAACGAAATACGAACGAAAACGGGAAGCGGTGGGTGTTAGAAGAATCTTGCAAATTTCAAGCATTCCCTGGTCTTCAGGGAGATAAGATTGGCACCTAGTCCTATTGGAGATAAACAATATGCACAGAGGTCCACTATGTACCCTGTGCATATAAAAGAACCCTTGTCAATTGATATTTAATAGAAAAGGCTGTTAGCTGCTTTCCTGACAAAAAATTCTACAGGTTAACAAAATTCCTACCTTACTGGGCTGTGTGAAGGTCAAAAGGAGGCATGCAAAGACACAAACAGCTGTTTGAAGAAACAACAAGCCAATCAGCTGTTTGTCTGCACACTCATTTGCAAGTATACAACAGTACCTCTACAGCCCCAAGGATAGAACAGGAGCAACTAATAGAAGAGTGAGATCCTTGGGAACATTTGGACTGCCACAGTCATCCTCCATTATGTCACGTTTTGGGGACAGTTTGAATTCCATCCATAAAACTTCAGTTGCCATGGTTTTCTGTTTCATCTCTCTTTGCCAGAGTTAGTGTTAGCTCCCCTTTTTTTTTCTCTTTCCCTGACGGTGCCATTTCAGTGCATATTTGTTTATATTGATGAAGTCCTTCCTGTTGGTGTCTTTAATCTCCAGCTGTATTGGTTTCGCATAGGCAACTGGCCTGTAGTGATGAGCGACTACCACCATGTCCAATTTGGGCTTTCACATTGAATTTGTCAATTGAAGTCCCTACCGGCTGCTAACTGGAGATAAGATACTTTGGGACAGAGCCACAGAGGGTTGTTAACCTATGTGCGAGCCCATCACTGGCTTGTTTGTGTGAATATTTCCTAGCAACATCAAAATTGGCACTGTCAGCATACAGAGTGAAGGGCGCCATTCACATCAAGTTCAGCTTTTTGCACTGTTCTATGAAACACAAGATAACTGAAGTAGCCGATGGCTTTGCCAGGATAGTAAGAAAGAAAAACATCCAAATCAAAGGAACTAATTAATCCAAATGAAAAACCACATCACGTTTTCATGGAAACTAGTCGTTGACTAGCGTGAATTTTGTGAATGGCCAATGGCATCAATGATAAACTCAAAACACGAGAACAAAATAGACTCACAACTGATAAGCGTCATCTTTTGCATAAGTCTGCATTTTTAATTAGAGCTGGGCTATCTGGTATGAAGCATGAAAGTAGGACTGAATTTACATTCATTTTGAAAAGCCTAATCCCATTTTCTTGAGAGTATTCTATTGTGTTCTTCTTCTGTATTCATCCCAGAAAGGATGTTGTGTATAGTTTACAACAATGCTGCGATATCTGCACCTCCAGTTTCAGCACTGCATTTTTGGAATCTGGTTTGTCCTTCCTCTGCAAACTCTATTCTCTTAGCTAGACTATACTGCTACAGCCTGTTTCCGGGACTGTCACTTGGAGGACAATCGGGTCTTGGTCAGCTTTGTCGCTGACCATGATGCAAACAGTCAATTATGTCAGACTATTTACTGTGCAGCATCTTCATCCTTGCTGCTGTATTAATATTGGGCAAAAATAGTTGGAAGTATCCTATATCATAGCATGTTAGAAAAATATGTCTGTCCAGGAATAACTTTTGACTAATAACTATTACTAGCTTGCATTGCCAAGGTGTCAGCTCTTTCTTTGTCCAGAACCTCAGCATGACTATGATAGTAGATCCACACCTATCTGGAAGTTCGAGGCTTCTACCGCATAGAAAGATCAAGTAGCTATTATTAAAATATCTAGTGCTTTTCATTCAGATAAATCTGCTGGGGGTTTTGTGAAATCGAAAAGATTCTGCATCATGTTGCGAAGTACTACTTTTCCTATTTTAGATTTGTTATTTATAATGTGTGCTGATTATGTTCAATTTTATATTCTCATTCATTGCTGCCAAACAATAAATTTATCAACAAATATTTGCTCAGGAAAATGGATACACTGGCGTAACAGAGTGGAGGAATATGTCTATCCATCTGATTCTGTGCCTCTTTTCACATCCATTCTGGTACCAAATGTCGACAATGTCAGAACAGATTTTCTCATTGAGATGATATGCAAACAGAACAAAGTGAGTTGTCATTTAGTGTTAGATATCATCAGCATCATGTAGCATGTCCGTTATAGATCGTAGCTCACATCACAGTCTATCTGAAAGAAACTCTTTCCCTTGTGTTAGACATACATGCGGTTATTTAGAAAGTTTATTTTTACGTATGTATTTGTTGCACAAATAATTTTTTGGGAAACAGGCTGTTTTCAAGGCAATGAAGCCAATTAGATGTAGACGGATGTGATCCTCGTAGTAATGAATGACACACATATGAATCCAAGCATTGCACAGCTGCCTGGAGACTCCGATAGACCTTCATCAGCATGTTCGGGATGTGAGGAAAACTACTGCAACCCACCACTTAATGCCCTTTTCATGGCACACAAAAGTGTAAGCTTACTTATTGTGGGCATTTAACAACAGTAACAACAACTGTGCTTTGGAAAATTAGGATTTGATGGCCATGTCATGTGGGGGATAGCAGTCCTCAAACCCTCAGGGACCCGTGTAAATCTACTATCCTGGTCATGATGGGGTTGATAGAGCTGGTATGCTGGCTAACCCTTATTGGAGACCTCAGAAAAGAATTAGGGGGACATACTGTAATTCATCAATAAACATCTGTTAGATCAGTGCTTACCCAAAGTGGTGGTTCCTGGACAGTTGTAGGTCTACGAGTTCTAATTACCATTGTACAAAAGATGTTAAGAAATGAGACAAAAAATTGTAATGTTTTCTTGCTTGGGTCTCGTCTTTGAATGATCTTTAAAAAAAAAAAAATTGTTTCTTGAGTGAAAAGGGATATTCACATTTTTTTCTATAAAAAAGGGATGGAACTTTTTTTTATATCTGAATGATCAAACTTGTAATTTTTGATCATTGAAAAAAAAAAAACAGTAGTCAATAAATTTGACAACTGTCATTGCTGCAATGGATAAATCCCTGCAGGTCTGTCACACATAAAGGTTTGAGAAGCTCTGTGTTAGATTGATGAGATTGCAATTCATGGACTTCAAATCAAATGAGTGGCGATCAGGAAAGTAAAGATCCAGAGTGTGTTCAGCCAAAGAGTTGTAAGAACTATCAGAATCCATGTCATTTGCCATCTGCTGAAAGCGACTGAACTTCCATTGCCTGGAATATTATAATGTTGATTCTACCTAAAAATAAAAACATTTGCTTGTTTCCTTTTTATCCTGTATTATTACCATTTAATTATGTAATTCTCACTGCAAGTAAAACATTGAACATGTTGCTTTTCCATATGTTGATGTAAAATTTCAACTCTGAACAGATCCTGTCCCCTTTTTTTTTGAGGGGAGCAAAGAATAGAACCACTGCATCCACCTAGATATTGTAAAAGTCAACTAATTGTGGTAATTCATCATATACAAACACAACTCTAGAAATGAACACAGACACAACACAAATAAAACTCTAGAAATGACTACAGGCACAACACAAACAAAATTCTAGAAATGACCACAGACACAACACAAACAAAACTCTAGAAATGACCACAGGCACAACACAAACAAAATTCTAGAAATGACTACAGACACAACACAAATACAACTCTAGAAATGACTATAGACACAACACAAATAAAACTAGAAATTACCAAAGACACAACACAAATAAAACTCTAAAAATGACAACAGACACAACACAAATAAAACTCTAGAAATGACTACAGGCACAACACAAACAAAATTCTAGAAATGACCACAGACACCGGAAAAGACGGGATAACAAACGAAATGCTGATGGGGCTGGGCCAAACAGCGAAGAGGAAACTGCTATCGGTCCTGAACCAAAGCTGGAAAAGGGGAATTGTACCCCAGGCATGGAAAGACGTAGTACTTGTACCAGTACCGAAGAAAGGAAAGGACAAAACAGATCCGAATGGATACAGGCCTATCAGCCTACTGAGCTGTGTCGGCAAACTGATGGAACGTATGATAAACACCAGACTGATGTGGCATCTGGAAGAAAAACGAATACTAATTCCACAGCAAGCCGGCTTTAAACAGCACAGATCCACTGAGGACCAGGTCATCCTCATAGCCCAGGAAATAGAAGATGCCTACCAGGCACAGAAACACACAGTAGCGGTTTGGGTGGACCTGGAAAAGGCATTTGACAAAGTCTGGAAGGATGGACTTAGAGTCAAGCTAAGAAGAAGTGAAGTTTGTGGGAGAATGTACAAGTGGATCAACCACTACCTCAAACAAAGAACGGCCAGAGTCCAAGTACAAGGGCAGATGAGCAAAAAGGTGACACTCGAGCAGGGAGTACCCCAAGGGGGAGTACTGTCACCCACACTCTTCCTGGTATATATAAATGACATTACAGAGAATATACCAAGAAGAGTCCATAGCTCAATGTTTGCAGACGATCTTGCTATGTGGACCTCTGAAAAGAATCTCACCATAGCAAGAAATCGGATGCAGCAGGCCCTAACATCGCTGGAAGAGTGGGCGAACTCATGGCTGGTCAAAATAAACGAGGAGAAAACCACATGCACAATAATCTCGCTTTCAATCAAACCACAAAAGACCAAATTAAGTCTAATTGGCAAATTGCTGCAGCCAAACAACAACCCAAACTATCTGGGAGTCACATTTGATCGGCGCATGACATGGAAAAGTCAGATCGAGAGAAACCGAATGAGAGCCAGAGAAAGAATGGCAATCGTGAGGAAACTAGCTGGCACAAGCTGGGGAGCAGACGAAAGCATACTAAAGAAACTGTACACTGGAAGAGTGAGACCAGTTCTCGAGTATGGCATTTCAGCATGGACAACAGCAGCAAAGGCGAACTTCGATGAAGTTAACAAACTTCAAAACCAAGCCATGAGAGTTATAACAGGAGGCATGAAGTCAACGCCAATTGTAGAACTTGAAAAGATTACAAAGCTGCAACCCATGACCGATAGAAGAGACTGCAGAGCCCAGCTGCAGTCAGAGAAACTCCGAAGACTGACTGACCACCCAATGCACCAGAGACTAAACAATTTTGGAACTGGGAAACTAAAGCGGAGAAACTTTGCAGAAATAGCCAAAGCAAAGATGCACGAAGATCCCATAAACACACTAACAACACCAAAGCCCATCACTACTGTATGAAAACCTACCTGGAGGCAGGATATATTTCCAGAGGTGGTAGAAAATATACCAGGTATTGGAAACAAAAACTGCCAGACTGAAAAAGAAAGGAGAGATACTACCCTAAGCTTTATATCGAAAAACTACCCAAGCATGGACTGGACCCATGCATACACCGACGGTTCTGTAACAGACACTACATAGAACGGAGGGGCAGGAGCATTCCTGAACCTACCAAATGGCAGAAAAATAACACTGTCATTCGCTACTGGTAAGTACACAAGCAATTTCAGAGCGGAGGCAGAGGCACTGAGGGCGGCAGTGGAAGAAATGGTGACACATAAAGAAAATGAAAGCCATATAGTCCTGCTTACAGATGCTCTGGCCGTAGTCACAGCACTAAAAAGCCAGAAAAACACAGAGCTTAATGACTTAAGAGCAGTACTCCATCAACTATGCCAGCAGTCCGCACCAAAAAGGGTAGTGGTACTGTGGGTCCCATCACACTGCAACATCCAAGGCAACGAGGAGGCAGACAGACTGGCAAAAGAAGGTGCAAGACTACCACAAACAGATACTAGTATGACGTACGAAGAGTCAAAACGGCTTATTAGAGCCAGATACATGACCAAATGGGAAACCGAACGCACTAGTTACACCAAAAACGATGCCTATTACCAGTTGAACAGAAGAGAGCAGGTCGTTGTCTTCAGACTTCGCACTGGCCACAATAGACTGAGGTACCACCTATTCAACAAATTGAAGATAGGTGGTACCGACGAATGCCCGTGTGGAACCGAGAAAATGACCGCTGAGCATCTGCTGCAGAACTGCCCGACATACGAGGATCAGAGAGAGCAGATGTGGCCATCACCAGTGGAACCACAAGAGAAGCTCTATAGCAGTGTCGACAGCCTCAGGATGACCGCCGCTTTTTTCGGAAAAATAATGGTTACTGTCTGACTGTGTACGAAGAAGAAGAAGAAGACCACAGACACAACACAAACAAAACTCTAGAAATGACCACAGGCACAACACAAACAAATTTCTAGAAATGACTACAGACACAACACAAATACAACTCTAGAAATGACTATAGACACAACACAAATAAAACTAGAAATTACCAAAGACACAACACAAATAAAACTCTAGAAATGACCACAGACACAACACAAACAAAACTCTAGAAATGACCACAGACACAACACAAACAAAACTCTAGAAATGACCACAGACACAACACAAATAAAACTCTAGAAATTACCACAGAAAAAACACAAATAAAACTCTAGAAATTACCACAGACACAACACAAATAAAACACTAGAAATGGCCACAGACACAATACAAACAAAACTCTATAAATGACCACAGACACAACACAAATAAAACTCCAGTTTGATATAAATTATCCTTTTAAAGCAGAAAATAATTTTTCTTTGTTATTGCATCTTTGATGTTTACACAGTCAAACAAGATTCAATTTCTCCGTAGGTTGTTTGTTTTTTTAATTTTTTTATTTTTGTGTTCGCCTTATTTCTCTATACCCCAAAGCAGTGTGCGTTGTACTGTGGCTTTTATTTTGCGCTTGTCGGCCCAGTGCATCCGACTTCAGCATGCATTTTTATGTAAGGGTCTGCTTCCTCCTGCATTTTCTAAGGGTTTATTTCCTCGGGGTAATGGCAGGTGTTGTGATGGGGATCAAACCCAGCACCTTCGAATTGTGAGCCATGTCACTTATCCACTAGCCCACGCCGTCCCCACAGTTTAGTGTTAAATCATGGGTCAGTGTATCTTCCTTTGTCATACAGGAGACAGTCCTGTAAAACATGCTCTACATTTGTTTGTTTAGTCTATATGTGGACAATAGTGAAACAGACAGTTGAAAATTGTATATAAGAAAGAAATTATGATGCCAAACAATAACATTGAAAGCTAAATGTTTCTGTTTGTTTACTTTGTCAAGGGTGTGCTGCTGATTGGAGAGCAGGGAACAGCCAAGACAGTTATGATCCAGGCTGCAATGTCCAAGGCCAACCCAGAAGAAAGAATGAGCAAAAGTTTTAACTTCTCATCAGCGTCCACACCAGGACTGTTTCAAGTGAGTAAACAACCGACCTTCAAGTAAGAAATGTGTTCCTTTACATTTGCCTCAAAAAAGCAAGTGTCAAACAGTTTGGATACCTTTCTACTCACTAAAGATACATGAGCATAAAACATCAATAAAGCCTTTGTTTTTTTCATGTCTGAGATAAAATAAAGGCCCAGCCCATGCACACCGTGTGTGGCGACTACAGAAGCAAATAGCTTTTATTCTACAGTCCTGTAAATCCTCCAGTGGATTGCAGCATTAGTGTAACAGTTCCAGCCTGAGCATGAGCGTTTAGGGCAGGGGTGATGTGGTTGGCGACGCTGCAAACAAAGGTACCTGAATGCGTGCCAAGGTCACTCTTCATCTGGACACTACGCCAAGGTCACTTACCGTCTCAACAAAGGAAAACGGAGTTGGGGGAAAGAATGTGTATAGCTAGGAACTGACCACTGGCGTTCCGATTTGAGCAGTGGGGGATGAGTGACAAGATAGTGGGCAGCAGAGAGCTTGCTGCGATAGATGAGTGACAGGTGTTCAGAGTAATTCTTTCCAATAACGACTGAATTAGAGCCATCCCCCAGAGATCCATTGGATAGCGCTGAAACTGAGAGTATAAAATACTAGACAAAGTTTTGCTCAAGCAGGCTGGGCATGGAGAGAGGGATGAGAGCGAGAGAGAGAATTTAGGTAGGAGTCTGTTTAGCTCACCGATTTGATAGAGGAGCGATTGATAGACTGTTGTACGAATGTTAGAGATAGAACAGGATCGCTCAACCAGCATATGCATTGAGTCTAGGCCAGTCGCTCAAATAGGTGTGTGCGTTTTGTATCTAGAGGTAATCTGAACGTGTGTTGTACGCAGGATACCTTGTGAACGAGGTATGTCCTGACGAGTTAAGTGAGTGTGTAGATCGACTGGGTGAGATCTAGATGTTTGTATGGTGTGTGTAGACACCAAGGGAACGAGGTATGTTCTAGAGTTGTGTGTATACGCAGATCGACTTAGGTTGAGAGATCTCATGTGAGTATGCGTAGAATATATTGAATGCATTATGTCCAGATTACCCGCCTGAGGGGATTTGAGTGAGGAAGAGTTTTTTTAGATGTGTTAAGGGTGCAGATAAGGAGATGTGTGTGTGTGATGTGTGTACGGCAATAGAACTGGGTTTTGATAGTTGGGAATTCCATCAATAGCTAATGCTTAAAATTTCCGCTTTAGTTAATATTTATATTAACATATATATACTTATGAATATTTAGTTAAGATGATATTTCTTGTATTGTGTGTAATTTCATTGCACTCACTTTGATAAGTGTTGCATGAGTATTATATAATAAATATGCCATCTGCTGTGTGATATATATATTATTTGCTCTGTGTGGTCATGAATGTTGTGGTTGTGTGGTAATGTTTTAGTTAGAATACCCCAGTGTAAACAGTGGGATCTGCTATATTAGGATTAAATGCAGTAATGGTAGATTTTTCTTTCCACCCTTATATCTCATATGTAATATTTTTCAATACTATTTAGTGACAAGGGGTCTCAAATTCATCGCCCCTGGGAGCCTTATTTTGTGGCCCATGGAACGATTGTTGTTTAAGTATCTGATAAGGGTTAATAAAAGTTAGATAAGAGAAAAGGCATTATTTACTATAAAAATTGAATCTTCCTGATTCTTAAAACGGGAAAAATGTTTAAGTACAGAAAATATTTTATGTGTATATATAGATGAAGTAAAAAAACAGGATTGTATGGCAGCGCAGGCTGTATCAGTCTGTTACAGGCCTTCAAGTAGATTGTAATCAACACAGCAGATTGTAATCAACACAGCAGTTGGACATTCCCTGGAAATGACTTTTCAGTCGGCTAATCTTTTCACTACCGAAGCATCACAGATCAAATCTCCTGTTGATCTCAAGCAACATCAAAGAGCTCTGTAGAGCAAAACAATATCCAACACAAGAACCTGATGATCTGCCCTAACCTAGAAACATGCAATATGGATGGTGTGTTGAGAGGGAATGACAAGACACATCACGTGGCTGAACATTGAAAACAGTCGTCATGCCCAGAACACAGATAATAAGTTAGTACAGGAAAAATGCAAAACAGATGTTCAGAAACAGGCCATTATTATCCCTAGCCCTCTCCAACTGAAAATGTGTAGGTTAGGCTAAAATTAGCAAACATGTTAAATAAAGATTCATATATGGGTGTGCCCTGGGTGTAGTCATGTCGACTGGTCTGCCCTGATTACAGTCATGTTGACGGGTCTGCTCTGACTGCAGACTGGTCTACCTTGATTGCAGTCATATCGACTGGTCTGCCCAGATTATAGTCTCATGTCAAATGGTCTGCCCTGATTACAGTCTCATGTCGACTGGTCTGCCCTGATTGCAGTCATGTCTACTGGTCTGCCCTGATTGCAGTTATGTCTACTGGTCTGCTCTGAGTATAGTCATGTCCACTGGTTTGCTATGATTACAGTCATGTCAACTGGTCTGCTATGATTACAGCAATGTTGACTGGTCTGCTATGATTACAGCCATGTTGACTGGTCTGCTCTGAGTATAGTCATGTCGACTGGTATGCTTTGATTTCAGTCATGTCGACTGGTTTACTCTGATTTCAGTCATGTCGACTGGTTTACTCTGGATGTAGTCATGTCGACTGGTCTGCTATGAGTGAAGTCATGTCGACTGGTCTGCCCTCAGCAGTGCAGTCATGTTGATTGGTCTGCCCTGAGTGTAGTCATGTCGACTGGTATGCCCTGATTACAGTCATGTTTACTGGTCTGCTTTGACTGCAGTCATGTCGACTGGTTTGCCTTGATTGCAGTCATGTTGACTGGTCTGCCCTGATTACAGTCTCATGTCAACTGGTCTGCCCTGATTACAGTCATGTCTACTGGTCTGCTCTGAGTATAGTCATGTCCACTGGTCTGCTATGATTACAGTCATGTCGAATGGTCTGCTATGATTACAGCTATGTCGACTGGTCTGCTATGATTACAGCCATGTTGACTGGTTTGCTCTGAGTATAGTCATGTCGACTGGTATGCTATGAGTGAAGTCATGTCAACTGGTCTGCCCTGATTACAGTCATGTTGACTGGTCTGCTTTGACTGCAGTCATGTCAACTGGTCTGCCTTGATTGCAGTCTTGTTGACTGGTCTGCCCTGATTACAGTCTCATGTCAACTGGTCTGCCCTGATTACTTAACTTAACTTAACGTCTTTATACTAGTTTAGAAGACCCTGCAGAGTCTGTATACAACCAGTTACATTTACATCACCTTGCTCTAAAAGCTATGCGCATCCAGTTTATTCTTAAATGCATTAACTGTCCCTGCCTCCACTACCTCCCCTGGCAATGCATTCCAAGCAGACACCACTCTCTGACTAAAAAAATATTTCCTAATATCAAACCTGGACCTCTCTTTAGTCAGCTTGTAGCTATGCCCTCGTGTTATTGTAGGTGGCTGTATTTTAAAAAACTTGTTATAGTCTAATTTATCGATTCCTCTGATCATCTTATAAACCTGTATTAAGTCACCACGAATTCTTCTCTCTTCGAGACACTGTAGGCCGGTTTTTCTGAGTCGTTCCTCATAACTGTAATTCTGGAATCCCACTATCATCTTTGTCGCTATTTTTTTCATTCTTTCTAGCATGTTTATGTCCCCTCTATGATAAGGACTCCACACCTGTACACAGTACTCCAATCTAGGTCTAACTAAAGCTTTATACAGTTTGACGATCACTTCCTTGCTCCATATGTTTAATATTTCTTTTTATCATACCTATCATTGCATTTGCCTTTTTCACTGCTACCTTAACTTGCTCACTCACCTTTCCTGTATGATCTATTATAACCCCTAGGTCCCTTTCCTAATCTATCTTTCTAATATTGTTCTCTCCCATTCTGTAATTATGTTCCATATTGGATCTACCCATGTGGATGACTGTACATTTATTTACATTAAACTCCATTTGCCAGCTTACAGACCAATCTCGAATTTTATCTAAATCCGACATCAATATATCCACTTCCGCTTTAGATGAGACACTACTGCATAGTTTTGTGTCATCAGCAAATTTTGCAATCATGGATCTCATATCAATGTCCAAATCATTTATATATATCAATAACAAAATTGGTCCCAAAACCGAGCCCTGTGGCACACCACTTTTCACTTCACTCCACTCAGAGTACTCCTTATTTATGCCCACCCTCTGCCTTCTTCCTGTTAACCAATTTTCAATCCATTTGGCAACTTCCCCACCTATTCCATGTGATTTTAACTTTCAAAATAATCTTTGATGAGGTACTCAATCAAAGGCCTTTGCAAAGTCTAGATAAATAACATCCACTGGCTCCCCTTTATCTATGATTTTAGTAACCTCCTCCATGAGTTCTAATAGATTTGTTAAGCATGATCTCCCTCTAGTAAACCCATGCTGACTATTTCTAATTAGATTAAATTTGTCTAAATGCATTACAATACATTACAATTACAGTCTCATGTCGACTGGTCTGCCCTGAGTATAGTCATGTCCATTGGTCTGCTTTGATTACAGTCATGTCAATTGATCTGCTATGATTACAGCAATGTTGACTGGTCTGCTATGATTACAGCCATGTTGATTGGTCTGCTCTGAGTATAGTCATGTCGACTGGTATGCTATGATTACAGTCATGTCGACTGGTTTACTCTGAGTAGTCATGTCGACTGGTCTGCTATGAGTGAAGTCATGTCAACTGGTCTGCCCTGATTACAGTCTCATGTCGACTGGTCTGCCCTGATTGCAGTCATGTCTACTGGTCTGCTCTGAGTATAGTCATGTCGACTGGTATGCTATGATTACAGTCATGTCGACTGGTTTATTCTGAGTGTAGTCATGTCGACTGGTCTGCTATGAATGAAGTCATGTCAACTTGTCTGCCCTCAGCAGTGCAGTCATGTTGATTCGTCTGCCCTGAGTGTAGTCATGTCAACTGGTCTGCCCTCAGTGTAGTCATGTCATCTGGTTTGCTCTGAATGCAGTCATGTTGACTGGTCTTCTCTGAATGCAGCCATGTCGACTGGTCTGATATGAGTGCTGTCATGTCGACTGGTCTGCACTGAGTGTAATCATGTTGACTGGTCTGCACTGATTACAGTCATGTCGATTCTGTATACCATAACATATGAAGAACTTTGATGTGTGTTCCGTATGAGTTGTCTCATTTCTTTTTCAATATTTCAGAGGACCATTGAGAGCTTCGTAGAAAAACGAATGGGTACAACGTATGGTCCACCAGGTGGGAAATGCATGACAGTTTTTATAGATGATATCAACATGCCCGTTATAAATGAATGGGGCGATCAGGTATAGCCAAGTATTACTGTTGTATATATATAATAATATCTACTTTGTTTCCTTAAGCAATGTGTTTTTTAGAACATGTATCACTGTTGTCTTCTTGCCTCAAGATTTTTCCCATCTGTATTAATGTCTGCCCGATTCTCTACTACTATAAACAATAAGATTAGCAAACTTTACGTTCAAACTAGGTCAAGCAAATACACAGGGCATGGGAGAATCTTGTCAAATTGACATTTACCAAAGTCATGTTGGTAAAAGAAGATTTACTGCCATCCAAGGTAGTGAGCCAAGGTTTACTAAAAGGGAATGGGGAAATTTCCTAAAAATAAAAGCAAGATGGGAAGTTTTTTACCACACTGAACAATAGAAGTACGGAAGTTCCCGCAGCCACTGAATAATTTTTCAGCACGTCACATTTTTCGAGATTGTTCACTTTGAAAACCTGTATTTTGTTTGTTTGCCGTTGTATAAATATGATTTGTTTGTGTTTATAGACATAAATGAATAAAGAACTTGTTGGTGTTATTGCTTTTGTTGTTTTGTGTGTTAGTTTCCAAGATATAAAAAGATGAATGTGAAAATTAAAAAAACAGCAACATTTAGATTTGCCCATTTCGTGGTGAATCAGGACCTTCAGAATGTGAAAATCGTCACAGAACACTGATAGTGTTTCTTAAAATACCGTCATATCTGCTATTTTCCCTTACAGACATATTTAATACTGCTAAATAAACAAATTAAACAGATCTATCTCAGAAAAATATGTAACAAGATACCTCTATCACCCGCAATAAAGGGATTATCCGCAAGTCGTCGAGAAATGGAAACACATCGTTTCAAAATCTCTTTCAAATTAACTAAACCAGCCATTTTGGTTGTTTACATCTGCAATGACGGCATTCCCTATATTTATATTAAAAATGGTTGTGTTTCAACCGGTGTTAAAATTCAGAAGGTGCTGGAAGGTTTACTAAAAGTCGAGAGGAACAAGAAGGCTTACTAAATGTCCAGGAGTATGAGAAATTTTACAGGAAGTGAACTAGGTATGGTGAGTTTTACTCAAAGCCAAGGGAGCATAATGAAGATCTAAGAGGGGCTGAAACTGTTATGATAAGCCATTGAGGGCATGGGGAGCAAAATAGACTGAGAACAGCTGTTATAACCCAAGACTTCTTCTTCTTCTACTTCGTACGCTGTCAGATGTCAACTTGAATTTGTTCAAAGAAAGCAGCTGTCATCCCAAGGCTGTCGACACTGCCATAGAGCTTGTCTAGTGTTGGCACTGGTGATGGCCACATGTGCTTTCTCTGGTCCTCGTATGTCAGGCAATTTTGCAGCAGATGTTCAGCGGTCATTTTCCCTGTACCACAAGTGCATTCGTTAGTGCCACCTATCCTCAGTTTATTGAATAGATGATACCTCAGTCTGTTGTGGCCTGTGCGGAGTCTGATGACCACGACCTGCTCTTTTCTGTTCAACTGATAATAGGCATCATTTTTTGTGTAGCCAGTATGTTCTGTTTCCCATTTGGCCATCTATCTGGCCCTAATAAACCTTTTGGACTCTTCGTAGCTCACACTAGAATCTGGTTGTGGTAGTCTTGCACCTTCTTTTGTCAGTCTGTCTGCCTCCTTGTTGCCTTGAATGTTACAGTGGGATGGAACCCACTGTACCACTACTCTTTTTGGTGCGGACTGCTTTCATAGTTGATGGAGTACTGCTTTTAAATCATTAAGTTCAGTATTTTTCTGGCTTTTTAGTGCTGTAACCACGGCCAGGGGATCTGTAAACAGGACTATCTGGCTTTCATTGCTTTTGCCTGTCAGCATTGCTTTTACTGCAGCTTTCAGTGCCTCTGCCTCCACTCTGAAATTGCTTGAGAATTTTCCAGTTGCCACTGACAGTGTTATTTTTCTACCATTTGTTAGGCTCAGGAATACCCCTCCCCCTTCATTCTGTGTTGTGTTTGTTACAGAACCGTCAATGTATGCATGGGTCCAGTCCATGCTTGATAACCCAAGACAATTTATATAAGTTTATAATGTTAGCAAACATTTTTTTTAAAAAAAGATAAGGAAAGAAAATATGAGATCATGGAAATTGCAATAAAAAATTGGAAACTATAAAAGATGAGTTGAATATATTGTGCTATTTTTCTATATTTATCATCTTAAGTTATCTAAGGAAAACAAAATAATGATAGTGCAGTTATTTTACAGAATGATGTAATAAGATTGTTTGTTTTGTAAGAACAATAGTAGTCAATTTTGTTGTTGTTGCTGTAAATGTAAGAAAATATGTTGCCGGCCGTACACTTTGTACGTTGTTAAAATAGTGTAGCAAATATTTCATATGTAATCAAATATTTAAAAAAATACTGAACTTGTATCAGCACTCTAGTTCTCCAAACAATTATCTGGGTATCTGTCTCCGTCAGAGTTGGGAAAGGCAAGGTTACCCCCACCTCATAGAAACCGAGAACTTGTCCAATGAAGTCTCTAACAATTCATCCTAATAGTCTGTACTTTTACCTACATTATTAAATATTGAAAAAACAAACATTTTCAGGTTACGAATGAAATAACCCGTCAGATGATGGAGATGAAAGGTATGTACAGTCTGGACAAACCAGGAGAGTTTTTCAACATTGTTGACATCTCTTTTATGGCAGCCATGATTCATCCTGGTGGCGGCCGCAGTGACATACCTGAGAGACTCAAGAGACAGTTTTGTATTTTTAACTGTACACTGCCTTCAAATAATTCCATTGACAAGATCTTTGGTAAGTACTACCAATGACAGGTTTCTCTTATTGATATCTTGGCCTTTTACATGGAAGCACTGAACATGATCACTTTACAATAATAGAAGAAGAACACTCAAGAGACATTACCAAAGTGGACTCATCACCTTTCTCCAAGTATCAAAAAGCCGAAGTTTTTTATTTTGTTTTTGCGTTTGCCTTATTTTTCTAATCCCCAAGGCCGTGTGCGTTGCACTGTGTTTTTATTTTTGCGCCTGTCGGCCCAGTGCATCCGACTTCAGCATGCATTTTATGTAAGGGTCTGCTTCCTCCTGTATTTTCTAAGGGTTTGCTTCCCCGGGGTAATGGCTGGTGCTGTGATGGGGATCGAACCCAGCACCTTCGGATTGTGAGCCGTGCCACTTAACCACTAGGCCACGCTGTCCCCGACGAAGGTCTGAAACATTTTATTATTCTGTGGCAACTCTTCTCTTCATCACACTATTTCCTGTTTCAATGCTCTGTATAGTTTCTTACCACTAAAGGCCAATTAAGAAGGATATAAAAGGAACCAGTTACCCATCCTAAAAAATTTATGTTACAGAACCTAAAGATTTATCTCATTCAGGTCATCCCGTCACCAAGTACTGTGATGCATCCTGACAATAAAGGGCACAGAAATATTGCTAAAGGGAGCGTCATTCCCAAGAGAGAAGATTTTTCTCGAACCTGATTGAAGTCTGTGCTCCACAGGAAGCTGAATTCAAAGAAGGAGACTATTGATGAAAGTAAAAGTTGCCGATCGCAAGCGAAGATCAGCATCAGACTTTGCTTCTTGTACTTGATATGCATGCCAGTAGCAATACCATGTATATCATCAGAGAGCATTACTGGCTGTAAAGACAATGCTGAAGAGTGTCTGTGCCAGAACACATCCCTACTTTTTGTCCTCTTTTAATCTTTTAATTGGAATAGGTCTTTCAGATGTTGAAGCAGGATGGGACCTCCTGCTTTGTAAACTTCAGCAGGAAGAGCATCTGACCCAGGAGCCCTGCTGCTAGATATTTGGCTGATTACTTTCTTGACCTCATCAGTGTTGGGAGGAATTATGATCTATCATTGGTCATGACTTGTGGCATTCATGCTACGACTTGCTTGCTGATGGCAAGAGATTGTTGAGGATTTCACTGAAATGCACCGCAAAGAACTCCAGAATCTGGCCCTTGTCTGTCAGAAATGTTGTGCCATTAGTATTGAGGACAGGTAATAGGTGACTGGATTGTGGACCATAGACTGCCTTTAGTGCATCATATAACCACTTTAGTCATTTGTGTTTGTATATTTCTGGATCTCATCTGCTGTGTTGTGGAGCCATTACATCTTGCATCTATCTAAGCTAATGCTGGATTATTGTTTGTATATTGAGGTATGGCACAGAATTTCTGAAGATCTGAAGGGGCAGAGTACACTGTCTTCTTCAAAGTGGCCCATTCTACATCCACCGTAATCTGACACAATTATTCATCTCTTTGACAAATGTTCAGAGCACTTGAAACCTCCTTGAGACTGTTTTGAGATGTTAATCCTCATCAAGGATCCCAACCCAGATATCACCTCATGGGCTAAGGTAAAATTTTGACACAAATCAGCCTGTGATCAGTCCATTATTTGACACCATACATAGCCTTTGGCACCCGCACATCACATATGTGATGATTGAAGTCGGTTAAGTACCACTGATTAGAGCGAAGATACATCCAGGATGTTTTTTGATGGATGGACAAGTGAAACATTGTGTTTATATTAGAGGAATCATGTGTGGCATACGTACTCAACAGTCCATTGCTGTTGCATTTCCTCATGCCATGTATACTAATTATCACCACCAAAGTCCGATGGTTGGTTCCCACTCTAGCATTGAAGTCTCCAAGGATAATTAGTTTCTCTGACCTCAGTTCAGTTTCTTGTAGAACTTTTTAATATCCTTTGATTTGCTCATTGTAGGGGCATCGACACTGATCAGAGTAGCAGTCCTTTTGTTTCCCAGTGAAATTTGTACAGATAAGGCAATCGCTGATGCCTTTTGGGGGTTTGACAAGCTGGCTAATGAGGGAAGTTCTGATGGAGAATCCAACACCAGCTTTGTGTCTTATCTTGTTGTCAGGTCTACTCCAGAATAATATTAAACTGCCGATAGCAGGTAGACATGTCTCACTGAGAGTCACCATATCAATGTCATACAGTGCCAGTTCCCTGGCAACCAATGCTGTCCATCTCTCAGTTCTATTGGCTGCATCATTATCTTGTTACTGGTAAATGTTCCATGTGTCGAGGGCGAGATCCTTCAGTTTTCTACTTTCTCTTGCCAGAACATGTGTGAGGTGTTTGTCTGGTATGTCTGAGGCTGTAACTTGTGCTGGAGTTTGATTTAAGTGAGGAAGAGTTGTACTGGTCATCAATCTCACTCTCTTGTCCTGAACCATCTGGGTCCAGCAGCAAGACTTGGTCAAGATTGCCAGAAACAGAGTGGATTCAGTGGATGACTATGGGGTTTTGAGTGTCTTGCCATGTTTTATTGGTGAGGCTAGAAAAAAGATATTCTTGTTATGAGGTTCCAAGATATGTTTTGCTGATGGGCGTTTGAAGATAGCTGTTTTGCTTAAAAGGTTAGAAGAAAGATATACTACATTTGTCATAATAGGGTTGGATATTGTTGACTATTTTTTACTACTTAGTAACTAATAAAGGTGACAATGTACGAATCCGAGACATGAACCATCACACAAGTACTAAGAAAGAAAATCGGGGCCTTTGAGACAAAATGCTACAGAAGAATCCTAAAAATACTTGTAAAGAAAATAACAAATAAAGCCATCCTGCAAGATGTGAGTGTAGAAAAGAACTGGTTTATAAACCACATTATGTCTCGAAAAATGAGGTTTTTTGGCCACATCAAGCACCTTGGCGGACTGGTGAAAATAGTTCTGGAGGGCATTGTTCCAGAAAGACGAGGCAAACACATATTATTTATATATGTTAGAAACAAATCAGTCCTGAAATATGCTGCATTGTTTACATAATCCAGCTTAATTTGTGTGTGTATACACTACTAATACCTTATTGTATTTTAAAGACAAGATACATGTTGGTATATACTTTACAATATTGTTAATTTTCTCCAGGTGTCATTGGCGAAGGCTACTTTTGTAGTGGTCGCTTTGTTGATCCAGTGGTTGCCTTAGTGAAACTGCTTATCCCTAGCACCCGTTCATTATGGCAAAAAACTAAAGTAAGATTGCTTATATTCAACTGTTTTTTATTTGTTTTTCTATTTAACACAATTTATCCAAAGCTTTAGTGTATATGCTCTATGTTTGACAGTTGTACCTTTCATTATAGGACACACAATTTTGTATGTTTTGAATAAGATGAGAGAAATAAAAGAGGAGATTTAAGAATAGAATCTCTCTATCTCAATAGTCTTCAGTGCCAAAGATGTCGCAAAGGGAGAACTCAAAATTCTCCCATAGTTGCACCCTCGCATGTGATTGTTCTGCAAATAATCTCTTTAGATCTTCCTCGCTTTCTTTTACCGCATGGTTTCCACATAATCGCTCATAATGGCAGTCTATCATTATTCATCCGCAGCACAAACCCAGTATACGTCCAGCATTTTATCCTGATGACCGTAAAATGTAATTTTGGTTTAACTGTAGTTGTATTTGCTCTGGACTATTGTAGCAGATCCCACTGTTTGCCCTAGGTTTATTCTAACTTAGAAAATTATCACACTCATCCACATCATTCCTGACCACACACTGCAAATAATATAGCACACAGCAGATGGCATATTTATTATATAATACTCATACCAGAAAAATGAGTAGTGAAATTACAAACACAATACAATACATAACATCTTAACTAAATATTCCTGTATAATATATATGTTAATATAAATATTAACTAAAGCGGAAATTTTAAGCACTAGCTATTGATGGAATTCCCAACTATCTAAAACCCAGTTCTATTGCCTATACACATTACACACACATCTCTTTAACTGCATCCTCAACACACCTTATCAAAAACTACTCCTCACTCAAATCCTATCAGGCAGGCGATCTGGACATACCTCGTTCACAATGAGTCCTGCTTACAACATACGTTCAGATTATCTATTAATACAAAACTCACACACCCATTTGAGCGATCCTGTTCTATCACTAACATTCGCACAACAGTCTATCAATCACTCCTCTATCAAATCGGTGAGCTAAATGGACTCCTATCTACAGTCTCTCATTCGCTCTCCTCCCCTCTCCATCCAGCCTCCTGAGCTAAACTTTGACTCTGTGTTATATACTCTCCAGCAGTATCAGAGCTGACCAATGGATCTCAGGGGGATGGCTCTATTCAGTCGTTATTGGAACAAATTACTCTGAACCCTTGTCGTTCATCTATCGCAGCAAGCTCAGCTGCCGTCGTGTCTGTCACTCACCCCCCATTAACCTAATCGGAACGCCAGTGGCCAGTTCCTACCTGTCCACATTCTTCTCTCCCAACTCTGTTTTATTTTGTTGAGGTGGTGAGTGACCTTGACATGCATTCAGGTACCTTTGTTCTGAGTCGTCAACCACATCACCCCTGCCCTAAACTCTCTTGCTCCGGCTGGAACTGTTACACTATTGGTCTGAACTATGCACAAACAGTAAAATCACTGCAGCTGGAATGTGGTTCCTAAGAAAGTGAAGAAAGATCTGGAATAGCAAGACAAGCTGGATGGGCAAAGAATGAAAATCTGAAATGCTTAAAGGACAGATGACTGTGCAGTGAATTGATTGGTCAGCACCACCAGTCAGGACATGTGATAATCAAGATTTCAAACAAATATTATTTAGGCTTTTCTTCCTTTAATCTTCAGGTTAAAATGCTACCAACTCCAGCCAAATTCCACTACATCTTTAACCTAAGAGACTTATCCCGAATTTGGCAAGGTATCTTGTATATCCAAGGAGATGAATGTAAGGATGTCCGAACAACCATCAATCTATGGAAACATGAAGTCTGCAGAGTCATCGAAGATAGGTTAGATATTTTAGATACTTTCTAACTTTGTTAATGTCACGATTTAACATTGTAGGACATTTTTATATCTTTGCTCTTGTATCATTGAATTAGCATAGTTCAGTTTGTGAAGGCATGTTTTGAATTTAAAAGATGTAAGCCTTGGCATGTTTCACTTACTGTGTATCTATGCAAGTGCCTAATTGTAATATCTTAGCTATAATTTATGACAAATTCTTGGTTTTAATGTTAAGTGCTGAGTTTGATTTATCAAACAGTACATTTTCAATTTAGGAATGGGTCTTCTCATGTCATATCTAAGACCTCTGATATTTTTATGACAAGAGACAGTGGGACACATTCAACATTATAGCTAGCATGACACATTTTCTGTCTTTGCTCTGTCCCCATTGTTGTTAATTTATCCTTTGTAGTATGTTTCATTTGTATATTGTTCTTCATTTATTGTTTATGTATAGTACATTTAATTTTGTTGTTATTTTCTACACATTTGTGAATTGGATTATGTCTTACACTGCCCTTCTTATTGTGCTTCCACAAGTATGACTCATTTTTATTCATCACATTTGTAGATTATTTTCTGTTTGATGCATCATAATCTTGCCTTCACATTTGTTAAATTATATTTTGTATGGTTCCTCCTTGTTCTGTCTTCATATTTGTAGATGCATCCATATTAAATCTTGACATTTGTGCATTCTACTTTTGTCTGGCACACTTAATTTCCTTATTCTTGTGCTTGTCATACACAAAGACCCAAACGGACCATTTTGTATTTACATTTGTGTATTATGTTACATCTTCATTTTATTTATGTATGTTTATAATTGTAGATCACTACTCAAGGTTTAAGTTTACATTCTCTCTTTATATTTGCAGATTATATTCTGTAAAACATTTTACATTTTGTCAAATTCTGTCTCAGATTTGTGAATGACGATGACAAAGCCTGGTACCAGAAAACTGTTTATTCTGTAATCGCAGATGAGATATCCACAGATCTGGCAGGAATGTTAGTTTCTGTACCACATTTTGTGGACTTCATGAGAGATGCCAAGGAGGAAGCCGTCGATGAGGAAGGTGGTGGTGCAGGTGCTAGTGAAGAGGAAGTTGTTGTACCAAAATTCTATGAAATAGTAAGTTATTGCCATATGTTAATGAAATATGTATTTGGCCAGAGCAAGAAAATCGACACCAGTTAATTTGCCAGGAGGGCGGATATATCCCAGTTTTGTTGAAGTTGTTGTTTAATGCCCACAATGAGTAAGTTTACTCCTTTGTGCACCCTGAAAAACACGTTAATTGGTGGGTTTTAGTAGCTTTCCTCACATCCCTAGTGTGCTGATGAAGGTGTACCATGGTACTCCAGGCAGTTGTGCTCTGATTGGCTTTATCTGCATGACACTCACTAATATGGGGATCACGTCGATCCACATCTCATCAACCAGACTGCCTTGAAAACAGCCTGTTCACTGAGAACACTACATGGAAGAGAGATAGTGGTTTTGGTCAGTATATTGTGCCTGCCCGGACTAGCGTTTCAGTTCTCCATATCATGAGTCTCAAAGGCAGGCAGCAACCAGACAGTGCTACACTCACCAACATCACATCAGATCATGATCGAGTTAACTGTGCTTTTTGAGCCCAGATTAAATGAGCATCATACTTTAAGAAGTGCAGAATACAGTGACCTAATTATGGAACTGAGACAAATTGGGTTTATAACTATAGAAGTCAGCGCAAAAGCTATAGTAGCTAAATATACATGATCCCATCTGAGGCAAATAGGTGAGAAAGAGTAATCAAGAACAAAAGCAATGAAAGACTTTGGAAAAATAGCTGAGCAGACCTAATGCTTGCTGTGGAACAATAGGAATGGACAATGTAAGGTAGGATGGTACATTTTTTATACATCTAAAGCAGGGTTCGGTAATCTACAACCTGCGGGCAAATCCAGCTTGCAGCCTCTTTTTTTATGACCCGCAAGCTAATAATTGATTTCACATTTTAAAATTCTTTGAAATTTTAAAGTATGCGGTATAACAAAACTGCTTCTATAGATTCGCAATTGCACGCTGGTAGGCAGATGAACATTTGCAATCAATTTAGTGATAGTGAGTACTAACTTTGAACCCATATTTTATTAAATATAATGTCAAAAAAAAAAAAAGCAATTACATTTTTTAAATCTGTAGAGCTGTCTTTCAAACTGTTTTTTCATACTTGTTATGTAAGTAGAACTACCTACATAAATACCCTTTAGTTTGCCTCTTGGCCTTCAGTCTAAAGTATTTACTATCTGGCTCTTTACAAAAAATGTTTGCAGAGTCCTAATCTTCTTCTTCTTCGTACGCAGTCAGACATTAACCATTATTTTTTGGAAAAAAGTGGAGGTCATCCTGAGGCTGTCGACACTGCCAAGACTCCTAATCTAAAGTATTAGTTTTATTAGCGCTTCAAGCCGCTAGTTCTTATATTAACTCTTAGTATACACTCTCAAAAACCACGCTTCTACTAGCTCATTTTAAGGAGTAATTTGTTATACTTGGCTGCTGTTACTGATTTTAGATTAGTATATTTATTTATACGGATAAATTCAAGTGTTAAATGTCAGAATATGCAGAAATGAAAGACATATTATAGGAACATAGTTAAACATATTGATTGGAATAGATCAAACATAAATGTACAAAACAGAATAAAAAATATTGTATTGTACTTACAATAATATTGGGGGGGTGTGTGTCGTGTGTGGAATGGACAACAGGAGAATGTCACTTAGGGAGACATAAACCAAATCAGTAGAATGCTACAGAGATCTTGCTTGTAGCATACTTGAAGTGTACATACAGACGGTAATGACCCCCATTACACTACAATACAATATCAAAGCTGTTAAATGTTTTCTTAGTATCATTCTGACATTGTTTGGTCATATTATATTCCAGAACCACCCAAGTGGCACCAAGGGTTGAAGAGAAGAGGGTCACTGGAACCATCCAAACATGACACATGGCAACTAAAGAGGGTTGTGATGGGGCTAGCAACCTTCATCAAATTAGTTAGTTAGTCGTCTGATCATCTTCATCACACTTGGGACAAGTCCATGCGCTCTCAGATCTCATCCTCAGTATATCTGTCAGCATGTGATGGCTGACCGTTCCGGTTCTGTGCTGGTTAACCAGATGTCTTTGTATCCCCGTGAGGGTGTTCCTTCCTCGTTGCCCTTCGTTTCACACCCAATTCATCCAGTCACGCCAAGGACATTGAGTCTGGATCAATTTCAGAATCTTCCTTCTAGCCGATTTCCCTAACGGAGTTTAGGATATCGGTTCGGTCCATTGATCTCCTGCCCGCCACTATAGCTGTACTCGCCAACCTATCAGCTCTCTCGTTTCCTTTGACACCTGCATGTCCCAGAACGAGTATGAAGGTGACTCTCTATAACCTTGACCGCTCATCTGACTCCTACCACAGGCGCGCAAACTGATTCCACCTTCCCGATCATCCTCATTGAATCACTGAGGGTGCACACATGTGTGCCACTCATTGTTTCAAGCCAGACTATTGCATTCATCATATAAAATTATTGAACCAACCACTGTAAATGCTTGGGGAATACAGACTTCCTATAATACTGGCCTTATGTTTCACTTGGAGGGAAGAGGTAAATCAATCAATCTACGAGGCATGTTCAAATGAAACCGGACCAAACTGCAACAAGTGAACATACATATGATGTGCATGATGACATCACTTCTGGTGTAAACAGCACATACCAACCATGAAGTTTGCAAAATTTCATTATCTTCCGACTCATAGTTTCATCAGCAGACTATTGAAAACATGGCAGATGTAATACGGAATCCATCCAGAGTTGATCAGCAAGCAGTGATATGGTTTCCAGCATCTGAAGGATGTCGACCAGGTGACATTCATCGCAGAATGCAGGTAGTATATGGTGACAAAAGTGTGTCAAAGACAACAGTGAAGAACTGGAAAACGATGTTTAAAGAAGGACGTGAGTTAATGCAAAAATATGCGCCTGATCTCGTCTTTCATTTACTTTCAAAGCAATACAGCAATATATAATGCAAAGCTGTACTATTTTTTAACCAATACAATGTGCTACTGCAATATGATGTTTATATGATGGTGTTATTGACTCTGTCTGCAGATTGAGGATTATGATGTGTTAAAGAATCGATTGCAACATTTTATGAGGGAATACAATGAGCAAGTTCGGGGAGCTAAGCTTGACTTAGTGTTTTTCAAAGATGCAATGATTCATCTTATGAAAGTGAGTACTAAAATCAAGTGCATGGAGACTACTTAGTGCAACTACAAGAAGACAAACAAATGCACAGAACATAATTTCTTTTTGTTACTTTTACACATCGATGTCAGGTTATTTGGTCTTATGCAATACTAAATCCTTAAACATGTAAAATTTGTATTTTAAATACCTCTTACATTCAGTTATTTCTGTACAAGAAATTATGTTTCCATCAATGTCATAGACTTGTTTTATGATTTCTGCATGCTGTTGTTTTTTTTTCTCTAAAAATTGAAAATTGTAATTTAGTGGTTTCTGCATTTAACACGGTGAAGACCATAATCTATACTTGAATATAAGTAAAACCAAAATAATGAGCACTGAAAAGACAAAGATCAAACCTAAAGTTATTCTTGATCAAGAGGAAATTGAGAAAGTCATAAGTTTTGAGTACCGCAATTCAATTATAAGCAACAATGAAGATTGCCTGAAGAAAATCAAATGGAGAATGGCAATCCAGATGTTGAATAAAATGATAAATTTATTGCAGAACTCTAATAAAATGAACACAAAAATCCTGCGAACTTACATCTTCCCGATGGCAACGTACGGAAGTGAAACCTGGACCACCACACAAACACTTAAGAAAAGGATCAAATCTTTTGAACTAAAATTCTGCAGAAGAGTGCTCAAAATACCATAGATAGCAAAAAGGACAAATGCAGATATCCTACAAGAGCTGGAAATCGAGGAGAATAGGTTAGTAAACAAATTCTTGTCCAGAAAGCTAAAAATATTTTGGCCACATCAAATGTCATAATGGCCTGGAGAGAATGATACTGGAGGGTATGGTATCTGGAAAGTGAGGCAGAGGCAGACCATGATTGCAAAATTTGATGATAACACAAAACTACGCAGTAGTGTCTCTAAAGCAGAAGTGGATATATTGAGGACGGATTTAGATAAAATTTGAGAATGGTCTGTATGCTGCAAATGGAGTTTAATGTAGATAAATGTACAGTCATCCACATGGGTAGATCCAATATGGAACATGATTACAGAATGGGAGAGAACAATATTAGAAAGATAGATAAGGAAAGGGACCTAGGGGTTATAATAGATCATAAGGTAAGGTCAGTGAGCAAGTTCAGGTAGCAGTGAAAAAGGCAAATGCAATGTTAGGTATGATAAAAAGAAATATTCAACATAGGAGCAAGGAGGTGATAGTCAAACTGTATAAAGCATTAGTTAGACCTAGATTGGAGTACTGTGTACAGGTGTGGAGTCTTTATCACAGAGGGGATATAAACATGCTGGAAAGAATACAAAAAATAGCGACAAAGTTGATAGTGAGATTACAGTTATGAGGAAAGACTCAGAAAAACCGGCTTACAGTGTCTAGAAGAGAGAAGAATTTGTGGTAACTCAATACAGGTTTATAAGATGGTCAGAGGAATGGATAAATTAGACTATAACAAGTTTTTTAAAATACAGCCCCCAAAAATAACAAGAGGGCGTAGCTACAAGTTGACTAAAGAGAGGTCCAGATTAGATATTAGGAAATATATTTTTAGTCAGAGAATGGTGAATGCTTGTTATGCATTGCCACGGGAGGTAGTGGAGGCAGGGACAGTTAATGAATTTAAGAATAAATTCGATGCGCAAAGCTTTTAGAGCAAGGTGATGTATATGAAACTGGTTGTATACAGACTCTGGATCAAGATGCTGAGCAGCGCATGAGCTGCAGTGGTCAGCGGTGATCCTGGATAACAGGCTGCAGCAGGGCAGACTGGCTAAGGAGAAGGGATCGAAGAGGGAATGCTAACCCGGTACTTAAAAAATGCTTGATGAAGTTGGATGTGTTGGACCGAAAGGTGCAAATATCGCAGTCAAGCTGTAAACTACGACACAACGCATTCCGTTCTCTGGACTACATTCTGCTACTTACCCCTTCAGGGAGATTGAGAACGAACGAAGAAGAAGAAGAAAAAATATACAGACTCTGCAGGGTCTTCTAAACCAGTATAAAGACGTTAAGTTAAGTTAAGAGGAAGAGGGACACAAAACATCACGAAGGTCCTGAAGATGACAGTGATAGAGGCGGGAGTTATGGCTAGAAATCAAGAGTCTTACAGACCGGCTATTATGAGAGCAACGTTCTGCAAAGGACATACTACATTATGATGATGATTTCTGCATGAGATACTTATGTTTCCTGGCAATATCAGATTTTGTTATTGTAATTTCTTCATTACTTTTGTTACTCTGGAATTCAAAGATTAGTTTTATGATTTCTACATAGTATTTTTTCATTTAGACACAACAGACCAATCACCTGTTTCTTTGCAATTATTTGCAAAGACCTCTACACATCTAGGGTGGAGGAGGAGAGATTAAGCAGAAGAAGAAGAAGATTTTTAAAATTTCTATTACATTTAAAACTCCATTAAATGATTTCTGCAAGATATGTTTTCATTTTTATCAAATTAAAACATTAATTAATTATCTATCAAATTGAATTTCCCTATCTGTGATTGTCAAGCTGGATTTAAGCAAACAGTAAACTTAAGTATATTGTGTTAGTTTGCAGTTTTATATATTGTGATAGCGTGTTTGAGATTAGCATGAACAAGAAATGTTAGTAATAGGTTGTTGTTTTTAATATTTCAAAACTGTAAATGATAAAAGATAGGGGACGTTTTAAACAACATGTCCGTAGTCTTCCTATTTTGTTCTAATCAAAACATCAGAGTTACTGTTACAGTAAGTCTTCTTAGAATAACCTCCTGTCAAAGCTAATTTGTCCAATTGCTGTGATGATTTCTGTGGCACTTCATTTTAGATAGTGAGCTGGTCAGGCAAAACATACTGATCAGACATGTTAGACAGGTTAAAGCAAAACATACTGGACAAGACCCTCACCTTAGCTTTTTCATAGCCCTTCCTAGAAACGGGCTGTTTTTAGCAGCCTGGCTAAGAAGGTGAGGAATCGACGTGATCCCCATAGTAGTGAGCAACATGCAGCACAGCTGCTTATGTCCTACACTTAAGTTTAAAATTCGCTACCTGGAATCACAATAGCCCCGTATTCAGGTTAAGAGGTCAAATACCAGACACGGGTTCAAATACCTGACCAGGGCTCACAGTTAATGTTGGTTTGTGACTTTTAGCATAAATATTTTTAAAATATATTTTAGCATAAACAAACAAGCCATTTGCTATGCCTACAAACCAAACATTCTTATTGAACAAAGGAAAGAATGAATTATCTGTTAGTTATAGTTTAAATGTTTTAGACACATTTTTTTTAACTAAATAAAATCAAAATATGCTGAAAATGGGAAGTGAAAGCCATGTCAGGAAGTCCCAATTTAAACACATTAGTCTAACTATTTCACCACAGAACCTGTTTGAACTTCACATATACAATATACATACCCAGTACTAGCATCTCACTAAGTTTGGAGTTTAGAACATGTAAGGAAAGGCTGAAAATAATGATCAATTTTCAATTTCAACATTCCACTAGAAAACTACATGGTCAAAACATGTTATAAATGATGTATCAAAAGTCAGGTAACAAATCCACTTGAAGAAACGTAGGAGATGGTGTTACTTGATAATATATTTATTCAGTGACGCTCTGTTTATTCAAAGGAAAGTTACTATTTAAACTAATCATGTTGTTCCATTCACTAACTACATTATGTAACTCACTGACACACACACTGCATGTTTTCTATGAGCCGCTCGTACACAAATAATGATCTCTATCACATTAAAACTACCAGGTAACTTAATTTTTTCTTCTTGGTACAAGTAGTGGGTGTTTGTAATTCTGGTGAGACTTGTAGAAGATGGGCCTCCATGATACATCTTAGTCTCACCTTATCATTTCTTATTCCAGAAGCTCTCCTCCCTAGTTTTACAATAGATGAGTGTAGAAGCTCTCCTCCCTAGTTTTACAACAGAAGAGTGTAGAAGCTCTCCTCCCTAGTTTTACAATAGATGAGTGTAGAAGCTCTCCTCCCTAGTTTTACAATAGATGAATGTAGAAGCTCTCCTCCCTAGTTTTACAATAGAAGAGTGTAGAAGCTCTCCTCCCTAGTTTTACAATAGAAGAGTGTAGAAGCTCTCCTCCCTAGTTTTACAATAGATGAGTGTAGAAGCTCTCCTCCTTAGTTTTACAATAGAAGAGTGTAGAAGCTCTCCTCCCTAGTTTTGCAATAGAAGAGTGTAGAAGCTCTCCTCCCTAGTTTTACAATAGATGAGTGTAGAAGCTCTCCTCCCTAGTTTTACAATAGACGAGTGTAGAAGCTCTCCTCCCTAGTTTTGTAATAGAAGAGTGTAGAAGCTCTCCTCCCTAGTTTTACAATAGATGAGTGTAGAAGCTCTCCTCCCTAGTTTTACAATAGATGAGTGTAGAAGCTCTCCTCCCTAGTTTTACAATAGAAGAGTGTAGAAGCTCTCCTCCCTAGTTTTGCAATAGAAGAGTGTAGAAGCTCTCCTCCCTAGTTTTACAATAGATGAGTGTAGAAGCTCTCTTCCCTAGTTTTACAATAGATGAGTGTAGAAGCTCTCCTCCCTAGTTTTACAATAGAAGAGTGTAGAAGCTCTCCTCCCTAGTTTTACAATAGATGAGTGTAGAAGCTCTCCTCCGTAGTTTTACAATAGATGAGCGTAGAAGCTCTCCCCCCCTAGTTTTACAATAGAAGAGTAAAGAAGCTCTCCTCCCTAGTTTTAAAATAGAAGAGTGTAGAAGCTCTCCTCCCTAGTTTTACAATAGAAGAGTGTAGAAGCTCTCCTCCCTAGTTTTACAATAGATGAATGTAGAAGCTCTCCTCCCTAGTTTTACAATAGAAGAGTGTTGAAGCTCTCCTCCCTAGTTTTACAATAGAAGAGTGTTGAAGCTCTCCTCCCTAGTTTTACAATAGAAGAGTGTTGAAGCTCTCCTCCCTAGTTTTACAATAGAAGAGTGTAGAAGCTCTCCTCCCTAGTTTTACAATAGAAGAGTGTTGAAGCTCTCCTCCCTAGTTTTACAATAGAAGAGTGTTGAAGCTCTCCTCCCTAGTTTTACAATAGATGAGTGTAGAAGCTCTCCTCCCTAGTTTTACAATAGATGAATGTAGAAGCTCTCCTCCCTAGTTTTACAATAGAAGAGTGTAGAAGCTCTCCTCCCTAGTTTTACAATAGATGAGTGTAGAAGCTCTCCTCCCTAGTTTTAAAATAGATGAGTGTAGAAGGTCTCCTCCCTAGTTTTACAATAGATGAATGTAGAAGCTCTCCTCCCTAGTTTTACAATAGAAGAGTGTTGAAGCTCTCCTCCCTAGTTTTACAATAGATGAGTGTAGAAGCTCTCCTCCCTAGTTTTACAATAGATGAATGTAGAAGCTCTCCTCCCTAGTTTTACAATAGAAGAGTGTAGAAGCTCTCCTCCCTAGTTTTACAATAGATGAGTGTAGAAGCTCTCCTCCCTAGTTTTACAATAGATGAATGTAGAAGCTCTCCTCCCTAGTTTTACAATAGAAGAGTGTAGAAGCTCTCCTCCCTAGTTTTACAATAGATGAGTGTAGAAGCTCTCCTCCCTAGTTTTACAATAGATGAGTGTAGAAGCTCTCCTCCCTATTTCCCATGAAATTCTAGGCCAGATCTGTATCTCTCTATCCTTGGTACACCATGATGTTCTAGAATGTGCTGCTTTGGGATAGTTTTTTGTGGAAAGAATTTCCTGTACAATGTCTTGTATGTATCAATGCATGCTTGTACATCTTCTGTAGGTTGTGTGTTTATGGGGTCTGAGTGGGACACTACATGGTGAATTTCAGCATCAGTTTACATTTTGTTTAGTGTGTCAAAGAGGTTTCGAATTTTGAATGCCTTGTCTATTATTATAGAATTTGATGTGTAAGCTATTGTAGTGATTGTGACTGCATACACTGTTATCGACAAGCAGTTTAGCCTGATTTAGAGAAGTTTGACTCTTCTCTTTTAATTAAAAATATTAAAACAACACTTTAAACACAAGGTAGCCGAATGTTTTATGTTGATACCAAAAATAATAAACAAATCATTCTGAAAGGCTCTAGATAATAGGTTTTTTTTTCTGTAGATCTTTGTATTTCCTGGACAATGTCTGTCCTCCATACATTCGGCACAAGTCACTGAAACATCTCATTTATGTTTCAATGTTGTGATCCATTATCAGCTGGTTGTGTGTGCTTTACAAAACAAAATAGACTGATTTCTGATCTGACATCCGCACAGATATATTGATTACACAAGTTAGCTGTTAGGCAGTGACTTGATTGTTTCAGAGAGAGCTGTGTGGGGGGTAGATGAATTTATTTGCTTCAACTTTAATTTATTGTAGTGGTGAGGAAATAGTAATTTTTATAACAAAACTGGAACTTGTGCAATATTTTTTCTTATAAGTACTGGTTTACTAAAACAACGATAACACACCAACTATTAAAAATAGAACTTTCAAACTTTCATGGTAGTACACAGGAATAATGACACTTTCCTGTTATAGCACAAATTCCAAATCAGTCTCAGTAAATGCGAGGTTAAGAATGACCTTAAGTCGCTGATTCAGCGTGTTTTTACCAACAAAAATCTGTAACAATGAAAAATTGGTCTACTAGCATTGATCGGCAGATGACCCTCGGTCACCGTCGACTAACATTACTGGCGGCCGTAAACTTAGTTACAAGTTTTTGTGAGCCCATAAACAGATGTAAGGGAGCCGCGTAGCACAGTATTTAGCTCGCTGGCTTCGCATCTGAGTGGTCCTGGGTTCATTCCCAAGTTGAGGCGGTGATGTATTTTTTTCAGACCACAATGGCACTCGGGTCGACCTACCTTTAAATGCGTACCGGTTCAGTCCGGGAAGTAAAAGCAGCGAGATAGAGGAGATGGCTACCACCCTCATAAAGCCGAGCCTTTGAAATGTGAAATTGCTAACACCTCACACTCCTACGGCAGTAATGCTATGGGTTACTTTACTTTACTTTTTAAATAGATGTGACAAATGAAGCCAAGCATAGCACAACTGACTGGAGGACACCGGTCCGTCTTCATCAACACGCTCGGGATGGGAGGAAAGCTATGATAACCTGCCACTTAACGTCCTTTTTAGGGCGCACAAAAGAGTTATCCTACTCATTATGGGCATTCAAAACAACACCAACATAGTGAGTTTACCAGCAGCATGTAATTTGTATCTTTCCCCAGGTGCTTTGTTAAGACCAGCTATAGATGGTACCTAACTGGCTGCGGATCTACTTAGTTCTAGTGTTTGAGTCTATTAAGATGGACTCGCACATCATTTAATCCACCCTCCAAAAAACTGGTTGTATACAGACTCTGTATAGTCTTCTAAACCAGTATAAAGACATTAAGTTAAGTTATGTACACCTCTCATTATTTGCTTTAACCCTACCAGACCTGAGGCCCTGAACCTAACTGTCCCCCATACCTGGGCTCCTGAGCATTAAAGAGAAAAAACCAACATGATATAGAAAAATGTTAGTTACATGCAAACAAGTGGTTAGAATAAGATGTAACTTTGTAGAAAATAGGTTTACCTTTCATCTAGCGTCAATATTCCACCTTTGTGTGCCAATCCACCCAGCACAGGGCCAAGAATCTGTCTCGAGTCATAATATTTCGAAATCTGGGAGTAAACCCAACAAAGAGCCCTCATTTGTCCAATAATCCTGATAGCTGGGCTTTATACATAAGTATTCCATATAGATCCTCAGTCCAAGAAAAGCCTTCATTTCTTCCACTGTGGCATCCTTGAAATTTTTGGCATTGTAGGAGTTGGGCTTTGCTATATGCAATTGGTGTGCCTGAAGGTTGGTTTTCTGTCAAATTTTGCCAGAAAGTATCATCCAAAAACAAGGATGAAAAGTCAATCGGTTCACTCTCCTCTGTGATATATCCAGGAATGTTCACTGGGCCTTTTCTATCCTCATTGAAATTCAGATCTGTATTTGGTGATACAAAATTCCTTGTCCAACCTTCATCACCACCTAGATCTCCCCCATCAGCTGTTTGAGGGACACATCCCCCCTTCTCTTACTATTGATCTAGCTCTAGATCTACAAGGTTCAAGATTCTCCTCATCACTCGAGCTCTCACTGTCTGTTTCATTTGAACTGGAAAAGTATTCTTGATTAAATTCTGACTTTTTAGAGTCTGAATCAACCAAATTATTGATCACCTATTTGACTGTCATAAGCCTAGACTTACTTTGCTTTCCTGTTGAAGTGCTTGGTTCATCAGCCGCTCGTTTCATTGTCAATTTTCCGAATTTGTTCACGTTAAACCCCACAAACTCAATTCAAACATGGGGGCAGACATTTGCAATGACTAACCATGAGGTTTGACCACGATGGGTTGGTTATTTTTAGATTCTGACGCATTTTATTCACGACTACCCAAAGTACCGTAAATTCGGTCCAGCGGTATAGCGGCAGTTAAGGAAATTACCGGAAATTGGGTACAGCGGTCTGATAGGGTTAATGGCATACATAAAGGATGCAGTGATATTATTCTTCACTCTTCATCGTTGTTATTCAAAGCTTCTTGCGCTAACTATCTATCTGGATTTTACAAAGGCCTTTGATAGAGAACCTCATTAACGATTGTTTCGAAAGTTGAAATCACATGGAATAGGTTGCGAAGTTGCCCATTGGATAGAAAATTGGTTGATGGGCAAAGGCAGAGAGTGGGCTTAAGTAGGGAGTACTCTGACTGGTGTGATGTAATAAGTGGTGTGCCACAAGGATCGGCATTGGGACCAATTTTGTTCTTAATATATATATATATCAATGATTTGCACATTGATATCGAATCCATGATTGCAAAGTTCACGGATAACACAAAATTATGCAGCAGGGTCTCTTCTCCAGAAGAGGTGGTTTATTGAGATCGGATTTAGATAAGATTCAAAAATGGTCCGAGAGCTGGCAGATGGAGTTTAATTTAGAAAAATGTACAGACCTCTATATGGGAAGATCCAATAATGAATATAATTACAGGATGGGAGAGAACAATATTAAGACAATAAAAAAGGAAAGAGACCTAGAAGTTATAATAGATCATACAGGAAAGGTGTGGGAGCAAGTCCAGGTGGCAGTGAAAAAGGCTAAATCATGATAAGAAGAAACATTTCACATAAGAGTAAGGAAGTAATAATCAAGTTATATAAATCATTAGTGAGACCTAAATTAGAGTACTGTGTTCAGGTGTGGAGTTCATATAATAGAGTGGATATCAATATGCTGGGAAGGGTACAAAGAAGAGCTACAAAAATGATCGCCGGGTTTCAGAATTATAGCTACGGGGAAAGACTATAAAAAAAACTGGTCTTCAGTGTCTAGAACAAAAAAGAATTTGAGGTGACTTAATACAAGTGTATAAATTAATAAATGGAAAGGATAAATTAGACAATACCAAGTTTTTCAAAGTACAACCGGCTACAAGAACAAGAGGGCACAGCTACAAATTGTTTATAGGTAGGTCTATATTAGATATTAGGAAATATTTTTTTAGTCAGAGAGTGGTAAATTCTTGGAATGCATTACCGCAGGCTGTAGTAGAAGCAGAGTCAGTTAATGCATTAAAAAATAGATTGGATGCTCACAGTATTTTTTTTATCTGTGGAGTGAAATAAACTGGTTGTATACAGACTCTGTAGAGCCTTCTAAACCAGTATAATGAAGTTAAGTTAACTCTTGATAAGGTTTCTTTGGTAGCAGGTGACAGTTGTTTTTATATCCTGAGGTGTACTTGAGAAGGTGGACTGGGGTTCTCTTGGTTGTAGTGCAATACATGGCTCTTCAGTAAGCTCACTACTTTGAGGTTTACAATCAGTCAAATTCACAATCAGCACTCCAAGCACTAAAGTCTGGAGAAACTGCCAGGTCCATACGCTCTAGTGTCTGAACTGAGCAACCAGCGCAAGATTGTCATGCAATGAACACCTTCTCATTGTGGAGTACCAGGAAACGAGAGAACAGACTACCTGGCAAAGGAGGGTGCTGCAGACGAGCAACCAGATGCACCAATTACATACCAACAGAAGATAAGGATGATCAAATCAATCAGAAAGCCACCAACATTAACACAAGTCGATTACCATAAGATGAACAGACAAGAACAAACTGTTGTGTTACGCTTTAGAACAGGATACAACCGACTCCACAGCCACATGTACACAAAAATGAAGATTGGCAACTCAGCTGCGTATACATGCGGACAGTCACCTCAGACTGCAAAGCACATACTACAGAACTGCCCCAAATATGATAACCAGAGAAAATCCCACTGGCCTATAGAAACAACACTGGAAGTGAAACTTTGTGAACTTATATGTGAACTACAAAAGAAGAATTTTATACAAGAGACAACATTGCAGATATAGACATATTTTCAAGCAAATGAAAAAAGAAGAAAAAGGTTTACAGTCAGTCTCCACCTTGGCCAGTCTGCTCCTACAGCCTGTTTTCAAGGATATGAACAAGTACATGAGGTAGGGTTTTGATCAATATGTTTTGCTTTATGCTGAATACTTTTTGCTCTCTCACTCTACATTAAAGGTCTCCACATTTTATTGGGAGGAATATGCATGTAATTTTTATTGGTATTTGTCAGATTTCACGTGTGATCCGTACACCTCGAGGTGCAGCCCTACTAGTAGGAGTAGGTGGCTCTGGAAAGCAGTCATTGACAAAACTTGCAACCTCTATTGCTGGCTACTACTGTTTCCAGATTACCATCACCAAGTAAGTGTTGGTCAACTTGCCAGTGTTTATTTGTTTCTGTGCTGCATGTATTTTGTACTTGCTTATACATATTCAGGGGACGGCATGGGCTAGTGAATAAGTTACACTGCTCAAAATCCGAAGGTGCTTGCTCTCCAATCGCAGCACTGGCCGTTACCCCGGGAAAGCAAAAACCCTTAGAAAATGCAGGAGGAAGCAGATCCTTACATAAAATGCATACTTAAGTTGGATGCACTGGGCCGACAGGCGCGAAATAAAAACATAGTGCAACGCACCCTGCTTTGGAAAATAGAGAAAAAAGGCGAAAGCAAAAACAAAAAAAATACATATTCTATTTTTGAGACATTTGCAAATATAAAGTTTACAGCATCTGGGTACCAGTGCAGATAGAGACAGTATGCTTTGCATATAAAGAAATTCATACAATTTCTTTAAGCATTTGTTTTCAACATTTCAAAATAACAACACACCCCATATTTTGAAATTTTCAAATATTGGTAACATTTTCAGTCATATTTCCACAACTAATTATCTTTTCAGTGTATGGTTTGACATGGCCTTATGTAGACTATTTTACAAATAAACATGAAAGATTATGAATTCATAGGTTTATTTTTACTTTTTGTTTACAAATTGGAAATAAAGATATGTAAGTGAAGTATTGCAATGGAATCACTGTGATGTGTGTGTGGATATATATATATATATATATATATATATATATATGTATATGTATATCTATCTATATCTATCTATGTATGTTCTCCTTTCCTTTAATTTCAGATCATATAGCATGAACAATCTGATGGATGACCTCAAGTTCCTTTATCGAACATCTGGACAACAAGGCCGGGGGATTACCTTTATATTCACTGATAATGAAATCAAAGATGAAAGTTTTTTGGAGTATATAAATAATATTCTCAGTTCTGGAGAAGTATGAAGTTATTTAACTGTATCATCTTTTAGGAAACATTTAATTAAACGTTTTATCTAAATCAGGGGTCTCAAATTAAAACCATCAAGAGGGCCACAAGAAGACAAGTTTGATGGACATCGTCTGTATAGAGACAATGTTGTGGACACAAAAGCCTGTCCTTGATCTATTTAAATTCAGTCTCTTTATAGAATGAAGTAAGGAATGGGTAGCCGTGCAGTCAGAATATTGGTTGTCTCATCATTATACAGGTTTTAACTCTGCTAAGGACCTAGGTTTTTGTCTATCAGGGATGTAATAGAAACTTAACCTGCGTGGTGGCTTCTGGAACAACAACATTTATTTCTCAGTCCCTATAAATCCATCCAGTAAGCCCCAGCAATTGAAAAAAATGGTGTATTGATTTTTAGTTTTATAGAATAAAGTTCATCTTCTCAAGCCTTTATTATATCTCAACCCACCTTGTGATACCACTCATGTTGTGAACTACTGGATACAGTTTCTTTGGCTGCATGCAGCTTGTGAACCACATTTGTAAGGCACTCTTTAAGATACGATTCAGGTTAAGATAGTGCTTCTTACCATCGCTTTCCCTTTCTTTTTCTGAGAAAGTCAGCATCCCTTCTCTTTGCTCCCTACTCAATATAATTTTGGAGTTGTTGCTCTAAACTTATTTATATTTCAGTCATATTTTGTCAGTTCCATTCATAAAATGTTTAATGATTTTATTTTTCTCTTACCTTACTTCTCCAGTTTTCTTCGGCCTGAAACCCACATGTTTATCTCTCCCTTGTGGATTCCATTACATTTTATATCTAGCTATATTATTTGACAGTTTCCTGAAGGTATGTTCTAACCAACTTAAGTTTCTTACATTTAAAGTGGAGTGGATGCTGCTTGGAAATATTATTGTAGTTCCAGAAGTATTTATTGAAAAATTGTATTTATTTGTTTTGTTTTCTATAAAAATTGGTAATTGCAAATATTTTGTTGTATTTCTGTATTCAACTGATTTGCAAATTTAACCAAATTAAATGAAGCTATCAGATATATAAAAGTTAGATTTATGTTCAATGTTACACACTTGTTTTTATTGTAAAAAATATATATAGTGTGTAATGTTGTAATACTATTAACATTTGATAGTTTTACCCCTGTTCAATGTTGTATTACATTATGAGGGGCTTGTATATTAACATTTTAAAGTTTTCTCTTGAGTATTTATTTAGCTATTCTTTTAAGTAAGGTCTTCTTAGATTTATTACATTGGAAAGTCATCACAGTAATAATTTATCTATCTATCTATCAGTCTACTTGTGTCGCTAGATGTCGTGGGGAGGTGTTACCTCCTTTGTTTCATATTTTGTGGCAGGTGAAAATTCACTGGTGACTTGCCAGGTCAATCCCAGCATCTGTTAGCCCCTGGAATATCTGATCGCCTATTTTAGAGACTGGTGGAAGCGTAAATTAGAGCTAGGTAGACCCGCAGCCTGTCAGGCGCATCTAAGACGCTCCGCTAACCACATAACCAAGACCTGAAGCTATAGCTACACAATCCCCTTTTTACAACATATTCTATGTGGGGTGAATATCCCTTGAATAATTTGAGTGGATTTTTAACTTGAATTTTACCTGAGCAGCTGCCGTTACACCTACTCTTTTCGATTTCCAACTGCTAAGGTATTTTTAACGTGTGCACCACTGCACATGGGTGTCTGATCTCACTATTCAGAGGTCACAATAATTAATCTATACTGCAAAAAATGTGTGTCAAAACGATATGGCAAAAATTTGTCATCATACATTGAGGTCAGATGAGATGTGATGCAAGGAAGTGTGCTCTCATCTTGATTATTTAAATACATTTCTCATTTAGATTTTTTAAATGTCAGAAATACCATAGAACACATAAGTAGAAGCAAAATAAATCAACTTAGACACGCATAAGACATAGTATCTTTATAAATACATTCACCAACAAAATGTCACTTTGCTTTGTTATAGTTTCATCGTACAACTGTCATAATTTCTTACTATTTTACACATCACTAGATCTCAAATCTGTTTGCAAAAGATGAAATTGATGAAATTACTGGTGAGCTGATTGCAGTTATGAAAAAAGAGTATCCCAAGCGGCCACCAACGCAGGAAAATTTGTACGAATATTTCATGTCTCGAGCCAGGACTAATCTTCATACTGTGCTTTGCTTCTCTCCAGTGAGTAATATCAGATAATTTCATTCATTTCTTGGGAGATGAACTGATGGTTTGGTTTTGTAATGAACTCATAATGAACTCATAATGATCTAGTCCATTCAATGGCGGAAAAGAATGTATGACTATGAGTAAGATTGATAACCAATTGAGTTGAAATACATGCAGGTTGAAGTTCAGTAGAATACAGAACTATTTTATAAATTAGTCTGTTTTCTTTTTTACTTTTAATTTCAGTAGAATACAAAATTATTTTATAACTTAATCTGCTAGATTTTTACTTCTTCACTTCTCTCCTTTTCAAATATAATGTTAGGGCCAGATACATGGCCAAATGATAAACAGAACATACTGGCTACACAAAAAATGACGAATGCACCTGTGGTACAGGGAAAATGACAGCTGAACATCTGCTGCAAAATTGCCCGACATACGAGGATCAGAGAAAGCACATGTGACCATCACCAGTGGCAACACTAGACAAGCTCTATGGCAGTGTCGACAGCCTCAGGATAACAGCTGCTTTCTTCGAACAAATACAAGTTGACGTCTGACAGCATACGAAGAAGAAGAAGAAGAAATATAATGTCACAACTATAGATTGTCCGTCACAGGAAACCTGTCCCAAATCACTTAGCGTGCTCTTGCTTTGGGTGTTGCCTTAGCCATTGTTTTACCTGATGAGCTAACCTCATGCACAACTCTACTTAGTCTCTATTTACGATACATGGAAATGCAAATGGGCCTTTTCTTTTCTCCCTAGTAAGGGGTACAAGGATTCAGTGAGGAAGTCTGATTAGATTACTAAAAGGGATCAAGATGCTGAGTAGTGCATGAGTTGCAGTGGTCAGCGGCTCATAGCTGTCTGCTAGCATCAGGGCCAGCGAACTATAGCTGCCAAGACCCTTCTACACCTCCACGTGGTGATCCTGGATAACAAGCTGCAGCAGGGCAGACTGGCTAAGGAGAAGGGATCGGAGAGGGAATGCTAACCCGGTACTAAAAAAATGCTTGCTGAAGTCGGATGTGTTTGACCGAAAGGTGCAAATATCGCAGTCAAGCTGTAAACTACGACACAATGCATTCCGTTCTCTGGACTACATTCTGCTACTTAAGCCCTTTCAGGGTTTGGTTGTGGGAGATTGAGAACGAACGAAGCCAAGCCAAGATTACTAAAATTTGATTTGAACTAGTTGTAGATGTTGAAGCATTTTAGTATTCTTCCATTTTCTAAAACAAATTTGATATGTTCATGAATCCTTAAATAGAATCAAATCTGTAATCAACTGTTTTTCCAGAATATTAAATGTCAAACATGTACAGATTTATAAAATGAATGTAGTGATTTCATTTTTATTTTGGCGCTGTGAATATTTCAGTTTTAAAATAATCCACCAGGTAGGGAACAAATTCCGTATGAGGTCGTTGAAGTTCCCTGGATTGATATCAGGTTGCACCATGGACTGGTTCAGCAAGTGGCCACAAGAGGCACTGGTGGCAGTGTCCACTCACTTTCTTGGTCGATTCAAAATGGAGGCCTCACCAGAAGCAAAATCAAACCTAATTGAATTAATGGGAGCTTTGCACGATGGAGTAGCAAAATTATGCACGGATTATTTTGAAAGGTCAGTGCTAATTAACCCTTTGAGCCCTGGCTACTCAGACCATAAAAACCCATTCCCATGTGCACCTAAGCAAACACGTACAAGGTAGACATTTGAGTAGCTATTTACTATGACAAAACTCTGTGCCCTAATTTAGTGATTCTATATCAAATTGACTGACCTGCTAATATCCAATGTTCCTACTTCAGTAGAGTGTGGAATATATTCATCAAATTTACTAAATACATTATATGGGATAACCACCCGCACCAACCCAGAACCGTAGTCTGATCCTCCAAGGAACAGATCTAGCTTGATCATAATCAATGGACGAATGATAATTCAAATCAGACACATATTGTTGTTCAGATGACTTTCAAATAACAATTGATCCTTTTCAGAATAATCACCATGTAAATCCAATTTATCAGCTTCAAAATCCTAGAAATTACTTTAAACTTGTTCTGTTGTTAGTCTTTTGAAATGGCCATTTCCTTAATTAAAAAAAAAAACACCAACTTTTTCATCACGATAATCATACAAAATCATCGTTAAGACATGCTTCGATATTTATGCCACCATATTTGTTATTTCTGGAAATGTGTATATGTCATTATATTATGACCAAAATCCAAGCAGTACAGTCCAAAAAATGTCTTAAAATAATGGTCCACCCGTTACACCGGCAAACAATGGCTCGGAGAACGGGTTATTTACACACACCCCAATATATGGGTGTCACGGGCTCAAAGCGTTAATATGTAATAGTGATGTTTACAGTTATTACTTTTATTTTGTTCTACAGGATTTAGATATATTGGTATTGAACATAACTAGAAGCTCTTGATTTAGCTGTATTTGACACTAATGGCTATCACCGCAACTTGTCAATGATTCAAGTTTTGAGCAAAGTGATCTATTTTTCCCAGTTTAATTCTGATTACTCTGAGTTACATCTAGAGTTTGCAACCATTATGTATCTGGTCTTCCCCTTTTTAATTTGCCGCCTTGAGCTCCTGTCAGCAATAATGCATTGTTATATACATAGTATATTCTATCTACCCCCTACTTATATTGCCTGATGGTACTTTTGTTTAATGTCTATTTTGTTATTGTCTTATTTTTAATTGGAATTTCGTTCTGACTATTTGATTCTAGTTCTCTGATGCATGAAAATATTGATGAAGGTCTCAAGCTCTCATACATTTTCTATTTTTTTTTCTTCAAACGCTTTCACATTATATGTAGCCATATTTTAAATACAAGCAAAAGGAGGAGACTAACATCTGGTCAGGCAAAACATACTGATCAGACATGTTAGTCAGGGTCAGGCAAAATATACTGGCCAGGACCCCCATCTTGATTTCCTCGTAGTTCTCCCTGGAAACTGACTTCTTGGCAGCCTGACTAACAAGGTGGGGGATTGGCGTGATCCCTGTAGTAGTGAGTGACATGCAGATGAAGACAAGCATAGCACAATCGCCAGGAGAAACCCGGTCCACCTTCATCAGCACATTTGAGATGTGAGGAAAACTACTGCAACCCACCACTTAACGCCCTTCTCAGGGCGGACAGAAGCGTGAGCTTACTCATTGTGGGCATTCACAACAACAACTTGAATAAGCAAACACCTAATAGTAGCATTAGACATTCATTTTCTATTCCTTGATATAGAGAAACATGTATATTATTAGAGCATAGGATTGATAAAGCACACAAAAGGTCAATGACTTGTTTTTCTACACACTCGGTTAGAAGTGTATCCTGTCGAAGACAGATGTATCGGACTGAAAGGTGCAAATATTGCAGTTAAGCTGTAAACTAGTGACACAATGCATTTCGTTCTCCAAACTACATCCTACTACTTGCATAGCCCTGTCAAGTGCTAGGTAGTGGGAGATTGAGAACGAACGCAGAAGAAGAAGAAGGAAGTGTGTACAAAAAAGGACATCTATACCCTTAAGGGTAAAAGAGGAGTTACCAAAAAAAGAAGGATTGACATAATAGTACAAGAACAAAGAGTAACATCAGGGTCAGGTGAAACATAGTGATCAAGAATCCCACCGACGTCACACTCTCGGAAACAGATTAAGTCTTGCCTACAAGGTGAGAATCAACACTAATCCACCATATTGGTGAGTTTGCTGACAAGCCTTGCATGGTACTACAGCCAGGAGGAATCAGTCCACATTTTCAAGTATATCTCAGGATGTAAGAAGAGCCACTGTAACCCATCAACACCGAAAGATTGCCTAGAGTATTTTATTTTTCCTCAATACTTGTAATGAAAAAGGCGCATTCAGCGAAGCTGTGATATTGCGCTTTTCAATCCAATATTTCCAGTTTCAGCTGACCTTTTTGGGTGCTTGGTTTGCCTTCCCACCATGATCCCTATTCTCTTAGTAGGCTACACTAGTGCAGCCTGTTTCCAGGGCTGCCACTCGGAGGCAAAATAGAGTCTTGATCAGCTCTGGTTCGCTGACCCTGATGCATGCAGCCAGCTATAAGCCCTGGCTCCTGTCAGCTCATTAACTGTGCTGCATATTCAGTCCCTGTCGAGAGTTTTAATTAACTCGACACAAGTGGCTTTCAACAACATCATAGCAGTACAGTACTTGTCACCCACAGTGCAAGAATCTGGTGTGTGACCACATCACCCCTTATGATTAGATGCGCATAGTTATTTTTAGATCAAGTGAATGTAAAATAAACTGGTTGTATACAGACTTTGCAGAGTCTTCTAAACCAGTATAAAGACAATAAGTTAAGTTAGTGTGCCATTGGTCAAGAATAATATGGACCTAACACCATATTCTCAATATACCACACATGTGTGAAATCGGCATCTTTACTTTTTTTTAAAAATCCATCCGTAAAGATGGTTATTGATATTTTTCTGAATTTGCAAAGTCAAGGTAAAGTTAAAGGTCAGTCCCATGGCAACAATTGCCGTCGGGAATGAAGATAACTTTTCATGTACTATGCCGCAGCCTATGTGAGGTGGAAATGCCAGTTCCCTTCCTTTTACAGCTGGGTCGACTGGAGGAATTGTCATTCAGGAATGAACCACGCTCTGATCTTTTTTCTGTCGGTCCGTGATTTCGAATTCTGGCGCACTGTAATCCCAGTCTTAGCAAGCCAGCTCACTGACTACACGCTCCACTAGAAGACAAGTCAACAGCAAAATAAACTGGTTACGCCACTACACGAAACTGGCGATCTAACATAATATAATCGTCCTCTAGACAGTATTTGTTTCTGGACTATTTTATTACTATTACTGCCATGTTTCATTGTTGTTAATTTTGTATGCAATGCAGGTTTCAAAATCAGATGAAACTTGACTGCATGCTAGAGTTGACTGTAAATCACTGTAACTTGACATATTGTTGCAGGTTCCGTCGTCAGACAAGTGTGACACCAAAATCATACTTGTCGTTTTTGGATGGGTACAAGGCATTGTATATCATAAAGGCAAGTTGTGCATGCTTAAATTTTGTTTTTTATATGTAGTCAAGGCTTTGTGATGTAATTTTAAGTTATCAAAAACACTGTAAGTTATTGCAAAATTAGTTGCTTTTTTATTTTGTCTCAATACTTTTCATTCCTTTTACCTTCTCCATTGTGCAAATTTCAATGCTGTGCATCTTGTTAGATAAATTTCCTTTTCTTGATGCTTTGTTTAGTTTCCTTTTACTTCTTTATATTATCATTAGATCTCTTTATTGTTCTTTGTTGTAAGTGTTTATCTGTAAATTTACTTCAAACTAAATTGTTTTATCGAATGGAAGTAAACCTCTGCAAACAGGCACCTTATAAAGCAAAATTAGTTTTGTTTAATAGTATATTTATGGGTATTTTATTAACACTATGTGATCGTATAACTTAACCATCTAGGGTCAAGTCTTTTATCTGTGAAGATACTAAAGGGTAAGGCCAACATGAATGATGCTGGAACAGAAGGCACAGGGCAAGAGGACTTCACATGTATTTCTTGAAGACATGTCCTGGAAGGTTTTGACTTATTGATTGATCTAATTATTTTGCAAGTCTGCAGTTTAAGATAAAGTACTCAAGAAGGACCCATGGACAAAACAATAGGACCACTGTAATCTTTCAAGGATGTTGTAAATAGGGGACTAAAGAGGGGCGTGCATGGGACTACCAACCTCATCATGTAAATAAAATTGTAATCAACCACTGCAAAGCTAGGATACAGGCTTCCTGTAAGGGGAAAAGCTGTAATTGAAACCTATGCTTCACTTTGGAGATAAAAGGTGCTATCTAACTTTTATTGAATTGTTGTTTGAAGCTACTCATGCTGAACTGAGTTAACTCTTGATGACGGGTTACAGTGGCTCTTCTGATATCCCAAGGCATACCTGAAAAGGTGTACTAAGACCCTCCTGGCTGTAGTGTAGTGTCAAGCTCCTCAGTAAGCTCAGCACTATGTGCATTTTCTCTGAGTTAAGGAAAACAAGACAACAAGGACAGGACCTGGTGGCTCCACCTTTCAAAAGTTGGGATCTCGTTCAATGAAGTATTTGTAGTTGGACTATTTTTACATTTATGTGGGGCAGGTTAGCCTAGTTGACAATGAGCTGGCTTGCTAGATTGAGATTATAGTGAATTAGGGTTCGGACTCACGGACTGACAGAAAAATATCAGGGCAGTGGTTCGTGTCTGGTACGGCCGCTTCCCCAGTTGACTCAGCTGTAAATGGGTACCTGACATATGAGTTGTCAAAGGTTGAAAGAGCAAGGAAGGGAACCGGCCACCCCGCCTCACATAGGCTATAGCTTAGTACATAAAGAGTTATCTTCATCCACACCGGCAATTGTTGCCATGGGACTGACCTTTACATTTACTAATTTTATAGGTTGAGGAGCTGAAGGAACTAGAAAGAAAAATGAATGTGGGTCTAGAGAAATTGGCTGAGGCAGCAGAGTCGGTGGATCAGCTGAGCAAAGAGTTGGTGGTCAAGGAGAAGGACCTGGAAGTGGCTAACAAAGCTGCGGACAAGGTATTGGCAATCATACTATCATCATCATGGTCATTGTCATAATCATCTCCAATATTCATCATTATCTTCTATGTGTATATTCTTCTCTTGGAGGAAAGCTACAAATAGAAATATGTGTTCATTTAACCCATGATACTTGTATATTATTCCAAGTTTCACCTGTTTGTAATGTTATCAAATTATATTTTTGTGTGTTCTATTTTGTCTCAATACTTTTCATTCCTTTTACCTTCTCCCTTGTGCAAATTTCTTTGCTATGCATCTTGTTAGATAAGTTTACTTTTCTTGATGCTTTGTTTAGTTTACTTTTACTTCTTTATATTATCATTAGCTTCCTTTATTGTTCTTTGTTGTAAGTGTTTATCTGTAAATTTACTTCAGAATAAATTGTTTTATCCAATGGAAGTAAGCCTCTGCAAATAGGCACCTTATAAAGCAAAATCAGTCCCTATCATGGTTGAACACTGATTGGTTGTCACACAATCAAGAAGGTAAATGTGTCCTGATGTAGCCCAAAAAAATGTCTGAAAGAGGGGATGCAAAACCCTAACAAGGAAGAAGAACTCTTTTGCCAAACTTCTTTCATGCCAACTGTATTTTATAGAGTATTAAATTCTGCTGAAGACGAATGTGTCGGACTGAAAGGTGCAAATATGACAGTCAGAGCTGTGAACTAGCAACACAAACGCAATCTGTTCTCTGGACTACATCCTGTTACTTTCAAAGCCCTGTTCAGGGCTTGGTAGCAGAAGATTGAGAACGAACAAACGAAGAAGAGTATTAAATATTTTCGTCAAATAGCAACTGTTTCTAGCAAATCCTCTGGATCTTATTGTTTCCAGCACACTGAGAACACATCAGATGGCTCTACATATTATTAAATAACTTTATGTTTAATTTTTTCTTCTTATTTTTTATTCCTTATGAGTAATTGGGCCTTTACTGTAGCAGTTTGGTGTACTATGGTACTTTGGTGTGCCCCAAGATTTCATAACCTGCATTGAGATCTGGCCTTTAGAAATGATACCAGCTTTCGATTTGCTAGTCCCCAACTCATTGTGATAGGTAGACAGTTTTTAAGCTCTGCTATACTGCCTACCTTCATTACACCAACTGGACTGACAGCTTCTTGATACAGATGCCCACAAGACTCAATACAACCAAGCGCATTGGACAGATGGAACAGATCATTGATCTCCTGCTCACCCATGGAGGGATAGCAGAGCTCTGTGCTGAAAGGATCTCTTCTGCCCCAGCGATTTCCAACATGAATATAGCCGCTGACTGTCTCCTGATTAGACATGCGCTACATCTAGCAGGTTGAGCCTTTAGAAATTATACCATCTTTCGATTTGCCAGCCCCTCCAAGTCACTGCGAGAGAGAGAGAGAGAGAGAGAGACTTTAGATGAGACAGTTGTAAAGCTCTACAGCTTGCCTTCATTGCACCAGGTGGCCTGATAGTGATAGCACTTGAATATGGATACACACATGGCTCAACTTGATCAATTGCAGTCCTTCTCACTTCCTGGGAGTCATGGCTCGTGGCAAGCCCCGCAAATACACTAACACGGGAGACACACAGCACTTTTCAAACACTAGAAATACGCCAAACAGTTTTTGAGAGGAATTTCATATTTAAAATAGAGATGAGAATATGATAACTGAAAATGTGTCTATCAAACATTCTAGAACAAGCTGGCAAGATCATCATGGGAACTAGTACTAAGTAAACCACCTGTAGAAGATCATCTAAATGCTTTGGTGCTAGACATACAGGAAAGTCAAGTACAGTTGTAACGCCATACTCATACTGGACACAAAACTATAGGATAACCACAAATAGTTATCCAGGCTTTCCTGGGGAAGCAAGTAGCTGATGCAAAGATGTGTGTATTTCTTTCACTATTTCAGTATTAAATTACTTTCCTGTAGATTGTAGCAGAAGTAGCAGTGATGGCAGAAGCTGCTGAGAAAGTCAAGGCATCTGTACAAAAGGTGAAGGACAGAGCTCAGCATATTGTGGACGATATTGCAGCAGATAAAGCCATTGCTGAAACTAAGTTGGTGGCAGCCAAACCTGCACTTGAAGCAGCAGAGGAAGCTCTAAAGGTGGTATTTCATCTTCTACAATTTATTTTTTATTTGCTTGATTAACTGGTTGCATACTATAAGCCGCTCCCAGCACCAGAACACTTATTCACCCGCGGCCATAAGCCGCTGTGAGCGTCAATGTTTGTTTCATAGTAAAACAAGTTATAAATTTATAGTTTTCCTTTCCGTTTCGGTACGAGATTTAAATTTACCGAAGGGAAGTTGTTTCTTGAACCACATGTGGAGCAAATCGGATGTAAAAAATTATATTCTTGTCATAATTATCATATTTTCAAGCTAGTTACCGAACTGTAAAAAATTGTTTACCATGGCAACAAGCGATAAGGTCACCAAAAGCACTTGTACGGTTCGTCTAACTATTGAACAGGCTAGAAACTTGTTTCAACAGATAAATAATACATCTAGTGAAGACGAGGTAAGTGAAACAGATGTCGACAATAATGATTCAATTGATTTTGATGAATGCGAAAAAAATAGAGTACTGACAGCGCAAGTAGTGATAGCGAAGATGGTGCACGTCCTGGACCATCAAAAGTCTCTAAAAACACTAAGACGGCTGCTAGATTTACAAATAGTTCAGTAAAAAAGGGAGCTCAAGAAAGAGAACAGTGGCACCAAGTAACTGAAGGTGAAACAACAGGCAGTATTCTCTTTGTTCCAACTTGTGAACCAGGTATGCATGCAAAACTAGATGCATCTTACTCTGAACTAGATTGTTGGTTTGCCTTGATAACACCAGATGTGTTAGATTCATTGGTATCAATAATCAATGAATATGCAGAATTGAAGAAATCCAAACAAGTTTCTTTACAAAAGTCTACACTTGCAAGTTGGAAGCCTATCACTGAATATGAGCTGTAAAAATTGTTGGCCGTGATTATCGCAATAGGTTTAGATAAAAAAGCATCGGTGAAGGATTATTGGGCACATAAACCGTACAACTACAACCCATGGTACAGTCAGATGTTTCCCAGATTGCGATTTGAAATAATTTACCACACCATGATGCATGTTGGAGATGCTGAATCTGTAGAGAAGGACAAAATAGAGTCATTCTTGAATTCACTAATAGCAAAGTTCCAGGATGCATTTTATCCATTTCAGGATCTGGCCATTGATGAAATGGTAATAGGCTATAACGGACGCTGGAAGCACAAGCAGTACAATGCCTCCAAGCCAAGCAAGTATCACATCAAGACTTTTGGCTTGTGTTATTCTACTACAGGGTATGTCTACTCTGTATTGACATACTTCGGAAAAAACACATCATATCTCCTTGCCAATGACCGTACAAGTCAAGCCGTGAAGGTGTTTGATTACCTGCTGGAAGGAATTGGAAAAGGCCACCATGTATTTGTGGATAGGTACTACATTGTAGACACCGTGATTACATATCTGTTGAGTAGGGGTATTGATTATACTGGCACACTCAACATCAGCAGGAACAATTTTCCGCTTCAGTTGAAGGCCGTTTCTCTACAGCTCCGAGAAGCTAGGTGGTACAAAAATAATGATGGATCCCAGTTATGTGTTGCTTGGCGAGATAAGAAAGCCAAAAAGCCATGTATTATTGTCTCCACCAAGACTACAGTTCAAATGGAGCAGGTTACAACTAGAAAAGGCAACACAGTTGAAAAACCCAAAGTAGTGCAGCGATACAACATGTGTATGAATGGATGTGACCATAGCGACCAGATGGTATCATACTATGGCAGCTTCCAAAGAAAAACAAGAAAATGGTGGAAAAAAATATTTTATTGGATCATTGAGGTTTCACATGTAAATGCTCATATGTTATACACGCTCTGTCATGCTGATGAAAAGCCTATGCCCTTGAAAGTCTTCAAAGAAAATTTGATCCATCAGCTGACTGAGAAGGCTGCATCCGTCATCCCGCAAGAGGTAGTTACCACAAACAGCAATAAAGTTGGGAGAAAATTCAAAGAAGGAAACAAAATTAAAAGATATGAGGGTGCTATGCATCTTGTGGATCACTCAAGATAAAGACAGGAACTGCATTGAATGCTCAACTCCTGCAAAGAGAGCCCGCACAAATTTTTATTGCACTGGTTGCCCAGAAAAGCCACATCTCCATCCGAAGAACTTATCTAGAGTGTACCATACACATGATCCTGCAGATGGTGCACACTAAAGACATTGATGTACTGTAAATAAATTGGAGATATATATTTTTGTTTAAATGTTAATTTTTCAAAAGATATATTTTTTTTTTCAAATGTTTATTTTGTAAAAAAATTCTAATTTTTTCTGATCTGGCCTACATGTGGTTGCATTAGCTATTAGAAGTGTAAATATTATCCAATTTCTGTGTTCTTGGATTTGTTGTTCTTATTGTTGGATATACTTTATGATAACCACCAAGTAAAAGACATTAAATGTTTTCGACATTCAAAAATTTAAGGTGAGTTGGCACTTTTAAAAAATAATTTTGTTATGCTTTTCTGTTGTAAATAATAATTTACCATTTACAAATTTCCTACTAAAACATAACGCACAATTGTTTTATATCTATCTTAGAGAACATTCATTTGCCTACAAAATGGTATATTATTCATAAAAATATGTTAATAATTAAGAAAACTGCAGCTAAATTTGTACATACACCTGCAAATGGGAAAATGGTACCTAAATTTAATTCTGCCACAGCCTGTTTTTCAATTCAGTAGCTAATCAGTTAACATATGTGGTTCATGAGAAGAATGCTAACAAATCCAATGAATATATATTTACCACTCTGAATGGAAAAAATACGGAAGTTCCAGAGCACCTGAATTATTTGTGAGCACGTCACGTTTTTCTAGGTAGCTGACTTTGAGAACCTGTATCTTTTTTGTTTGTTGCTGTATAAATATGATTTGTTTGTGTGTAGAGACATAAATTGAATAAAGAACTTGTTGGTCTTTTTGTTGTGTGTGTGTGTGTGTGTGTGTTAATTTCTGAGATACAAGAAGATGAAGGTGAAAATGAAAAAAACCGCAACAACATTCAGATTTACCAATTTCACGGGGATCGGGACCTTAGGAATTAGAAAATCGTCACAGAACATCGGTAGTGTTTCTTACAAGATCGTCATATCTGTTATTTTCCCTTAGAAACATATTTAATACTGCTTAATAAATAAATTGAATAGATCAATCTCATAAAAATATGTCGCAACAACTTACCTTCATTACTCGCAATAATGGGATAATCCACCAGTCATCCAGAAGAAGAAAATAAATCATTTCAAAATTCTCTTTCAAACTAAACCGGCGATCTTTCTTGTTTACTTCTACAATGACATATTGCCTATTTTTAGATTAAAATACCCAGGTGTTTCAACCGGTGTAAATGCAGGACAATGCTCTAGAATAATTTTCTTATCGCCCAGTGTATTTTCTTGCCGTTAGTGTCAGCGTGACCATTTGTTTTGGCGTAATAAATCGTCTCACGCGCGCTAAAGGTTAATTAACTATAAAACAGAAAATACACGAACCCATCTTGCCCATCTTGCAAAAAAACTTTTGTACAATGAGCTCTAGCATTCATGATCATATACTCTAACAAGGATTAATGACATCTGGAATGAGATGAAAGTTTGAGAAAGATAAAGAAGATAAATCTATAATAACTTGGCACGGTAAAGATAAAGGTAGTCCCTAGTAAACCCTGCTGTCAGAGATGGAGTGTTAGTGAATTCATTGAACAAGACCACAGTTTTATTTAGGTTGGGGTTATCAGATCTTTTCTTCATCACTTTCCTTTCCTAACAGTAAACCACGTACCCATTTACAGCTGGGTCAACTGGAGCATACTTTTTCTTCGTACGCTGGTTACAGCGATATATGTTGCACTGTGTTACTTTGTTAAGCCTGTTGCCCAGTACATTCGATTTCAACAGGCGTTTCTGTAGGGATGCCCTCCATAGCCTTTGGCTGTCCCCAGCCTATCTGCAAGGCAGCAGTTGTTTTTGGTCAGAGTTGTCTCTCTTAGGGAAGTTGTCTTGCAGGACTAACGAGTCTTCCCCACACGTGTCTATAGGGTGTGGCAACGATATGATATGATATAATGGACTGTATGTACTAGTTTTTCAAGTATCTCGGAAGAGAGGCAGTCCAGTGTGTCTGTGTCCCAGGATCGTCACGTCCTGCCAGAAACGTAGCATATGCATGTCAGTGAGGTATCTCCTTGCTCCTTTTATTTTCTCGGCTCATCTGCAGTGATGGTAAGCCTAGCATTCCCCGGCACCTGGGAGGTTGTCACAATAGGGCAGAGGTGCAATGTCCGTTGGCCTGCATCTCTTCTGTGTCCATTGGGATGACTGATAGCAGACATGGGTAAAGAGCGAGGCAGGAGTACATTTAACCAGGGGACAAGCCTGGTCATGGCACAGAGATGTTGTTCGCCTGGCGTGCGGACATATCTCATGATCAAGGGCTGAGTCTCAACAGTTCGCAGTAAGGTGGCTGCTCTACTGCTTACGATACCCCGACTGAGAACTAAGTCTTCTACTAGTGGTTTCACACCTCAATGCCGTATGGGGTGAATATCGAACAGCTTCCCGCCCGCTTTGATAGGCGGACGGCAGAGACCTCTTTCTGCGGCTCAACCGGGTTGGGCTGAGATGCGAGCCCCAGGTCCCAACCATATCGTAGCTTCCCATCGCAGTGGTGCTGAGATTTAGGGCGGGATTCCGGCTTAGAGGCATTCGGCCGTAATCCCTCAGATGGTAGTCTCGCACCATTGGCTTATCAGTCAAGCACATGGGCCAAATGTCTGAGACCTGTGATTCCTCTCGAATTTAGCAGGATTACCGCAGCAACGCCCTGTTATTAGTAGGGTAAAACTGACCTGTCTTCCGAGGGTCTAATACCAGCACCCGTTCCCTATTAGACCCAACGAATCAAGAGAGAGCTTTTTAGTCAGTCAATGACCAAGTGTCTGAAACCTACGATTCCTCTAGGGTTGAGCAGGGTTACCGTAGCAACGCTCTTTCATTAAGAGGGTAAAACTGACCTGTCTTTCGTGGGTCTAATTCCAGCACATGTTCCATATTAGACCCAGCGAAGATGCTCCTGGCCTGTCAGTCATTACAGTAACTGGAGCATACAAGTAACAGGAGTTTACATCTAATGTTCGCCATGATAAACTATTGCTCTACCACTATGCTAATCAGATGGCAAGCTGGATGAAAAACTAAAGAATATTCTGAAGTGCTCGAGGAACAGATTGTTGTGCAGGCAATTGAACTGGGCATGGTGCGATTCAAACTAAAAAAACAATTGATAAACAGTGTATTTATACCAACTCTGTATTAACTTTGTCAGACTTGGTCTTTATCCAATACTCTAAAGAGGAAAATTTGACCTTGGAGCAGTCCGAAGACTGGCAGAAGACAGAGTTTCCTACAGACAGGCTGTCATGAGAACGGCGTTCTGCAAAGGACATGCTACATAATAATGAGGAGAGAGGGAAATATTGATGTCTGAGAAAGGTCATTAATGTCACCAGGAGAGATTAAATGAGAAATGAGGACATCAGAAATATGTTAGGAACTATACCTTGTACTGAATATGTCCCTAGACAGATTTTACAATAGTTCAGCCATCTAATGAAATTGCTGCCTTATCAGATCCCTCTGCATGCTTGCAAAACATGAAGTTCTATCTACAGGACACGATGGAGAGGAATAAAGATAAAAGATGAAAATAAATAAGAGTAATTCTTCATTGATATAAGTTTACAACAACTGACACAACACATATGGCATAAGAAAGGTGACTTCAGCTTTATAGGACACTCACTAGCGCAAGAGGATGGTCAACTGAACTGGTTGAAGTTTGCTTTTCAGACTATATCAAAGCTTTTTCAATGACTTATTTTTCTTACATCATCATGTTGTTCAGTCCTGAGACAGGTTGTGAGGTTCTCTGAGCATGTTTCTCCATTTGACTCTTTCCTCTGCAGCTTTTTTCATTTCACCGCTTTAATGCCTCTGCATACCTGGAATGTAAAGGTAAGTCTTGGTCGTCCCCTTCCTTTTTTCCCTTGAATCTTGCCCACTAGTGTCTTCTGTGGAAGATTTTCATGTCAACTCAATCTTCATTTCTGTATCATTTTCAAAATTTTTTTGTTTGTGTCTACTTCAGTGAGGACAGTGTCATTGGAACTTATGTTTTTGTCCAACTCACTCTTTATATTCTACATTTTCTACATTAAAGCCACATTTTAAACGCTTCCAAGTTTTTGTCATCCTTCTTTGTCGAAGTCCATGTTTCAGCCCCCATACAGTGTAATTGGTCATAAATGAATAATGATTTTTCTTTTCCTCAGCTCCATCATGGATATTCTTTGAGGTTAGCCATTTCTGTTTTCTCTGAAGGCCTTTTTTGCCAATGCAACCACTGTCCTAATTTCCATCTTATTGTGTTCATCCTCTGTGTTGGTTTGTCCCAAATGTGTAAACTTCTGTTCTTGTTCGATTATTTCTCCATTATATTCACTATTTTGTTTTGCATGATACTTGTAATTTGTAGATATTTGTTTTTTTTTAGAAATAATTGTTTAAATATTGTACAATTTTCTTTCTTTTGTAGTTAACAGAAGTTTATTATGTTTCTGCTACTCCATGTACAGACTATCAAAGCTTCTGATATTGCCACGGTGAAAAAGCTAGGAAAACCACCACACTTGATCACCAGGATCATGGACTGCTGTTTGATCCTTTTTAGACGCAAGATTGATTTTCTGGAACCTGATCCAGAAAGGCCATGCCCAAAACCATCCTGGCTGGAAGCTATGAAGGTATCTATGATTATTGTGCTACACCAATAGTGACTACTTTCATCTCTGATTTCCATCCTACAATTTCCAAACTTTTTAAGAGGATATGATCTGTCTATGACATATTTCGCAATGATCAGTCATCATTAGCAAGAGAATCAATTGAATTGGAAACATTCCACCAATAACAGTGATCTTTAGCAAGAGAATCACTTGACTTGGAAACATTCCACCAATATCAGTCATCTTTAGCAAGAGAATCAATTGAATTGGAAACATTCCACCAATAACAGTGATCTTTAGCAAGAGAATCACTTGACTTGGAAACATTCCACCAATAACATCTTTAACAAGCACCATGTTCAGGAAACACTTCATCAATTACAACTATTTTAATCAAGTTGTTGTTCAAAGTTGTTGATTTTCACTCTTTATAATGTTTCCGTAGTAGCGGGTTATACTGGCTCTTCATATATTCCAAAACATACTAAAGAAGGTGGACCTGTGTTCTCCTAGCTCTAGTGCAATGCAAGCCTGCTCAGTAGAATTCCCACTATTGATACCTCAGTTTCGATCCCCACCTCATTGGCCAGACTGCTGTAGCACCTCCTGTTTCCAGGAAAAATTGCGGTGGGGTCATGGTTAGTGAATGTCACCTGACCCTGATGTTACGCTTAGCTCTCATCAAGTTTAAAACCTACTAGTTTTAGTATTTGGCTTCGTCCAGGAAATAATATAATTTTTTAATAGACACCGTTCGATAGTAAACAGAAATGAAGCCACAAATTTTAATAACTAAGATAAAAAGAAGTACTCTCCTTTAGAAAATATATTAACTCATTATCTTTTGTCAGAATGCCTGAGCGGTTCAAAACCCTGCTCTCAGGTCACGGTCCATTTCTCCCCTCACCCACACCCTAGCCATCTATCCCTTTACCATCTCTTCTGTACTCAACCTGCCCAAATACTTTAAATTAAAATTGTATTTTGAAGAGAGAATAAAAAACTTACATTTTAAGATCAAACAACAATTCATTTACTAATTCCTGAAGAATCCAAACATTTAAAGTTCTCAAATTCATGTAATGTCCTTTTAAAAATATATTACTAAATGAACTATTGTAAGGATGGCCAAGTGGTCTAAGGCACTAAGTTCAGTACACAGGCCACTTCTCCCCTCACACCCAAACCTTCACCTCCTCACTTGTATACTCAGCCTGCCCAAATCCGTAATAAATTTACGATACTTTAAATACAAATTTTGTCTTGAAGAAACAATAAAAAATTTGCCTTTTTACAGTTGAAGAACGATTCGAAAATTTAATGATCATGCATGCACAATTTGGTCTAGCAAAGTGACGTTGACAAATTTAAAGGTCATGCATGCACAATTTGACCAAACAAATTGGGTCATGTTCCTAGTTTTGGCAGTAAAAATTCTTTGTGCAACCATATTATGCCCATAACTCATGAAGATAACAACATAGGAATTTGAAATATTGTGCGCTGACCTACAAATCAGCCATAGAATGTTCAGTGACAATTTCAGCTTGATATGTCTTTCTGTTTGCAAGTTAGGCATCTTCAAACAAATATAAAAAAATACAAACTTTGAGATTTATACTATTAAATCCTGGAAACACTTCATGAGATTTATGGTATTCATTCTTGGAAATACTCCATCAATTACAGCCATGATTATCAAATTAATAATTTGTCCAGAAAACATTCCATCAGTGCTAGCCATGTTTATCACTTTAATAACATGTAGCAAACATTCCATCAATGACAGCCATGGTTATCAAGCTATTAATTTATTCTGGATACAATCAATGACAGTCATCTTTATCAACAGAGTAATCTAACTTAACTTAACATCTTTATACTGGTTTAGAAGACTCTGCAGAGTCTGTATACAACCAGTTCCAATTACATCATCTTGCTCTAGAAGCTGTACGCATCCAATCTATTCTTAAATGCATTAACCGTCCCAGCCTCCACCACCTCACTTGGCAATGCATTCCAAGCATTCACAACTCTCTGGCTAAAAAAATACTTCCTAATATCTAATTTGGACCTCTCCTTAGTCAACTTGTAGCTGTGTCCTCTTGTTCTTGTTGGTGGTTGTATTTTTAAAAACTTGTTATAGTCTACTTTATCCATTCCTCTGATCATCTAATACACCTGTATTAAGTCACCACGAATTCTTCTCTCTTCTAGACACTGTAGGCTGGTTCTTTTTAATCTTTCCTCATAACTGTAATTCTGGAATCCCACTATCAGCTTTGTCACTCTTTTTTGTATTCTCTCCAGCATATCTATATCCCCTCTCTGATAAGGACTCCACACATGTACACAGTACTCCAATCTATGTCTAACTAATGCTTTATACAGTTTGACTATCACCTCCTTGCTCCTATGTTTAATATTTCTTTTTATCATCCCTAACATTGCATTTGCCTTTTTTACTGCTACCTGAACTTGCTCCCTAGCCGTACATGTATGATCTATTATAACCCCTAAGTCCCTTTCTTTATCAATCTTTCTAATATTGTTCTCTCCCATTCTGTAATTATGTTCCATATTGGATCTACCCATGTGGATGACTGTACATTTATCTACATTAAATTCCATTTGCCAGATTACAGACCATTCTCGAATTTTATCTAAATCCGACCTCAATATACCCACTTCTGCTTTAGATGAGACACTACTGCATAGTTTTGTATCATCAGCCAGAGAAAGAATGGCAATCATGAGGAAACTTGCTGGCACAAGCTGGGAAGCAGACGAAAGTATACTAAAGAAATTGTACACTGGAAGAGTGAGACCAGTTCTCGAGTATGGCATTGCGGCATGGACAACAGCAGCAAAGGCGAACTTTAATAAAATTAGCAAACTCCAAAACCAAGCCATGAGAGTTATAACAAGAGGCATGAAGTCAACGCCAATTGTAGAACTTGAAAAGATTATAAAACTGCAATCCATGACCGACAGAAGAGACTGCAGAGCCCAGCAGCAATCAGAGAAACTCAAAAGACTGACTGACCATCTAATGCACAAGAGACTAAACAATTTCGGAAATGGGAAACTGAAGCGGAGAAACTTTGCAGAAATAGCCAAAGCAAAGATGCACGAAGACCCAATGAACGCACTAACAACACCAAAGCCCATCCCTACTGTACGAAAACCTACCTGGAGGCAGCATATATTTCCTGAGGTGGTAGAAAATATACCAGGTATTGGAAACAAAAACTGCCAGACTGAAAAAGAAAGAAGAGACACTACCCTGAGTTATATAACGGAAACCTACCCAAGCATGGACTGGACCCATGCATACACCGACGGTTCTGTAACAAATACAACACAGAACGGAGGGGCAGGAGCATTTCTGAACCTACCAAATGGCAGAAAAATAACACTGTCATTTGCTACTGGAAAATACACAAGGCCGTAGTCACAGCACTGAAAAGCCAGAAAAACACTGAACTTAATGATTTAAGATCAGCACTCTGTCAACTATGCCAGCAATCCACACCAAAAAGGGTAGTGGTGCAGTGGGTTCCATCTCACTGCAACATCCAAGGCAACGAGGAGGCAGACAGACTGGCAAAAGAAGGTGCAAAACTACCACAACCAGATACTAGTATGACATACTAAGAGTCAAAACGTCTTATTAAAGCTAGATACATGACCAAATGGGAAACCGAACATACTGGCTACACAAAAAACGATGCCTATTATCAGTTGAACAGAAGAGAGCAGGTCGTGGTCTTCAGACTTCGCACTGGACACAATAGACTGAGGTACCACCTATTCAACAAATTGAAGATAGGTGGCACTGACGAATGCCAGTGTGGTACCGGGAAAATGACCGCTGAGCATCTGCTGCAAAACTGCCCGACATACGAGGATCAGAGAGAGCATCACCCGTGGCAACACTAGACAAGCTCTATGGCAGTGTCGACAGCCTCAGGATGACCGCTGCCTTTTTCGAACAAATAATGGTTACTGTCTGGCTGCATACGATGAAGAAGAAGAAGAAGTATCATCAGCAAATTTTGCAATAATGGATCCCATACCTATGTCCAAATCATTTATATATATCAAAAACAAAATTGGTCCCAAAACCGAGCCCTGTGGCACTCCACTTTTTACTTCGTACTCTTACTCCTTATTTATGCCCACCCTCTGCCTTCTTCCGGTTAGCCAATTTTCAATCCATTTGGCAACTTCCCCACCTATTCCATGTGATTTTAACTTTCAAAAAAATCTTTGATGAGGTACTCTATCAAAGGCCTTTGCAAAATCCAGATAAATAACGTCCACTGGCTCCCCTTTATCTATCATTTTGGTAACCCTTCCATGAATTCTAATAGATTTGTTAAGCATGATCTCCCTCTGGTAAACCCATGCTGACTATTTCTAATTAGATTAAATTTATCTAAATGCATTACAATGTTTTCTTTGATTATTGACTCTAACAATTTACAGACTATGCTCGTTAAGCTCACAATGTCTATAGTTTGCTGGATCTGCTTTTTTGCCCTTTTTGAATAAGGGGATCACTCCCGCATCTTTCCAATCATATGGAACAATCCCTTGTGCAAGTGATTGAGTAATAATATAGCCAATGGTTTTGCTAATTGGTCTCTAATTTCAAACAGCAATTTTGGATGAATACCATCTTGACCTGGACATTTATCCACTTTCAACCCCTCCAATTTTTCAGTCTTGATCCTATGAGCAAGTTTCTTTTCAAAGTCTATTTTTGCTGTTTTATTCGCTTTCTGAGATATGTATTGCTTGTCCAAATATTTTAAATATGTTTCTTTTGATTTACCTGCCTCTATATATTTTTTCCATGCTTTATTTTTAGCTCTTCTACATTTAACTACAATTTTAATTATCCACTTTTTACGCTTGAGGTTTACCTCCCTATATGGAACACATTTCTCTTTTAGCGTTTCGAGAACTGTTTTAAAACTCTCCCACTCCTGTTCAACGTCTGTTCCTCTGACAATATCTTCCCAGATTATGTGGTTCGCTGCCTCTTTCATCCTCTTAACATCTGTCTTAGAGTAGTCATTTGTTCGCGTGTTTATGTTTACTTCTTTCCCTGCAATAAGATCCCATCGGATGATTTGATGGTCACATGAGCCAAACAGTTCCCCAACGGTAACGTTTTCAATCATATTTTCCTCTGTAGTAAAAACTACGTCGAGTATGTTTTTGCCTCTGGTGGCTGCTTCTACATGTTGAATTAAAAAATTTTCAGTTATGCACTTAACAAAAGGTTTTGACTCTACAAGTGCTTCTGCCATATCCCATTTTATTTCTGGAAAGTTGAAATCCCCCATTAATAATAATTTCCTATCACTTGCCTTTACTATGCTACTAATCAGCTCCTCATCTTCCTCCTTTTGACTTGATGAACATCCATAGCAAACTCTAATCACTGTTTTTTCACCCCCACTTTCTATTTCACCCCATACACTTTAATTTTTGTTACCACATGATAAATCCTCTCTGCTCGTTATATTAACAGAATTTATACAGTATAATAAAACACCACCCCCCCCCCCCCCCCCCCTTTAACCTTGTCTCCAACTATCCTATCTTTCCTTAACATTGTATATCCCTCTATTTCAAGTTCACCAACTGCAATGTCCTCAAATGCCCATGATTCTGTTAACCCTATTATTTCTGGTTTTTCTTCTTCTACATACAGTTCCAATTCTTCTCTTTTATTTACTATGCTTCTCACATTTGCATACAAACATTTTAGTTTGCAATTTTGTTGTTTTTCAACTTTTCGCTTTTGCTGCATCATTTTAATGTTTGCTTTTCCACTACTTAATTTCCACTTCTCTGACCCAAACTCTCCCCTTTGACTACATCCTCTATTGCACCCTATTTTAGGCCTATCTTTAGTTTTATACTTTCTATCCTGGAAGTAATCCACCAAATCTGCAGTTTGCATCCACTTCTTTAATAGTTTGGTGATAGTTATAGTTTTCTTCATTATATTGATCACATCTTTGTTTTGGCAAATAATCATGGATAAATCCAAAACATTTTCTCTGTCCATATGTTTAACTCAAGAACCAGTATTGTAATGTTATTTATCAAATAAAATTATTTTCAACCTTTCACAGCTCATGGGCCAGATGAGCTTTCTACAAAGTTTAGTGGAATTTCCTAAAGATACAATTACAGGAGAAATGGTTGAGGTAATGGAGCCATTCATGCGTATGGAAGATTACACCTTTGAATCTGCCCTAAAGGTGAGTGATTATATCTTGATCTTGATGACCTGTTCCTCAGCGTAGCTACAGGTCCAAACTTTGTCTCCAGAGGACCCTATATTTTTTGCCATGGAAGTCTAGTGCAGGGTAAGCCCTCCTACAGGGGCGTCTCAGATGTTGTTGTGTGCAGCAAGGAAGGGAGTCTGACTAACGCATTGGAGGTCTTTCCCGCAGTCTCTTTTTACCTCAGGGTAACAGATTTCTGTCGCAGTTCTCCTTCGACCATCATTTCGTCACAACATGTAATCTGCCCATCTAGGGTTTGCCTTGTCTGCATAGATTACTGCATCGTTCACCAAGGACAATTGTCATGTCAGAATTATGGAGCATTTGTAAATGTTGGTTTTGAAGAGTGATTCCAACCAAGTGTCTCTCAAGAGAGGCATGGGTCACTCTCAGTGTCCTCCAGTGATTTTGTTAATGTCCATGTCTCAGCACCGTAGCACATATCAGGGAGCACAGTGGAATTGAATAGAGAGGCATATAGGTTCTGGTCTTGGCAACCGTCCAGGACCATGTTAATGGACGAGAAGGCTGCGCAGTTCGCACGGCGATGTCCTGTCAATTCAGGTTCCACATTATTCTCCATATTGTCATGCTATATGGAAAGTAATAATTATTCAGTCATGCAACAATTAAAGCATTGTAAAGAATTAAGTGATAAGAAAGCACCAAAGCCAGTAGTGCCGCATCACTATGACTTCCTACAACCTTTCTGTTTGCTTATTGTTTGTTCACAATGATCTTCAATATGGTAGAATTTCCTCTGTGCATTACTTTCTTTCTATCATCGACAAAGACGTGTTGCATTAGATGTCTTTAATTTTTGCTGTTATAGATAGTATTTGCTCGAGCTGTTCCATACATTTGTTAGCTTCATCTCATATATGATATTTATAGCAGGGGTTGCTAGCTTTACGAGGGATAATTGTTCAAGTGTTGCATTTTTAGCAACTCTCCCTACCCCTCACATCCACTCTCTTACACCCCCGAGACGTTGATGTTCATATTACTTTGCACTAACAGATACACATCCATGTTTATCATTAAAGACTAGCAAGAACCTGTCAATAACGACGACTTTAAATTACAATTTTGTCATGATGGAAGTAAATAAAAAGCATGTTGTGATTGATATAATTGTCTCTTCTTTTTTTTTAACCTGCAGCTCATTTTGCAGCCATCTTATCATTTTGGACCTCCATAATAATGGAAGTATACAAGTGCTACTATGATGTCTTAGTCTTAGTCTTTTGTTTCGTTGTATCAAATGCCCACAATGAGTAGGTTTACTCTTTTGTGTGCCCTGAAAAGGGTTGCAGTAGCTTTCCTCACATCCTGAGCGGGGATGGCATGGGCCAGTGGTTAAGGGACACGGCTCACAAGCCAAGGGTGCTGGGTTTAATCCCCATCACAGCACTGGCCACTACCCTGGGGAAGCAAACCCGTAAAATGGAGGTGGAAGCAGACCCTTACATAAAATGCATGACGAAGTCAGATGCACTGGGCTGACAGGCGCAAAATAAAAACAGGGAAACACACATCCCCTTGGGAAATAGAGAAATAAAGCGAATGCAAAACAAAAACCACCCGAGCGGGCTTATGAAGGTGGACCAGGGTCCTCCAGGTGGTTGTGCTATGCTTGACTTCATCTGTGTGTTGCTCACTACTACGAAGATCACGTTGATCCCTCACCCCTCACAGCCTGTTTCCAGGGAGGGCTACGAGGAATCCAAGGTGAGGGTCTTGGCCAGTATATTTTGCCTGACCCTGACTAACATGTCTGATCATTATGTTGTGCCTGACCAGACATTAGTTTTCCTTCTCTAGTCTTAGTCTTAGTCTACCTGTACTTCTACAGGGACAGATGCACTTGTGTAGGTCCTAGCTCTGACGTGAGTTGGCTGAAGTCAGGAGGAGGATTTCCTGCTTAGCTGGCTAGGCCTTAGCTGTTTATTACACCGCTGCGTTGAGACAAGTGCCACGGAGTGTGGTTAACCGATGTGCAAGTCCATCTTAATAGACTCAAACACTAGAGCAAAGTAGACCCACAGCCTGTTAGTCGCAACCTATGCTGCTCTTAACAAACCACCTAAACATGGCTGATGTTATGTCATGTTACACAGTCGTCTCTTATGACATGCTCTCTGTGAGGCCTAGGTGTTATTCATGTCATACACAGAGACCACTGTGATATAAACAATTTAAATGTCACATGTTATCTTTCATTGCACAGTAATTTTTTTAGATTTGACATCAAGGGAGTTCATCATTCCCATGACATCAGAAATTCTCCCTTGACCTGGATTTAACAGAAATTCTCTGATGTAAACAGCACATACCAACTGTCAAGTGTGCAAAATTTCATTATCCTCCGACTTATAGTTTCCTCAGTAGATCGTTGAAAACATAGCGTGTGATATATGGAATCCATCTAGAGTTGATCAGCAAATGGTGATTCGGTTTCTAATAGCTGAAGGATGTCAACCAGTTGACATTCATCGCAGAATGCAGGCAGTGTATGGTGGCAAAAGTGTGTCGAAGACAATAGTGAAGAACTTGACAACGATGTTTAAAGAAGAACGTGAGTTAATGCAACAATATGCATCTGACCTGGTCTCGGAAGATCTTTTGTTAACTCACGTCCTTCTTTAAACATTGTTGTCCAGTTCTTCACTGTTGTCTTTGACGTCATCATGCGCATCGAATGTATATTCACTTGTTGCAGTTTGGTCCGTTTCATTTGAACACGCCTCGTAGTTTTTTTAATAATTTCCAGGTGTGTGGTAATGTTGCTGGGCTGTGCTCATGGACACAAGCAATGGCATTCTTCTATGGTATCAACAAGGAGGTTCTTCCTCTCAAGGTATAAAGCTGTAATTATCTGCTATGATTTATTTACGGTGCTTTTTGCGATACTGCTTAACTTACTTAATCTGTAATATTTTGGACTTAGTTGTCTCCTTTTTATCTTCAGCAAAGATTTTATACTATACTATAGATATTTTACTAAACTATCCAAAACTAAATGTAGAATATAATTAACTACAGACATTTAACATGTGAGGCTGAACATTTGTGTGAGATGGATTATAGTTGCATAAGTTATTGTTATTTATTTACACAATTATTTTTTAAATCACCTGACAATTATTCACCTTTGTACCAATACATGAATAAAACAATGACTTTTCATTGAAGGTAGTCTGCATAGAAGGATGTTAAAAAATTTGTCAGCTAATTAGGTGCTGTAGTCTTAAGAATATTCACATTTTGCTGAAAGCATGTGAAATTCAAAGGATTTTGGAATCATGTGCGGGTTCAGCAGAAAGGATAACTTGAGAGGACGGAGCAGAAGTGTGTACAACTAGCGAGCTACATGAACCATCAGTATGTACACTCTTTGCCATTTGCTGAAAGGGACTGAGAATGCTATGGGTCTGACCGAAGTGCAATGTTGTTGATTCTTAACAGAAAAGAAGTGAAGTTGATAAGTGCCCAAAATATGATCAACGTATGAAAATACTACACATTTTCACAAAGAAAATAGGAGATCAACGGATCCTAAACGCCGTTAGGGAAATTGACTGGAAGGAAAATTCGGATGTTGATCCAGAATTTACGTCCTTGGCGCAACTGGTTGAATTGGGTGTTAAACAATGGGCAGCGAGAAAGAAACACCACACGGGGATCCAAAGACGTCTGGTTAACCAGCACAAGCCGGAATGGTCAGTCATCACGTGCTGGCAGACTGAGAATGAGATCTGAGTGCGTATGGACATGTCCCGAGTGCGATGAAGATGATTCGATGACTAACTAACTAACAAAGAACCCATGATGTCCATAGAAACACTTTTCAAAATGAATAGTAAAATGTATAAATTTCCACTACGAAACAGTTAATAAATTTTGAACAATTTTTAATGAATAAATATGCAATGGTCACTCATATACCCCTCATAATGTTGAACTGATAACATAATAAAGTCCTTAACACTTCTTCCCCCCATAGGCACCATTAGCTTGAGACAACCTGTCTGTAAATGCATTTAAACAAAGAAGTTATCCATATGGGGGTTTGGATTACAGAAGGTCTACTAAATTCAAATAATGTTTTTGAAGAATCAGTGGTAGTGTAGTTAAGATAACTCTTTCTTGGTCATTAGACATGAATTCAAACCCTTATAAGACCTAGGTTCTTACTATCAGAGATGAAACAAAAACTGAACCTGTTCATTGACTGTCGAGGCAAACGGCTTTTATTTCTCAGATCTGTAATTCCTTCCGACAGACCCCAGTAATGAGGAAAAAAGTCATAATGTTAGTTATGGCTTGGCCTCGTTCGTTCTAAATCTCCCGCTACCAAACCCTGAAAGGGCTTAAGTAGCAGAATGTAGTCCAGAGAACGGAATGCGTTGTGTTGTAGTTTACAGCTTGACTGCAATATTTGCACCTTTTGGTCCAACACATCCGACTTCAGCAAGCATTTTTTGAGTACCGGGTTAGCATTCCCTCTTCCATCCCTTCTCCTTAGCCAGTCTGCCCTGCTACAGCCTGTTATCCAGGGTCACCATGGGAAAGGGTCTTGGCAGCTCTGTTTTGCTGGTCATGACGCTAGCAGTCAGCAATGGGTCGCTGACCACTGCAGCTCATGTGCTGCTCAGCATCTTGATCCCATAATGTTAGTTATAACTTTTTAAATTTCATATTTTAACGAGTACAAGGTCCCAGTTGGATTTGACATTGCTTTTGCTCAATTTTTAGGCCAACTTAATAAAGCAGGAAGCCAGGTTAATAGTTGCCAGTGTGGAACTCTCAGATGTGCAGAAAACATTAGATGAAAAGCAAGCTGAGTTAAATGTTGTCCAGGCCAAATATGATGGTGCAATGGCCAAGAAGAAGGTATGTTTACTTTAATTTCTACTTGTTGTCTCCATTTTGTTTTGTTCTGTTCCTGATAATCGACTTCACTGCACTCAGGGCATACCCATAGGTGCTTAGTTTCTCTCAGCATATTTGAAAAGGTGTGGTACTGGTGATTCCTGCAACTGTTTGATTGTACACACTTTTGCCTCATCCTCTCTTGTGTCCCAGTTTGCTCGAACCTTATTCGATGTCAAAGATCTGCAGTATGTGAATTGTTGATTCATCTATTATTGTGTCATCATCTAACAGGCAGTCATTGATAGACTGCAAAATGTCATTCCTATCAATTTCAAGTGGTGCTCTTTCATTTACCTGAACCCCAGAATGACCTGGACAGTAGATCCACAGCAACCCTTTGAAACACTCTTATGAAAGCCAAAGTACTTTGTTATTTGCAGTGCTTGTTTCTGTAAGAATTTGAATTTTTAATGATAAGGTTACTAGCTCCATGCACACCTAAGTTAGTTGCCGACTACAACATGCTTAGAAAATTGCAGTGGTTCTTTTTTTTTTGCTATTTCCAATCTGTACAGGTATTTTGTACTTTAATAGCAGCAATAAAATAGTTTATTATATCTTTTTTGATCAAAGGAGATAGTTTTATTTGTTATAATTAGCAATATAATTATAATTTTAAATTAACAAATTTAACTATTTTACAAAAAAATATTTTCACCTCGATATTCTCTTCATCTTCATCGCTACCAACAGAAGTAAGTTCTAATTGGTATTTTAGCAACATTTACTAATTTTACTTTTATTTCAAGAAAACAATTCTTGTCACTCTTCTACCAGGCCCTGATTAGAAAGTTTAAATTCTTTTATTATAAAAATATTGTTATGATTTCTTTTTTCTCGGTTCCTTTCATCTTCTTACTACCAACAGCCATGACAGTTGCTGTGCATATTATTGTTTATGTATGAAGCTGCTTATCCTGAGTTCTTCATTCCTGACTATGTTTCTTTGGTAGCAGGTTGCAGTGGTTCTTCTTATATTCTGAGAGGTGCTGAAGAGGATGAACGAGTCTTCCTGACTATAGTGCAATGCAGAGCTTTTCAGTAGGAAGATGATTGTAAGGATCACTGTGTCGTTCCCTACTTAATTGGTCAGACTGCTGTAGCGCAGCCTGTTTCCAGGAGCATGAGTGGACATGAAGTGGAGTCTTAGTCAATATGTTGCACCTGACCTTGTTTAGTCTTGGCTTCCACATTGACTATCATTAACATATATTGTTGTATTGGTTGTCTAGTCCATTGTCTTTGGTTTTTTTGGTGGTGTTCTGTTGAGTGTTTTGTGATTTGTGAAGTGTTTAGTGATTTGTGATTTGTTAGGTGTTTTCATTTGTTCCTTGTCTTTGACAAAAGCATTGTGGTCATAAAGTGAGTTTCGTTTTGTTTCTGTCCTCGTGGAGTAACTAAACCATACCTATAAATGCTTTTTATCTACCTTTAACCTTCAATACCATCACAGCTTCGAATTATTTTTACATTAACATAGAACAAATATTATAATTTATAAATAAGAAATATAAATTATCAGGCAAAATAATGACAAAAACTGCAAAACCACATGAATGCGCTTGGGACTAACTGTGCTAAATACAAAATACGAATTAGCGAGAACAAAACAGAAACTATGATGATCAGTAGAACTCCTGGGCCACTCAAGATAAGTCTAAATGATATTGCTCTTCAACAGGTCGATGAGTTCAAGTATTTGGGCAGTATTTTTTCAGCAGACGTTAGGATCAACAATGAAATCGAGACAAGGTGTCAGAAAGCATCTGCGGTGACTTATCAGCTGTCCCCATTGCTTAGACATCCGAGTATTAGTTTGGCAACAAAGCAACAGCTGATAAACAGTATATTTATGCCGATTTTGTGCTACCAGTGCCAAACATGGCCTTTGTCAAGGGCGTGCGAGAGCAGAATTTCGACTTGTGAGATGAAGTGTTTGAGGAAAGTCATCGGTGTTACCAGAAGAGACAGAATGTGGAATGACAACATTCGAAGTATGGTCAGCACTACGTCTTGTGCCGAATACATTTCCAGGCATAAAATAAGTTGGTTTGGTCATCTCATGAGAATGCACCCTGATCATCTTTCACTGATGGCTTACAATGCTGGTAGATCTGGCTACATGGCAAGAGGGTGGCTGCAAGGTAGGTGGATAGATGACATTAGAGTGATTGTGCAATGACAAGGGCTCACATTGACCGACGCAATGCACTTGGCGCAGGATAGACGACTCAAGCTCCCCACGACGCTAAACGGCACAAGTGGAAAGAAAACTAACTAAAAATGACAAATAGTTGTTAGCTGAGACATCCCTGATTGTCTTCATGTCTGGTTTTAACAAATTTTTTCTGATCTCTTTAATATAGACATTGATGGAAGATGCAGAGTTGTGTAGAAATAAAATGAGTGCCGCAACACAACTCATTGGTGGTCTGGGAGGTGAACAGATCAGGTGGACAGCTCAGAGCTTGGAGTTTCGAGATCAGATTACTCGGTGAGAGATTGCAAATAGGCGTATGAATTTTTGCTCCATGTCTATTCCAGGTCCACTTATATGGTGGAAAGAATTGGTCCACCGAGCACTACTATGCATGTTGTAATATTCTTCCTCTAGTTCCTGTTTGAAAATGAGTTGTTGACTTTTGTATTCTTTAATCATATATAGAGAGGACAAAGCAGGAGTGTATACAACCAACGAGTTGCAGGAACCATCCACATCCTTTGCCATCTATTGAGAGAGACTGAGCACCTATGGGTATGCCTGGAGTGCAGTGAAGTCAGTTCTAAGGAACAGAACAGAATATAGAACAGTGTTCTTCAATCTGGGCTCTAACGCCCACTAGTAGGCGAATTTAGCTTTCAGGTGGGCGGTAGCAAAATAATTACATGGTATATTAAAAACACAACCCGAGGAAACTATGGCACGATACCAGCAACCAACAAAAGTGAACATTTTTAGAACCTGTGATTTTCCCGTGGCAACATAGAATTATTAGACATGGACGGTTACCCAAATCTCTAGTCCTTCAAGTCTTCTTCTTTTTTCTTCTTCGTTCGTTCTCAATCTCCCACTACCAAACCCTGAAAGGGTAAGTAGCAGAATGTAGTCCAGAGAACGGAATGCGTTGTGTTGTAGTTTACAGCTTGGCTGCGATATTTGCACCTTGCGTTCCAACACATCCGACTTCAGCAAGAATTTTTTAGTACCGGGTTAGCATTCCCTCTTTGATCCCTTCTCCTTAGCCAGTCTGCCCTGCTGCAGCCTGTTATCTCTCTCTCTCCCTCCCTTCCTTCCTCCCTCTCTCTCTCTCTCCCTCCCTCCCTCCTTCCCTCCCTACCTCTCTCTCTCTCTCTCTCGTTTTAATTTTGCTAGTATTCTTAATCTTTGTATTCTTAATCTTCAATATCATTTATCCATCTGGCTCATCTAGAACATAGGGACTCTCTGGTTGTTGCTGCTCCCCATTTATTCTTATTCTTTGCCGTCCTCTTTTCCACCCATGAGACCCTGATTGAACTGTCTTCTTCCTCAAAGCCAGGTATTCCTTGGTCTTTCCAATTGTCTCCTTCCCTTTGGGTTCCAGTCTAGTGCATGATTGGTTAGGCTGTCTGACTTCTTTCTAAGAGTATGGTATATCTATCCACATTACCTACTGCATTGGTTGTTGCCTTCTTCTTTGCCACATTTCTGCATTTACCATTACCTTTGGCCATCTAACATGAAGTATTTGATGATGCCACTTGTTGACAAAAGTCTTTAGTCTGGAGATTCTTTGGCATTCATCCTGAAAAGGACATTGTGATGTTGTGTCGTAATTTGCAGTGAGGCAGCAATAACTGTGCGTTTTGGCCCAACACATCCGATTCTGAGCCTGCTTTTTTATTATCAGGTTTGATCCCTATCCCTTGGCTAGACTACACTTGTGACTAATGCCGCCTGTTCCCAGGGCCGCCATGTGAAGGCAGAATAGGGTCTTGGGCAACTAAAGTTCGCTGGCCCTGATGCAAGCTGCCGGCTATGAGTTGCTGGCTGCTGTCAGCTCATGCACTGCGTCATCTTGCCCTTCTCCTTCTTCTTCTTTGCATTCAGGATCTTCTGGTCATGCTATATCTGCAGGCCAGTCGCCATGATGAAGTCTGTAGTCTTCACCAGGTCGGAGCGGCTGCCCCACAGCTTTTGTCTCCTCGAGGCTGGGGGCCTGGCACCGCTCCTTTCTGGTTGTAACTTGTATGAGCAACACCATGACAATAGGGTAGACCATATGACCATATCCTGTTAATGCGTATGTGCCTTGATTTTTCCCGGTTCCTACGCCGTAGCTGACACACTCCGTCTTCGGCAGGTCGGGTTGCCTTGCCCTCCAAGTCTGGATGTGATATACTTTGTCACATGCTATGTTTCAGAGCCATATAGCAGGACCAACATTAGTGTTAAACAGCTTAATCTTATTCTCCATGGAGAATGCTACTAAGTTCTATATTGGAGAGTTGACAGCAAATCTGGCCTTGTTATTCCTGGTGTTAACATATTGGGTTGTTCCTCTGTCTTGAATAATTTTTCTTCCCAGATAGGTACAATTTTACACCACTTCAATTTTCTGACAATTAACCTTTAAGGGGTATCTTTGTTTGTTATTTATTCTCATGTCTTTTGTTTCTGTCACACCTATCTGCAATCTCACCTATTCTGCTTCATATGTTATTTAGTCTACATGCACATATATGATCTGCAAAATCATTGTCTTCCTTTCGCATATCAAATGTACATTATTATAACAGGAGGCACGAAGTCAACGCCAATTGCAGAACTTGAAAAGATTACAAAACTGCAATCCATGACCGACAGAAGAGACTGCAGAGCCCAGCAACAATCAGAGAAACTCAGAAGACTGACTGACCATCCAATGCACAAGAGACTAAACAATTTCGGAAATGGGAAACTAAAGCGGAGAAACTTTGCAGAAATAGCCAAAGCAAAGATGCACGAAGTCCCAATGAACGCACTAACAACACCAAAGCCCATCCCTACTGTATGAAAACCTACCTGGAGGCAGATTATATTTCCAGAGGTGGTAGAAAATATACCAGGTATTGGAAACAAAAACTGCCAGACTGAAAAAGAAAGAAGAGATGCTACCCTGAGTTACATAATGGAAAACTACCCAAGCATGGACTGGACCCATGCATACACCGACAGTTCTGTAACAAACACAACACAGAACGGAGGGGCAGGAGCATTTCTGAACCTACCAAATGGCAGAAAAATAACACTGTCATTCGCTACTGGAAAATACACAAGCAATTTCAGAGCGGAGGCAGAGGCACTGAGGGCGGCAGTGGAAGAAATGGTGACAGGTAAAAGGAATGAAAGTCATATAGTTCTGCTTACAGATGCTTTGGCCATAGTCACAGCACTAAAAAGCCAGAAAAATTCTGAACTTAATGATTTAAGAGCAGTACTTTGTCAACTATGCCAGCAGTCAGCACCAAAAAGGGTAGTGGTGCAGTGGGTTCCATCTCACTGCAACATCCAAGGCAACGAGGAGGCAGACAGACTGGCAAAAGCAGGTGCAAAACTACCACCACCAGATACTAGTATGACATACGAAGAGTCAAAACGGCTTATTAGAGCTAGATACAGGATCAAATGGGAAACCGAACATACTGGCTACACAAAAAACGATGCCTATTACCAGTTGAACAGAAGAGAGCAGGTCGAGGTACCACCTTTTCAACAAATTGAAGATAGGTGGCACTGACGAATGCCCGTGTGGTACCGGGAAAATGACCGCTGAGCATTTGCTGCAAAACTGCCCGACATACGAGGATCAGAGAGAGCAGATGTGGCCATCACCAGTGGCAACACTAGACAAGCTCTATGGCAGTGTCGACAGCCTCAGGATGATCGCTGACTTTTTCTAAAAAATAATGGTTACTGTCTGACTGCGTACGATTAAGAAGAAGAAAAAGAAATGTACATTATATTCATGTTTGTCTATACTCTTATTTGCTGTATCACCCAGTCCATGACCATGAGAAAGATTGTTGGAGATAGTAGGTATCCCTGTCTGACCCCAGTTTGAACTGTAAATGGGTCGAACAATTTTCCTTTGTGGATTATTCTACTGACATAGAAATCATGTATAAGTCTGATATATTTGTCAATATATAATGTGGCTATTTCCAACTCCCATTTTTTTCTATTTAAATTCACATGCTCTCACAACAACAACAATACATGCACACATATAACATACAGCACATGAAAACTTTGGAGCAGGGTTCTACAAGAATAGCAACTACACAGGTGGCCCCAAGCTTGTATTTAAGAAGAACAAAACTATAACTATTTTTATTTATTTCCGTTGTGTTCAGTTTGACAGGGGATGTCCTAGTATGCACAGGGTTTTTATCTTATGCTGGGCCATTCAATCAGGAATTTCGGAACAAACTCATAAGTCAGTGGTCCGTAGAACTGGGGATCAAGAAAATTCCGTTCACAAAGAATATGAATGTTGTCAATGCACTTGTTGACACCACTACTGTAAGTTGGAAGTTGTGCTGATTTAGACTGGAAGAGGTTGCTAGAACTGGTTGCTGTATACACACACAAACACTTTCTGCAAGGAAGCTAGGGACTGGCTCACCCTGGGGGCCACTGTTCCCCTTCTCTCTCTTCTCGCCTCACTCTGTTTCATTTGACTCTGTCCTACAGTCACACTCTTGCACAACTTTCACACGCGCCCTCATGGTGAGGCCCTTCCATTGCACTTTGGTTGGGCTAGCTTCTGAGGGCGCACAAACCTAGCAATGGTACATACAGACGCACACATGCATCCAAGCACTGGTTTATGCGTCCTGATATCGCCCAATGGACTACGGTCTGGGGTGGAAAATGGGGCGCCTTCGCCAGTAGAAACTAGTGAGGCAAACATCTAAGCAAAAAAAAAAAAAAAAAAAGTTGCTGAATACAAGTTGGAGCTATACATTTTGTGTCATCTCTATTGGTATGGTAGAATCTATTTGGTTAAAGCCTGATTATAAACTATGGGTTTCTTTTTTACTTTTTTTTTTTGGGGGGGGGGGGGGTGGGGGGGGGGGTGTGTGTGTGTAAAGGTAGTCCCATAGCAGACATTGCTGTCGGGGGTGAAGAGGTGTTAAAGACTTCATTGTACGAGGTTCATTAGTCTCATTCTTCACTGTCTTTCCTTCTCTAAGAGTAAATCAGTTACACATGTACAGCTGGTTTGACTGGAGCATGCCCAGAAATGGGAGTTAACTTAACTTAACATCTTTATACTGGTTTAGAAGACTCTGCAGAGTCTGTGTACAACCAGCTGCATTTAAATTTCCTTGCTCTAAAACTATGCCCATCCAATCTATTCTTAAATGTATTAATTGTCTCTGCCTCCACTACCTCCCGTGGTAATGCATTCCAAGCATTCACCACTGTCTGAATAAAAAAATATTTCCTAATATCCAATCTGGACCTTTCTTTAGGTAATTTGTAGCTATGCCCTCTTGTTCTTGTAGGTGGTTGTATTTTTAACCCCATGCCTTAACCGTGAAAAAGTTGATCAACCACTATGCTAATCAGACATGTAGTGTAATGTGTAGTGTAGAAGGGAAGTGTGTAGTGTAGAAGGGAAGTGTGTAGTGTAGGGTAGTGCATGGCGTGGTGTGGTGTGGCAGGCAGTCTTCTAGAACTACTATACATACACATTTGAGAAATTGAGAAGAGGGCCGGAGATGCTGCATTGAATGAACTGGCAGCAGCCAGCAACTGATACCTCACTGCCTGCATCAGGGTCAGCGAACCACAGCTGACCAAGACCCTATTCTACCTCCAAGGGGCGACACCAGAAATAGGCTGCGCTAGTGTAGTCTGACTAAAAGAATAGGGATCACAGTGGAAAGGCAAACCTGGTTTTAAAAAAACCAACTGAAACTGAATTTGTCTGGTCAAAATGCGCAGATATCACATCACAATGTAATTTTTAGGACAAATACTGAAGAAGAAGAAATTGGTCAATTACTTTTTGTTTTGAATTAATTTTAGCTTGAGAAAAATACAAGGGAAAGAAGATGTTAATGATTTACATTACTTGGCAAATTTTTTTAAAAGTATGTGTGAATTTCAGATAGGTGAGTGGAATATAGAAGGTCTTCCCAGTGATGAATTATCAGTCCAAAATGGCATAATTACCACCAAAGCTTCTCGATATCCATTGCTCATCGACCCACAAGCTCAGGGAAAGAGCTGGATCAAAAGCAGAGAAAAGAAGAGACAGTTATTGGTAGGTGTTCTGAGATGTTTTTCTTGTTCTTTGTGCACTATTTTGGTTGCCTAAACTTTATGACTTTGGTTGTGAAGTTGTTGAATGTAGATGCACATTATTGTCAGACATATATTTTCTAATTGTATTGCTCCACTACTGCAGCTACCTCCTTGCAGGAAGCCTGTGAAATAGCAAGTACTTGATTATCTCTTGCGGTGGGGGCTTCTGTAGTAGTAATTAGTTTTCTATGATGAGGTTGCTAGTCCCATTCACAGCCCTCTCCAGTTACCTATTATTTTCTCTTCAATGAAGATTCAACAAACTTTGTTTCATTTCTTCACTTCACTATTCCCCATGCTGTTTTGTACACTAGGCACCAATGATTTTGCAGCTTTATCAAACAATATAAAAATGAAATGCCCTTGATTGCTGATCTGAACATAATTTGTGCAGGGTATCCACATTTTCTCCAGCCAATCAATTAATTGATCAATCAAAGCTGATCAGACCTCTCAGTACATAGGCCATTGACCACATCTCGCCAGCACACACCATCCTGGGCTACTCTTTTTATGCACTGCTAGCTAATTATTTCCATGTGTGGGTCCTGAGAACTCTGTTATGAGATGAAAGAACAGGACCACTGTACTCTACTATGCATATCATCAAACGAGACTAAAGAGAGCTGTACATGTGGCTGGTCACTCATCGTGAAAAACATCACTACTATAACCACCACCACAATACCACATAAATGCTGTGGTGCAGTTTTTCTGCAAGGAGGCTATCTGTAGTTGTGGCTTCATGTTCCTACTGGAGAATAAAGAAATAACAATGTAGTTAGTTAATCACTGGTATTATCAACATTTTCTATAGGTAACCTCGTTGAACAATAAGTACTTCAGGGTACACCTGGAGGATGCCTTATCACTGGGGAAGCCTCTGCTAATTGAAGATGTTGAAGAAGAGCTTGACCCTTCACTGGACAACATTCTGGAGAAGAACTTCATCAAGTCAGGTTCAATGTTTAAGGTAAGTGAGATAGAGAGCTGGAGGTTGCTATAGGTGAAAGGTAATGCACTCATCTCGCAAAACATAAGTTAACAAAAGCGGGGACCAGTGAAAGTTTGAATCCCGCAAGTTTCAAGCATCAACTTGTCTCAAGGGAAGTTGGACTACATACCTAGTTCTATCAGAGATGGGCAATAAACTTGAAAATCCCATGTACACGCTGTGCATGTAAAAAGAACAGTTTTATAGTTGTTAATCGGAAAGATGAGACTGTTAATCGTCCGAGCAAAGATTATAATGCTAATGGAATTCCTACCCAATAATGGCCTTCTTTAAGACCCATAGGAGGTGGCCCTTCTATATACAAAAGAGGACCTCTACACCCTTGGGGGTAGAAGAGTAGTGACTAAGAGAAGAGAGAGAACATCACCAGATTTCATAAAAAGGTAATGGTAGTCCTAACAGATACAGCCACCACGTATAAAGTATTAGAGACTTCCTTGTACAAGGTCTCATCTTTTTATAACAAGGGGTGACCAGTTCCCTTCCTAGCTAGCCTCGTAGAGCAGCAAATATGGCACCTAACAGGCCACAGGTCTAACTTTGCTCTTGTGTTTTAGTCCATTATGGATGCCACAGATTTGACTGGAATTCACACCAGTTAAGAACTTATACTTATGTTCATGGAAACATGTTGCTGTTTTTCATTTTGATTAGTTAGTTCGTTCATCTCAATCTTTGGCCAGTTCTCCAGTGACTGTCAATTTCAGAACATCTTTTATATATGTGTCCGTCTTATCTTTGGTCTGTCTCAGCATTTTTTTCCAGGTAGCATACCCTCCAGTATTATTTGTTATAAACTGTTGTAGCGATTAGTGTGGTCAAAGTATTTTAGTTTCCTTGAAGTGATGATATTTACAAACCAATTTTGTTATATATCTAGTTCCCTTTGCACATCTATGTTTTACCTTTTTCGCTATCCATGGTATTCTGCATTGCAGTTGGTCTACAAATCAATAGAAAGAAAACCCAGCTCATAGCCAACACTATCTGCCCAAAAGGAGATATGTGGCTTTGAGACTGTCCCGTCGAAAACGTAAATTAGTATATTTACTTGGACCAAGAGATCACGAGCTCCCATTTAATAAATCGGGAGATCGCATGAAGGATAACAGGGGGCTGGCTCAGCTTCAATTGTACCCATGCTGCAACTGATGTGAAAGGTCAACGCCAATTTTCAACAGTCTGGTTATTTCAGCCATGGTATATGGTTGCGAGGTGCGGAACCTATGGAAAACTGATGCAGATAGACTACATGTTACCCAACGAGCGAGGAGCGAAAAACATTGAAGATCTCCATTCGAGACAAAATCTGCAATGCAGAGATTAGTTGTTGAACTTCCTTCTCTGACATCATAGATGTCGTGCAGTTACGAAAATACAGATGGGTCGGCCATATTGTGCACTTGCCGGATAACAGATGGACACATAGAGTGACGTCGTGGTGGTCATACAACTTAAGCCCAAAGCAAAGTTGAGCGAAGACCCTATGAACACCGTAACAACACCAAAGCCCATCTCTACTGTACACAAACCCACATGGAAGCAGCATATCATTCCGGAGGTTGTAGAAAATATACCAGGTATTGGAAACAAGAACAGCCAGACTGAAAAAGAAAGAGGAGACATAACCCTGAGGTACATAGCGGAAAACTACTCAAGCATGGACTGGACCCATTCATACACTGACGGTTCTGTAACAAACACAACACAGAATGGAGGGGCAGGGGTATTCCTGAGCCTAACAAATGGTAGAAAAATAACACTGTCAGTGGCAACTGGAAAATACTCAAGCAATTTCAGAGCGGAGGCAGAGGCACTGAACGCTGCAGTAAAAGCAATGCTCACAGGCGAAAGCAATGAAAGCCAGATAGTCCTGTTTACAGATGCCCTGGCCGTAGTTACAGCACTAAAAAGCCAGAAAAATACTTAACTTAATGATTTAAGAGCAGTACTCTGTCAACTATGACAGCAGTCCGCACCAAAAAAAGTAGTGGTACAGTGGGTTCCATCCCACTGTAACATCCAAGGCAACGAGGAGGCAGACAGACTGGCAAAAGAAGGTGCAAGACTACCACAACCAGATTCTAGTGTTACCTACGAAGAGTCCAAAAGGTTTATTAGGGCCAGATACATGGCCAAATGGGAAACAGAACATACTGACTACACAAAAAAGGATGCCTATTACCAGTTGAACAGAAGAGAGCAGGTCGTGGTCTTCAGACTCCGCACAGGCCACAACAGACTGAGGTACCACCTATTCAATAAACTGAAGATAGGTGGCACTGACGAATGCAACTGTGGCACAGGGAAAATGACTGCTGAACATCTGCTGCAACACTGCCCGACATACGAGAACCAGAGAAAGCACATGTGCCCATCACCAGTGGCAATACTAGACACGCTCTATGGCAGTGTCGACAGCCTCAGGATGACAGCTGCTTTCTTCGAACAAATTCAAGTTGGCGTCTGACAGCGTACGAAGAAGAAGAAGATACAACTTAAGCCTACCTCGCGGGCGACCGAAGATGAGGTGGAGAGATAGCATAATGGAGGCCCTATTCCCAACATGGTACACCAAGGCAAACATAGCGATATGTGTTTGCTCAATATTTGGCTACCTGACATCAGACACACGTACCTGATTGAATACCAGGATTTTCAGGATAGTGTTCTGAAAACTTTCCAGTAACATTTTAGATTGAAGGATTACATTTTCTTCTCTAATGTTTGTGTAGTGATCCATGTTTTGCATCCGTGCATTGCCCCAGGGAATATACACAACTGCAGGATTTTTATTTCTGTTTGTTTGTTAGTGTTCTGCCATATGTTCCTCATTTGATAGAATTTCTGCAATGCCATAACCATTCTTAATCTAATTTCCTTTTGGCGATCTTCATTGTTGCTTATAATGAGGCAGATGTTCAAAACTAGAGACATTTTCTATTTCTTCTGTTATCCTAGGGTAATTATAGGTCTGTTTATTGCTTTACACTGGGTCAATCTTTTCTTATTGGTATGGAAAACTCATAAGAATAAAGTTTTGTGAAGATCATAGAAAAATTGATAATTTTTAGCCATGTTGCAAACATTAAAAGAAACTGATAATCATGTAATCTATGTTTTTGTGTAATTGTCTATAGAAAGTGTATACACAGAATTATATTATTGTGAAATTGTCATTCCATCACCTCTTTTTTTTCTTTTATTTTCTTTTCCTTTTTCATGCAGAAACACACTTTGCATTTCCAATTTTACAATATATCATGATCATTTACACAGAATCCATGTTCCTACCCTTGAACCTTTCCCAAAAACCATTAGTTCTGACTATCCTCTCACATTACCCATGTAGAGGATCACAAGAAAAAAAAAATAACATCAATGTATAACTTTGAGCTTTTTCTTTTGTCCCGCTGCTCTTACCTTGCGGCGTCGCAGAGAGAAGGTATGCATAGATTTCTGTAATCAGCACTGTAATCCTCATAATGATGAACTTGCTGAGTAGCCGTGCAATACACTACAGCCAGAAGTACCTAGGTTCAGCTTCTCTATTGTGCCTTGAGAGGTAAGAAGAGCCACTGTAACCTGCTACAAAAGAAACATCAAGGCTAACTCAACCATAGTAGCTTCAGGCAGCAAAAACGTACTCTCTAAAAAAATAGTTGGAAGAGTGGAAGAAAATCGTTTATTTGTTTTTGTTTTTTTGTTTTGACCAGGTGAAAGTTGGAGACAAAGAGTGTGATGTAATGAACTCATTTTACCTATATATCACAACCAAACTGGCCAATCCATCTTACACTCCTGAGGTAATTTCTATGTAGATCTTACTACCTTTTATATCTCACTTGCGTTTCATTTGAAGCATAGTGTCATCACTACAGCTGGCTCCTTATTATTTTGTCCTCAATTCTAGTTAACTTTTACCGAACCATTGACTAAAAAATTTGCCCGTGGAATTGTCTCTGTATTCTCACTGTATTGTATGTTCATTGTGTTAATATCGGTTTTGCTATAGAAATGGCCGTATCGAAAACGAGACCATTTTCAGGTCAGGTCAGGTCATCCCGTAACCGGTGAGGTCGTTGGGGCACACATAAAGTCATCCTCACAACCCCATGCCACCCCTCTCTGTCAGATGCCGCTGCCTGTGACTCTTCTGGTTGGAGACTGGTCCATTCTTTTATGTTCTCCCATCTCTTTTTGGGCCAGCCTCTTCGTCATCTGCCATGCACCTTTCCGTGGAGGATTGTATTTGCAAGACCATTTGATCTTGATATGTGACCATACCAAGTGAGTTTCCTTCTTTTGACAGTTGCCAAGAGGTCATCGAAAGGCCCTATTGCTGTTGAAATTCTATCTCGTATTTTCTCATTTGTAACTTGATCTTTGTACGTGACGTTTAAAAGTTTTTAGAAACATCTCATCTCCAAGCCCTTATCCTTCGTTGAAGGTCAGCTGTAACTGTCCATGTCTCACACGCATAGAGGAAAGATTGACAGGACCAGTGTATGCATTAATCTGATTTTCGTGCTTAGTGCTAACCGTTTATCTTGCCAGATTTTGTTAAGCTGTGCAAGCGCCGCTATTGTCTGTGCTGTTCTGGCCAACACCTCACATTTTGATCCTTCATCACTGACAAATACAATACAATGGCGATTTTTACTTTATATCATTTTTAAACAAATTTGTTTCTCATGCATTTGAAAGGTATGCCATTATTGATTGTGAAGAAGTTAACTGATTAGCTACTGAATTGAAAAACAGGCTGTGGCAGATTAAATTTAGGTCCCATTTTCCCATTTGCAGGTGTATGTACAAATTTAGCTGCAGTTTTCTTAATTATTAACATATTTTTATGAATTATATACCATTTTGTAGGTAAATGAATGTTCTCTAAGATAGATCTAAAACAATTGTGTGTTATTTTTTAGTAGGAAATTTGTAAATGGTAAATTATTATTTACAACAGAAAAGCATTACAAAATTATAAAACAAGTGCCAACTCACCTTAAATTTTTGAATGTCTAGTTGTAACCTGCTCCATCTGAACTGTAGTCTTGGTGGAGACAACAATACACGGCTTTTTGTCTTTCTTATCTCGCCAAGCAACACAAATCTGGGATCCATCATTATTTCTGTACCACCTAGCTTCTCTGAGCTGTAGAGAAATGGTCTTCAACTGAAGCGGAAAATTTTTCCTGCTGATGTTGAGTGTGCCAGTATAATCAATACCCCTACTCAACAGACATGTAATCACGGTGTCTACAGTGTAGTACCTATCCGCAAATACATGGTGGCCTTTTCCAATTCCTTCCAGCAGGTAATCAAACACCTTCACAGCCTGACTTGTACGGTCATTGGCAAGAAGATATGATGTGTTTTTTCTGAAGTATGTCAATACAGAGTAGACATACCCAGTAGTAGAATCACACAAGCCAAAAGTCTTAATGTGATACTTGCTTGGCTTGGAGGCATTGTACTGCTTGTGCTTTCAGCGTCCGTTATAGCCTATTACCATTTCATCAATGGCCAGATCCTGAAATGAATAAAATGCATCCTGGAACTTTGCTATTAGTGAATTCAAGAATGGCTCTATTTTGTCCTTGCCTACAGATTCAGCATCTCCAACATGCATCATGGTGTGGTAAATTATTTCAAATCGCAATCTGGGAAACATCTGACTGGACCATGGGTTGTAGTTGTGCGGTTTGTGTGCCTAATAATCCTTTACCGATGCTTTTTTACCTAAACCTATTGCGATAATCACGGCCAAAAATTTTAATAGCTCATATTCAGTGATAAGCTTCCAACTTCCATGTGTTGACTTTTGTAAAGAAACTTGTTTGGATTTCTTCAATTCTGCATATTCATTGATCATTGATACCAATGAATCTAACACATCTGGTGTTATCAAGGCAAACCAGCAATCTAGTTCAGAGGAAGATGCATCTAGTTTTGCATGCATACCTGGTTCACGAGTTGGAACAAAGGGCCTGTTGTTTCACCTTCAGTTACTTGGTGCCACTGTTCTCTTTCTTGAGCTCCATTTTTTACTGAACTATTTGTAAATCTAGCAGCCGTCTTAGCGTTTTTAGGGACTTTTGATGGTCCAGGACGTGCACCATCTTCACTATCACTACTTGCGCTGTCAGTACTATTTTTTTCGCATTCATCAAAATGAATTGAATCATTATTGTCGACATCTGTTTCACTTACCTCGTCTTCACTAGATGTATTATTTATCTGTTGAAACAAGTTTCTAGCCTGTTCAATAGTTAGACGAACCGTACAAGTGCTTTTGGTGACCTTATCGCTTGTTGCCATGGTAAACAATTTTTTACAGTTCGGTAACTAGCTTGAAAATATGATAATTATGACAATAATACAATTTTTAACATCCGATTTGCTCCACATGTGGTTCAAGAAATCAACATCCTTTCGGTAAATTAAAATCTCGTACCGAAACGGAAAGGAAAACTATAAATTTATAACTTGTTTTACTATGAAACAAACATTGGTGCTCACAGCGGCTTATGGCCGCGGGTGAAAAAGTGTTCTGGCGCTGGGAGCGGCTTATAGTAATCAACCAGTTAAGTTGTTGGAATGGATTTTTTGTGGGTAGGTCTGTTAATGTAGATGTTATAAATACGTTTGTAGTGGAACCTAACAGATATGCCGATCTTGTTAAGAACACTATCAGTTTTTTGTGACAATTTCATGGATTTACAAGACAACTGGTGTACCCAAAAGTGGGTAAGAGTAAATGTTTGTGATGGAATAAAAAAAAAAAATGTGGAAACTAAAAGGGGTTCATTTATTTTTATTGTCTGGTCTTAGCCTATGTCATAGCACTGCAATGCACTTTTGCATTTATTTGCTTTAAATGATGAGGTTGCTAGCCCCATGCACAACCTTCTTTGGTTGTGTTTTATGACATGATTGGAAGGTAACAGTTTTCCTATTTTTTTCCTTACTGAGAACCACAAGCGTGTTGATGATAATCTCTTACTTGTCTTTATGTTTGTTCTTGTGCCTTGTTTTTTTTACTTTCCTATTTATTCTTCTTAAACTGATTGTCTTCCTTATTTGTTCCTCTTCGGACATCACATCCTTCATTTCCTTATTCATTTCACCTCTGCCATCAAATCCTTTATTTGTTCTTTTTATTATTTTACAGCTCTTTTATGTGTAATTGGTATAATATTTCACTACTGTGTGGCATATTGTGAATATGGTGTTAGGCCCATATTTCTCTTGACCAACGGCACACTAGGGGTAATGTGATTAACATCCGGCCTGCTGCCTTTTTTTACCCAGATTTTTCTGGTACCCACTATTTTAGGCTGAGTGAGCCTCAGGAGCCATTTTGCAATTGGGAAAAATCTCACACTAACTGGGAACAGAACCCTGATGACTCAGCTGGGAAGCTAGTGCACTAACCACTGCACTATCTTGGCTCACTGTACTTGGTATAGCTTTGTATAAACTTTATGATTTTCCCAGTACAAAATCCTGTAATTGATATTAACTTAACATTTTTATATTGGTTTAGAAGACCTCAGAGTCTGTATACAACCAGTTTTTATGTATAATCTTTCAATTTTTCCACCATTGCATAGACTTGTCATTTATGTAGTTCTGTGCAAAGCTTTCGTTCCTTCCCAGTACCAAAATATGTGGTTTATATATACGTATATAAAAACTTTTTTTTTGTAGCAAATACACATGTCATTAGCTTACTTATTTATGTACAAGTTGTATTTTATATCAGGACAAAAATCTGTGATTGGTATAATTCTCAATATTTTTCTGTTTTCTGATAATGTGGTGATCTGCTTTTTTCAGGTCAGTGCACGTACATCAATTATTGACTTCACAGTCACACAAAAGGGTCTAGAAGACCAGCTGCTGGGACGTGTGATTGTTACGGAAAAATATGTGAGTTCAGTATAGATTAAAGAAGAAAGTGTAGACTCGAGGGAGAAAGGGAACAAGCTGAAAATTGCTGTTTTAGTGAGTTTATCATTTATAAATACAAGGAAATGGTCCAGTTACATAATTTTACTCAAATGTGATTTCCAAGGTTTCAGAGCAAACCGAAGAACCCAAGACCTTATATTTATACTCGTGGGAGGAAGACTACCTTTTGGATCAGGCACAACAGACTGATCAGACATGTTAGTCAGGGTCAGGCAAAATATACTGACCCTCGCCTCGACTTTCTCATAGCCCTCCCTGGAAACAGGCTGTTTTCATGGCAGCCTGGCTAATGAGGTGAGGGATTGACATGATCCCTGTAGTAGTGAGCAACACACAGATGAAGCCAAGCACGGCACAACCGCCTGGAGGAGCCTGTCCACCTTCATCAGAAAGCTCGGGAGGTGAGAAAAGCTATGACAATCTGCCACTTAACTGATTAGCTACTGAATTGAAAAACAGGCTGTGGCAGAATTAAAATTAGGTCCAATTTTCCCATTTGCAGGTGTATGTACAAATTTAGCTGCAGTTTTCTTAATTATTAACATATTTGTATGAATGATATACCATTTTGTAGGTAAATGAATGTTCTCTAAGATAGATCTAAAACAATTGTGTGTTATTATTTAGTAGGAAATTTGTAAATGGTAAATTATTATTTACAACAGAAAAGCTTTACAAAATTATAAAAACAGTGCCAACTCACCTTCAATTTTTGAATGTCCAAAACATTGAATGTCTTTTACTTGGTGGTTATCATAAAGTATATCCAACAATAAGAAAAACAAATCCAAGAACACAGAAATTGGATAATATTTACACTTCTAATAGCTAATGTAACCACATGTAGACCAGATCAGAAAAAATGTTTAAAATTTTGAAAAATAAACGTTTGAAAAAAAATATATCTTTGGAAAAATTAACATTTGAAAAAAAAAATATATCTCCAATTTATTGACAGTACATCAATGTCTTTAGTGAGCACCATCTGCAGGATCATGTGTATGGTACACTCTAAAACAGTTCTTCGGATGGAGATGTGGCTTTTCTGAGCAACCAGTGCAATAAAAATGTGTGCAGGCTCTCATTGCAGGAGTTGAGCATACAATGAGGTTCCTGTCTTTGTCTGAGTGATCCACAAGATGCACAGCACCCTCATATCTTTTAATTTTGTTTCCTTCTTTGAATTTTCTCCCAACTTTATTGCTGTTTGTGGTTACTACCTCTTGCGGGATGATGGATGCAGCCTTCTCAGCTGATGGATCAAATTTTCTTTGAAGACTTTCAAGGGCATAGGCTTTCATCAGCATGACAGAGCGTGTATAATGTATGAGCATTTACCTGTGAAACCTCAATGATCCAATAAAATATTTGTTTCCACCATTTTCTTGTTTTTCTTTGGAAGCTGCCATAGTATGATACCATCTGGTCGCTATGGTCACATCCATTCATACACATGTTGTATCGCTGCACTACTTTGGGTTTTTCAACTGTGTTGCCTTTTCTAGTTGTAACCTGCTCCATCTGAACTGTAGTCTTGGTGGAGACAACAATACACAGCTGTTTTGGCTTTCTCATCGCGCCAAGCAACACATATCTGAGATCCATTATTATTTCTGTACCACCCAGCTTCTCGGAGCTGTAGAGAAGTGGTCTTCAACTGAAGCAGAAAATTTTTCCTCTTGATGTTGAGTGTGCCAGTATAATCAATACCCCTACTCAACAGATATGTAATCACGGTGTCTACAATGTAGTACCTATCCGCAAATACATGGTGGCCTTTTCCAATTCCTTCCAGCAGGTAATCAAACAACTTCACGGCCTGACTTGTACGGTCATTGGCAAGGAGATATGATGTGTTTTTTCCGAAGTATGTCAATACAGAGTAGACATACCCAGTAGTAGAATCACACAAGCAAAAAGTCTTGATGTGATACTTGCTTGGCTTGGAGGCATTGTACTGCTTGTGCTTCCAGTGTCCGTTATAGCCTATTACCATTTCATCAATGGCCAGATCCTGAAATGGATAAAATGCATCCTGGAACTTTGCTATTAGTGAATTCAAGAATGGCTCTATTTTGTCCTTGCCTACAGATTCAGCATCTCCAACATACATCATGGTGTGGTAAATGATTTCAAATCGCAATCTGGGAAACATCTGACTGGACCATGGGTTGTAGTTGTGCGGTTTGTGTGCCCAATAATCCTTTACCGATGCTTTTTTACCTAAACCTATTGCGATAATCACGGCCAAAAATTTTAACAGCTCATATTCAGTGATAAGCTTCCAACTTCCATGTGTTGACTTTTGTAAAGAAACTGGTTTGGATTTCTTAAATTCTGCATATTCATTGATTATTGATACCAATGAATCTAACACATCTGGTGTTATCAAGGCAAACCAGCAATCTAGTTCAGAGGAAGATGCATCTAGTTTTGCATGTTCACGAGTTGGAACAAAGGGAATACTGCCTGTTGTTTCACCTTCAGTTACTTGGTGCCACTGTTCTCTTTTTTGAGCTCCATTTTTTACTGAACTATTTGTAAATCTAGCAGCCGTCTTAGAGTTTTAAGGGACTTTTGATGATCCAGGAGGTGCATCATCTTTGCTATCACTACTTGCGCTGTCAGTACTATTTTTTTCGCATTCATCAAAATGAATTGAATCATTATTGTCATCTGTTTCACTTACCTCGTCTTCACTAGATGTATTATTCATCTGTTGAAACAAGTTTCTAGCCTGTTCAATAGTTAGACGAGCCATACAAGTGCTTTTGGTGACCTTATCGCTTGTTGCCATGGTAAACAATTTTTTACAGTTCGGTAACTAGCTTGGAAATATGATAATTAGGACAAGAATACAATTTTTAACATCTGATTTGCTCAACATGTGGTCCAAGAAATCAACATCCTTTCGGTAAATTAAAATCTCGTACCGAAACGGAAAGAAAAACTATAAATTTATAACTTATTTTACTATGAAACAAACATTGGCGCTAACAGCGGCTTATGGCCACAGGTGAAAGAAGTGTTCTGGCGCTGGGAGCAGCTTATAGTATGCAACCAGTTAACATCCTTTTTAGGGTTTCACAAAAGAGTAATCCTACTCATTGTGGTCATTCAACAACAACAACAACAACAACATATTTATACTCGGGCAACTGAGTGAAAAAGCTCTTGAGTGTAATGATGAAATGCTACTATTTCTTGGACCTGGAAAAGCCATTCAATAATGTTTGCTGAAATAGGTTCTGGGAATACTTGAAAAGGAAGAACATCCCAGCACCCTTGATCTGCACTATACAGAGTTTCTATACAACTTTCAGAAACTACATTATGACAGGAAAACAAAAGTCAGAGGAGTTCAAGGCCAAGGCGACATTATATGATCATACCTTTTCATACTATTCGTGAAAGATGTCATCAAAGTCTGTAAGGAGAGGACCAACAAGAACTCATTGTGGCACTGGAAAATAAGACCATTCTATATATCGGAGCTGACATTCGCCAATGAAATCACCTTTATTACCAAATTGGAGACACTTCCAGAACTACTTTTAAATCGGCAAAAAGGGGACGGCGTGGCCTAGTGGATAAGTGGCACGGCTCACAATCCGAAGGTGCTGGGTTCGATCCCCATCACAGCATCGGCCGTTACCCCGGGGAAGCAAACCCTTAGAAAATGCAGGAGGAAGCAGACCCTTACATAAAATGCATGCTGAAGTCGGATGCATTTGGTCGACAGGCGCAAAATAAAAACCACAGTGCAACGCACACCGCCTTGGAGATTAGAGAAATAAGGCGAACGCAAAAAAAAAAAATCGGCAAAAAGATGCAGGGGAAGAGAGGAATGACATTATTGGCTCAAAAACAAAAACTAGTGTGGCCTCAGAGAAGATATATCACATTATGCATGTGGAACCACCTCTGGAACAGTTGAATTACCTTTGTAGCTGTAATATGCAATAGCAAGAGGGGAGGTATCAAAGCAGAGTTGGTCACTCAAAGAGCAGCAACTGGCAGACTTTTTCATCCCATAAATATAGTATTCCTAAGTAATTGAGAAATAAGTAAGATGGATGTATACCGCTCCAACTTATGTACCAGTTTTTACTTGCAAATGTCAATAATGGACAATGACCACAACCAACAAAAGCCAGCCTTTGAAATGAGATATTTAAGAAAGGTGGTCCAAGTAAAAAAATTTATAAGGTCTATGATATGACAGGATCTAGAAACCCAGTCTCCAGCTCTGGCAGACTTGAGTGGAGCAATCTCATATTCAGTAGTTTAGCCATGTCTAGAATGAAAGAAGTTCGGCTACCATGACAGTCGTGGGAAGCAATGACCCAAGAATGCAACCCCCAGGATGATCAAAAGTCTGCTGTCTATAAGAGACAGACAACTAGAATCAAACCATGCTAAGAGGAAGACAGCAGATAGAGTAGCCTGGACCTGATTTCCTAAGATTTAAAAATCATATTTCATTTAATGTACTAGTGTATTTTTCTTTCTACAGTCCCTGTGGACATATGCTATATTGTTTTCCTTTTCTCTGTCATTCGCTCTCAATAAACTAGATCATATGTCCTCCATAAAACTGGTGGTTCATCACATGCTGCTTTCATTGCCATGCAGTTTGTCCCTCCTGTGGGTTGGAGAAGGTCATGCTGTTACTTTATTCTTTTTGTGGACTCAATAGTCTTGGAGAGCATGTCATATCGTTTGAGCATAAAATTCATTGTCACATTTTACAGATGGACTGAAATATCTGTCTTACAGCCCAGCACAAACAATTTCAGCAAATCTTTAAAAAAAAATTTTTGGGTTACATCTCCCCAACATTTCACTATCCCAAGTCCCACCTATATGCAGCAGGCGGTTTGAAGTCCAAGAACAGGGAAATGAGACGCTAGCCGGTCAGACATAACATACTGACCAAAACTACTATCTCTCTTCCATGTAGCATTCCCTGGAAACAGGCTGTTTTCAAGGCAGTCTGGCTTGTGAGATATGGATTGATGTGATCCCCATAGTAGTGAATGTCACATAGATGAAGCCAAGCATAGCACAACTGCGTGGAAAACTATGGTCTGCCTTCATCAACACTCTTGAGATGTAAGGAAAGATACTACAATCCGCTACCTGACACTCTTTTCAGGGGCACAAAAGAGTAAACATACACATTTTTGGCATTAAACAGCAAGTACCAAGTTTTCCTTCTAGAGGAATAACAGCCTGTTGTTTGCGAGCTGTATCTATCCTAAGGTTTCATCCATTTTTTAAATATTATGATAACAAAATTCCTTAATTATTGGCAGGTTTCTCTCTCTAGAATTCATAATCTTTTTAAAACTGAAAATACAACTCACTTATCTTTTATCATCGTCCTTATTTTTTTATGCATTTATTACAAAAGATATTTGAAATTTGCCGTCATAATTAAAAACTCTTTCCGTCACGTTGATGTGTTTTCTACTTAATGTTCATGATTTTGAAATAATGTTCATTAGGAGCTGGAAGAAGAAAGATCAAAACTGGTGCTTGATGTAACAAATAACAGACAGCGAATGAAGGAACTGGAAGAAAATTTATTATACAAACTGACCAGTATAAAGGTATGCTGCAAGATATGGAATATGTACAGCTAGATTGATTAAACTGAGTGTTCCACCGGCTTTTATGTATGACAAAGATAAGAATGCACCACTGCCTGAAGAGAGCATGTAGTAAGAGGCGGCTAACTGTGTGACATGGCGTAACATCGACCATGGTTATGTGATTTGTTAAGAGCAGCATAGATGGTGTCTAACAGGCTGCAGGTCTACTTTGCTTTAGTATTTGAGTCTATAAAGATGGACTCACACATCGGTTAACCATCCTCTGTGGCACTTATCCCAACGCAGCAGAGTAATAAGCTGCTTGAGCCTAGCCCGCTAAGTAGGAAATCTTCCTCCCGGCTACATCCAGCACACGCCAGAGCTGGGACCTGCACAGGGGCATCTGCCTCTGTAAAAGTACAGGTCGACTAAGATTAAGATTAAGATTGATTAAAACATACAGATATACACATAGATGTCAGTTTGTGCAGGTTACCTGTAATTTGTCCTTGTGTGTATGTGCACTTCAATGTATGACAGTACACCTTTTTGCACATCATTTTTGTATCCCAGAGATTTATTATTAAAAATTGTTTAACTTATTTTTTTTATCCCAAGTATCTGGACAATATTTTGAACTTTAAATAAATCTCAACTAAAACAACAGATCAAATCAGTGAAATGTTTCCTGATAATGTATTTCTCATGTTTATTGAAAATGGTCATGGTAATTTCACTCTAAGAAATAGGTAGCTAACATTGTGTAACCCATTTTTGGTAATGGCAAAATGGAAATCAATTAGATGGGTCAAAGTTTGACTTAGTTGAGTATAATAAAGGTTGACAGAATCAATAAATACCATTTTTTTAACAATTGCTTGACATGACATCATCAACATCCTTTTTTTTTCACTTCAGCAACAATTTATGACCAGGACTGCAGTTAGATTCATTTTGTCAAACAATTGCCAAAGCTTAAATGTGTACTTGCTGTAGTTTTTGTGTTTAACATTAACGCAATTCCAACCCTATCGACAACTCTACTGAATTGCCATTTATGACATGCCTAGCTTGCAGCCAACAACATGGAGAACTACCAAGGCAATACAAAAATGACTCCAGTTCTTCGTTAACAGGTACAGGACACATGGTGAGGAATGAAGACCTTTGGAAAAGGAGCCATCAACGGTCTCTGGAACAACAAATTAAGAGAAGAAAAATTGGCCTAGATAGGACATACACTGAAGAAAGAACCGTCCAACATAGCCGGCAGGCTCTTTCTCACATGTAATCCTCAAGGGGAGAGAGAGGTAGACCTAAAAATGCATGGAGAAGAGAATGTGAGAGAGAACTACAAATGGTCACACCTGGAGAGAGACAGAAAGAGTAGCTTGAGGCTTTGAATGATTGATTGATTGTTTGTTAGTGAATTACAGAGGCCCAGTTATTTCCTCCTAGTAAGAGACTCTGGAATCCATGCAGGGGATTGACTTATGACAATGGATTATTATATCCTTTAGGGTTCACTGGTCGATGACCCAACTCTCATTGAGGTGCTGCAAACAACAAAAAGAACGGCATCTGAAGTTGCAGAGAAACTGGCTGTGGCTGCAGAGACGGAAATTGAAATAAATACAGCAAGAGATGAATTCAGACCAGGTTTGATGCCAAATATAAGCAGATTCATAACTGTTGTTTGACTTATACTTATGCTGAAAGTACATTCAAACCATTTATTCATGTTTGTTCAACAGACAACTGACAACATTTAATTCTAGAATTTTCTCTGATCTTCCTGGCCTATTTAAGTTAAACTGCCTGTTATCTTGTTATCACCTATCATTTTTATCAATAATCGTGCCTAAATTCTTGCTTTACATTATATTTCTACAGAATATGACCTTATTTCTAATATCTCAAAGCATCCTTTGCACATTGGCTCTCTAAACTCTCAGTTTGTTTAAATTACTAGTGGGTTTTCCCCCACACAGATTTTCAATCTGCCATTTTCCATACAAATGTGAGTGAGGAAGAATACACTTTCTGGAAATATTCACCATCATCGTCCACTCTTATGCACTTCAGTAGGAACATAGGGTCACAATTGTAATTAACCTACTTGCCAAGCCTGCACTAAAGTAATTACAAGAGAGAGTACAATATAATAACCTTAATATTTAAACAAATTTTGTTTTAAGGTTATTTGATGTACTTTAGCATTGGTAGTTTCTGTAGCAGTCTGCATTACATAATTAGAGCTCATGCACAGCCCCTCTTAATCACTTTTTATGACATTCATATTAGGATGCAGTGGTTCTTCTTCATTGTTCATTCTCAATCTCCCGCTACCGAGCCCTGAAAAGGGCAAATCAAGTAGCAGGATGTTGTCCGGAGAACAGAATGAGTTGTGTTGTAGTTTACAGCTTGACTGCAATATTTGCACCTTTTGGTCTGACTTCAGCAGACATTCTTGGGTACCGGGTTAGCCTTTCTTCTTAGATCCCTTCTCCTTAGCCAGTCTGCCATGTTGCAGTCTATTATCCAGGATCACCCCATGGAGGTGGAGAAGGGTCTTGACAGCTCTTGTTTGCTGTCCCTGATGCTAGCAGTCAGTTATAGGTTGCTGACCCTGCAACTCATGCACTGCTCAGCATCTTGATCCTGGATGCAGTGACTCTATTCTTCCCTCTTTAGTAAAGGGCTTGGGACTCATACAGTGATCCTGAAATCTGTTGCAGTTTTAAAATGCTGTTTTCAAACAAAACTTTGTGATCCATTTGTCCAGGCTGCTACTGTACAAATGTAAAATTGCTGTACGTGTATTTCAGTATATTATTCATTATATACATGTTGTTGTTAAATGCCCATAATGAGTAGGATTACTCTTTTATGCCCCCCAAAAGTGATGCCAAAGTGGCAGTTTGCAGTAGCTTTCCTCACATCCCGAGCATGCTGATGAAGGTGGGCCGGGGTCCTCCAGGCGGTTCTGTTATGCTTGGCTTCATTTGTGTGTCGCTCACTACTACAGGGGGATCACATCAATCCCCATCTCGTTAGTCATGCTGCCGTGAAAACAGTGCGTTTCCAAGGAGGACTATGAGGAAGTGGAGGTCTTGGCCAGTATGTTTTGCCTGACCCTGACTAACATGTCTGATCAGTATGTTTTGCATGATCAGATATTAGTCTTCCTCCTCCATTATTTACATCTAAACTTTTTTATACTGGTTTAGAAGGTTCTAAAGATTATGTATACAATCAGTTTCTTCCACTCAATTTGATCTGAAATAACTAAGTACATCCAATTTATTTTTAATGCATTTAGCTACCACATCTCAACTATTTCCTGTGGCAATGCACTCCAAGCTTTCACCAATCTGAGTAAAATAATATTTCCTAATATCTAATCTGAACCTTTCCTTAAATAATGTGTAGCTGTGGGTTCTTGTTCTCGTAGCCAGCTGAACTTTGAAAAACTTGTTATAGTCAAAATTTTCTGTTCCGTTGATTAAATTATAAACTTTTATTAAGTCGCCTTGAATTCTTGTTATTTCTGGACACTCTAGGCCAGTTTTTCTGAGTCATTTTTCATAACTATGATTCCAGAATCCCACTCTCAGTTTAGTCGCTCTTCTTTGTACCCTTTCCAGTATGTTTATATCCCCTATTCGATAAGGACTCCATGCCTGAACAGTCTCTGAAACTTAAGATGGATTATTTTATTGAATGGCCTTCAAGACTAAACATTTTGTATTTTTTATTGTTTAACTCATTAACCACCAGGCTAAAAAACACTATGTGGCCAGGTTAATTTTTGTTTACATTTTTCAACTAGAGATGTGTTTATAATTTCAGCTGCAGTTTTCTCAATTTTCAACAGATTTTAAAAAAATTATACATTAATTTAAAGATAAATGATAGCGCTGTTCAAGTAAATTTATATATATTGGAAAATTTATATGATTTTGTAGACATTATACTTATAACAATGTAACTGGAAAAAAAATTAATTAAAAAGATTATATGAAAATGTCTACTTACAGCCAAATCCTGGTGTTCTAAGACATTTGATGTCTTTTTGTTTATAATTCCCATGTAGTGTATCCATTTATGAGTATAAATCATCCAAGAACATGCACATATACTAATATTTATAATTGTTTTCATTTATCTAGCTACTTCCCCTTTTCTTTGGAAAAAAAATTATTTTCCGAAGAAATACATATATAAAAATCCAAGCTTATTCATGTTATTTACAACATACTGATAAACATCAGTATATAAGAAATATAATTTTAAGAGTTCTGTGCGGTGTAGAGTCTGAAACAATTTTTAGGATGCAGGTGGGGCCTCACGGGGCAACCAATGCAGTAAAAGTTTGTCTGTGCTTTCTTTGCAGGAGCTGAACACACAACACAGTTTTTATCCTTGTCAAGTGTGTTCAACAAGATGTGTAGCACTCTCCATTCTTACCAGCTTATTTCCTTTGTTGTTCTTTCTCCCCTGCTTATTGATTGCAGAAGATATTATCTCAGTTGGGATTATGGAGAAACCACAATACATGGCTTCTTTGCCTTTTTGTCTTGCCAAGCAACAGTGATATGTGGTCCATCCCCATTTGTGTACCACTTGGCTTATTTGTGTTTTAGTGAGATGTGCTTTTCAGTTGAAGAGGGAAATTTGTTCTGTTTGTGTTGACTGTGCCAGTGTAGTGGATCCCCCTATTCAACAGATAAGTAATAAGTGTGTCTGCTGTGTAGTACCTGTCTGCAAATACGTCATGGCCCTTGCCAATTCCTTGGAGCAAGTGATTACTTGATTACTCTTCTTCTTCTTCATCGTACGCAGTCAGACAGTAACCATTATTTTTTCGAAAAAGGCAGCGGTCATCCTGAGGCTGTCGACACTGCCATAGAGCTTCTCTAGTGTTGCCACTGGTGATGGCCACATCTGCTCTCTCTGATCCTCATATGTCGGGCAGTTTTGCAGCAAGTGCTTAGTGGTCATTTTCCCGGTACCACACGGGCATTCGTCGGTGCCACCTATCTTCAATTTATTGAATAGGTGGTACTTCAGTCTATTGTGGCCAGTGCGAAGTCTGAAGACCACGACCTGCTCTCTTCTGTTCAACTGGTAATAGGCATCGTTTTTGGTGTAGCCAGTATGTTCGGTTTCCCATTTGGTCATGTATCTAAATCTAATAAGCCGTTTTGTCTCTTCGTATGTCATACTAGTATCTGGTTGTGGTAGTTTTGCACCTTCTTTTGCCAGTCTGTCTGCCTCTTCGTTGCCTTGGATGTTGCAGTGAGATGGAACCCACTGCACCACTACCCTTTTTGGTGCGGACTGCTGGCATAGTTGACAGAGTACTGCTCTTAAATCATTAAGTTCAGTATTTTTCTAGCTTTTTAGTGCTGTGACTACATCCAGAGCATCTGTAAGCAGGACTATGTGGCTTTCATTCCTTTTACCTGTCACCATTTATTCCACTGCCGCCCTCAGAGCCTCTGCCTCCGCTCTGAAATTGCTTGTGTATTTTCCAGTAGCGAATGACAGTGTTATTTTTCTGCCATTTGGTAGGTTCAGAACTACTTCTGCCCCTCCGTTCTGTGTTGTGTTTGTTACCGAAACCGTCGGTGTATGCATGGGTCCAGTCCATTCTTGGGTAGTTTTCCATTATGTAACTCAGGGTAGTATCTCTTCTTTCTTTTTCAGACTGGCAGTTTTTGTTTCCAATACCTGATATATTTTCTACCACCTCTGGAAATATATGCTGCCTCCAGGTAGGTTTTCGTACAGTAGGGATGGGCTTTGGTGTTAGTGCGTTCATGGGGTTTTCGTGCATCTTTGCTTTGGCTATTTCTGCAAAGTTTCTTCGCCTTAGTTTCCCATTTCCGAAATTGTTTAGTCTCTGGTGCATTGGATGGTCAGTCAGTCTTCTGAGTGTCGGTCATGGATTGCAGTTTTGTAATCTTTTCAAGTTCTACAATTGGCGTTGACGTCATGCCTCCTGTTATAACTCTCATGGCTTGGTTTTGGAGTTTGCTAATTTTATCGAAGTTCGCCTTTACTGCTGTTGTCCATGCCGCAATGCCATACTCGAGAACTGGTCTCACTCTTCCAGTGTACAGTTTCTTTAGTATACTTTCGTCTGCTCCCCAGCTTGTGCCAGCAAGTTTCCTCATGATTGCCATTCTTTCTCTGGCTCTCATTCGGTTTCTCTCGAGAGCATGTAATCAAAAACTTTCACAGCCTGACTTGCGACAAGTTGTTGGAAAATATATATGAGGTATTTTTTCAAAAGTATGTCAATATAGAGTAGACATACCCTGTAGAGGAATCACACAATCCAAAGGTTTTTATGTGATATTTTTATGGCTTAGATGCATTGTATTGCTTGTGTTTCCAGCCGTCATTGTAGCCTATGACCATTTCATATATTGCTAAATTTTGAAAAGGATAAAATGCATCCTAGAATTTGGATACCAGAAAATTCATAAATGGCTCAATCTTATCCTTTCCTTCACATTCTGCGCACACCAAGCATGCTGCATCATAGTGTAGTAGATGACTTCAAACCTGTTTCTAGAAAACATTTCACTGTACCAAGGTTGATAATATGTAGAGTCTGAGCCTAATAATCTTTTATTGATGGTTTTAAAAAAATCCAAACCCATCGCTGTGGTTACTGCGAGAAATTTGAAAAGTTCATAGTGACTGATTGGATACCAATCAGAAAATGAAGTTAGGTACTGTGTGGTTTGCAATCTTATTTGCAGCATAGTCATGAATTTCTGTGACTCTTCTTCTTCTGCGTTCGTTCTCAATCTCCCGCTACCAAGCCCTGAACAGGGCTTCGCAAGTAGCAGGATGTAATCCGGGATCAGAATGCGCTGTGTCACTAGTTTACAGCATGGCTACGATATTTGCACCTTTGGATCCGACACATCCGTCTTCGGCGGCATTTCTGTGACTAAATGTAGCAATACATCTGGTGTTACCAAAGTAAGCCAGCAACCCAGCACAGAAGAAGATGCATTGTGATTTGCATGAAGACCTGGTTCTCAAGATGGAACAAAGCGAATATTTCTTGTTGTTACACCCTCAGTAATTTCAGATCACTGTTCTCATTCGTGACCTGCATTATCTCCTGCACCATTTGTGCCTCTAACTGATGTGTGGGGAAACTTTCCGGTGCTTTGATGGCCCAGGATTTGATGGTCCAAGATTTGCTGGCTGTTCGTCTTCACTAAAATCAGCACATTCATTACTACTACCATTGCTGTCATTACTATCAGAATCATTTAAATCACTGTCCATGCTGTTTTTGCTATCTTCGATGTCACTAGATCTATCAGACATCTCCTAAAACAATTTCCTAGCCTTTTGGGTGGAAGGGCGAGGAGTGCGAGTGCTGTTTGTGAATTGTTCGCTGGTTGCCATGGTAAACAATTTCACACACCTTTGTGACACATTTTAAACTTATATATTTGCATCAATTGTCAATGATATCAACAAGTTTGATTACGATTTGATAAGGAAAGGTCATTTCCTGTAGTACTTCAAAAATGAAGATCGCATTTTAATGTGATTAGTCTTTTTTTACATTCATTTCTAACTATATCATACATGGTCCTGTGAGCGGCTCCTGGTCCCATTTGATAAACCTACGATCCGCTGTGAGCTGCTTCTGAGAGCGAATAATATAAATCAGATTTATGTTCCTAGTTTTATTAATTTTTAATTTGATTTATTTGTAAGTGAATGTTGGATGCTTAATTTCTATCTTGGAAACTTCAGATAAAATGTTTGCATTTTAGTGGCCTCCAGAGGAAGTATTCTGTACTTTTTATTGTGTGACTTGGTGATGGTCAACAGGATGTATTCAATCTCCCTCAGCCAATTCCTGATGATATTTGATAACTCAATGGCCAGGTCAGATTTTGTCACAAGAATTGTCCTGTTGTTATTATTAATCATAAATTGTATCTGGGATCAAGATGCAGAGCAGCGTATGAGCTGCAGTGGTCAGCGACCCATAGCTGAATGCTAGCGCCAGGGCCAGCGATCCAGAGCTGCCAAGACCCTTCTACACCTCTACGCGGTGATCCTGGATAACAGGCTGCAGCAGGGCAGACTGGCTAAGGAGAAGGGATCGAAGAGGGAATGCTAACCCGGTACTCACAAAATGCTTGCTGAAGTCGGATGTGTTGGACCAAAAGGTGCAAATATTGCAATCAAGCTGTAAACTACAACACAACACATTACGTTCTCTGGACTACATTCCACTACTTAAGCCCTTTCAGGGTTTGGTAGCGGGAGATTGAGAACCAAGCCAATCCAAATTGTATCTGCTTTTTGTGATATTTAAGAGATTTTTTCATAAGTGTTTGTAGCATTACTGTACTTGTACATCATTTATAAAGCACTAGCAGTAACCTGTTAATAATGATGGATATTTTTTGATGCAAATAACAATAAAATAAAAAAATATAAAAGGTTCTTGTCGTAAAACTTTGAAAGAAAACATTTTCTCGCCAGCCAGATTTGAACCAGTAACCTACTGATTTATAAATTTGTCAACTACCAACTGATCTATTGTGGGTCATACAAAGTTAATGGATTCATTGTACTTGTTTAGGGTGTAAAACTGGTTTTAAAAACTTTCAAGTTTTTTTTATTTGTTTATTGGGTCTGGCGATGGGCAACTATTATTATTATTATTATAGCTCCAGTGGTAATTTTGTATATCAAAATGTTACTGTGCGACTGCTTTAGTTGTTTTTGTAGCAGGGTTGTTTGTAGTAGAACCAATAACACCTTGTGTCAATTGTGCTAGTTACACCAGTTACAGTCAGTTGACTGAAAAATCTTAGTTTCTCAACATTATGTAGCAGGAAAATATTATCAGTAAAGGGATCTAAGCAGATCCAAGGAAAGAAACTGTCAAGCCTACAATTTAAATAAAGAAAATGGAGGTTAACAGGACATCATCATGTATCATATCCTTTGCAGTACGTCACTTTCATCTCATCCACTTTGTAAAACTTGTTGTTTGGTCAGTTCACCTGTCTCCGTCATTTCACCTTTAGAACATCTTTGATGTCATTTGTCCATCTTGATTTTGGTCCCCCTCTGCCTTATTTTCAAGGTACCATAACCTTTGGTATTGTCTTTTTTAAACCATTGTGATGTGTCATGTTGCCAAAGTATTTTAGTTTCCTTGACAAAATCCTGTTTTAAATTTTGTTTTATATCCAGCTGCTTTTGTGCACATATTCTTCTTTTTTGCTATCCATGGCATTCTGAGAATTTTCATGTAGCTTGAATGATACAGTTTTCTTTTATAGTGATTGTCTTCATGATTTGTGTGTGTTGTGTTAGTGTTCTGCTGTACATTCTTTATTTTATTAAATCTCTGCATTGCCGTGGCCATTTTTCATTTGACTTCACTTTGGCTGTCCCTTCTGTTACTTAAAATGGAGCTGTACAATAACACTGCAGACATCAAGGGAACCAGAATTAAAAGAGGGATGTCATGGATAGCACAGGCAAAATGAACAATAGGAGAGGTGACTGCAGTCGAGACGATGGTCAAGGGAGGAATGGGTCCACACTGGGGATACACTGAGTACCACACGGTCATCATAAACATGGGCAGTGAATGTAGGAAGGGGCGAAGTAGCCAGATAAAGCTCGAAATCAACCAGCTGATGGGCGCCAACACGCATGAAAGTGATACCATCATATACACTGATGGGTCGGTGCAAAGTGGTGGAACATCAGGCTGGGGTTTCTCGGCTAGAATAAGAGACCGGATCGTTGCTGAACGAAGCGGCGCATACGAGACTACAACATCAAGTATGAGAATGGAGATGGAGATGGTGACAGCAGCTCGGAAGTGGCTGTTTGGGACATCTTCAATAGGAGCAGTCATCGTGTCAGACTCCCAAACACTACTTCGGAAGGTGCAGAGTGGGTGGCTACGACATGATTGGATAGCAGCGCTGGAGACCTCAAAACCCCAGGGGCTGGTGGGGATCTACTGTCCTGGTCATGCCGGGGATCCGGGAAACGAGCGAGCTGATTTGTTGGCGTCACACGCACCTATAACAGGCACAGTGGACATGGATAAAGGTGACATAGTGAAAGTTATCAAGGACCACCTGATGGAAAACAACACTGCTTTGGATGAGTCTGCAAGGTACAGGCTGCGGCACTTTGGAATAAAATTAGGATTCAGTGGATCAGGGAACCTGAGAGGACGAAACAGGAAGATGTACAACCAACAGGCTACAGGCACCATCAGCATCCACACTTTGCGCCATCTACTGAGAGAGACTGAGCACCTATGGGTATGCACAGAGTGCAGTGAAATCTACTCCTAGAACAGAACAGAACAGGAGCAGAGATATTGAAAGCTAATTATATTCTCTGTTTCTTTTATTATTAAGGTAACTTTGGGTCTGTTTTTTTTCACTATCAGTGGTCATTGTCTTGGTTTCAAGAATGTTCAGGTAGAGATTTTGTTATTCACTGTGCTGTTGAACAGACAAGATAATCTTCTCTTGTCCCTCCATACTCCTTGAGAGGTTAGATATTTTCCTGTCTTTCCAGATTAACAGGACATAATTAGAAAAATTGGAAAATACTTTAATATTACAAGAACTGACATGGAAACTCCAGAGAAAAAAAAATAGTTACAGCCTTGAAGTGAAATAAAAATAGGACATGGTCAATTGAAGGTGCATAAATAAATACATTTAACTTAACTTAACTTAACAGCTTTATACTGGTTTATACGACCCTGCAGAGTCTGTATACTGTTTTGTTGAAAGACATACCTCTGAAACCATACCTTTGGCTAATGTATCAGAAGATGTACAAAATGGGTATCTTCTTCCTTTTATTCACTGTTTACCCTGAAAAGGACATTTTGATAGGTTGTATTGTAGTTTACACTGAGGCTGCAATTTATATGCTTTTCAGCCTGACACATCCAACTTTAACACATTACTTTTGGGACTCGGTTTGGCTTACCTTTTCAAGCCCTATGCTCTTAGCCAAACTACATGTGTGCAGCCTGTTTTCAGTGTCACCACTCAAAGGCAGAACAGGGTCTTGGTCAGCTATGATTCGCTGAACCTGATGCATGCAGCCAGCTATGAGTCACTGGCTGCTATCAGCACACTGCTGTGTCTTTAGCCACAAATGGTTATCTGAGATAGAGATGGCAGGCAGAGAGTAAAAGAAACTGCCGACCCCATTTCATAAGACCAAAGATTTAGCATGACAACATGTCTATCACATTATCTTCTATTTTAGTATCTGTTGCAGGCATATTTTTAGCTTTACACTAGAGTCTCAGGCATCAAAATGTACATAGCAATTCAGAAACATTGCCCATTGCCCCTTTTGGGGCATAGGCCACTCACAACCTTCCTACAGCAATACCACAAGTTCTGTTTTGAGCAATTTTTCTGCTTCTCACTAGTTGAGGTCAGAGGAAGTTCATTTTCAGTCTCTTCTTCATGTTTTTTTTTGGTGGTTTACTCTTTTTCCTCTTTCCCTGTGGATTCCATGTCAGGGTCTGTTTGACCATGTTTGCTGGTTATTTCTGTAACATGTCCTATTCAACTTCATTTCCTATTTTTGATCTGTAGCTCTTCTGATTGTAATTGACTCGTTTCTCATAGATCTTCATTTCTCACCATTATTTATCCTCTCTGTAGGCATTTATTGATGAAGGCTGGCATTTCCTCTGTATTGCCTTTGTTATTCTTCAAGTTTCTTCTCCATTCAAGGAATAGATAGCAATTTAGATATCAGTTTATTCAAGAACCTGTAGATGACCAGATAATTGTTGTTCTTCTTGGTCGTTCGTTCTCAAACTCCAGCTACTAAGTCCTGAAACTTGCTTTATAAGTAGCAGGATGTAGTCTGGAGAAGAGAATGTGTCATAGTTTACAGCTTGACCTTTAGACCTTTGGGCCAACACATTCAACTTCTTTAGAGATTTTTTAGTACCGGGTTTGCCTTCCCTTTTTGATCCCTTCTCCTTAGCCAGTCTGCTCTGTTGCAGCCTGTTATCTAGGATCACCGCATGGAGGTGTACAAGGGTCTTGGCAGCTCTGGTTTGCTGGCCCTGACGCTAGCAGTCAACTTTGGCTCGCTGACCACTGCAGCTCATGCACTGCTCAGCATCTTAATCCCTAATTCCAGATTAGATATTAGGAAATATTTTTGTTGTCAGAGAGTTTTGAATGTCCGGAATGTATTGCCACAGGAGGTAGTGGAGGCAGGGACAATTAATGCATTTAAGAATAAATTGGATGCGCATAGCTTTTAGAGCAAGGTATTGTAAATTAAACTGGTTGTATACAGACTCTGCAGTCTTCTAAACCAGTATAAAGAAGTTGAGTTAAGTTAATTGTTGTTTAAGATGTTCTGTTACCCATATTCTTTTAATTGTGGACACTATTAAAATGAATGATGAATTCAAAATATTGCATCGTTATTCCCATGTTTTTGCCTGAAACATACCTGGCACAAACAAAATAAGGACACTGCTCCCTTGAAAGCTTCTCGTACAAGGTGACTAAGGAAGGTTGTGCATGGTGGATAGCAACTTCATCATGGAAAAACCATAGCTACTGAAACCATACTATAAGTAACTGGATTCAGACTTCCATAAAAACCAAATGCAATGTTCAACCAATGATCCACCAAATAACGGTAAAGGGAAAAGAGAAGAATAATTCCTTTCATTTTTAATCTTCTTTTAGTGGAATTTAGTTTTATTCCACACTTTAAAATTTATCCACATTTTCTAGGTCAAAGCCTCATCCCAAAAACCAAATACGTATCGGCAACATTATCGAGTACCTAACTTACGAAGTTTGGCGATACACATCTCGTACTTTGTACAATGAAGACAGACTTCTGTTCACAATACTTTTGGCTATCAAGATTGATGTTGCAAAAGGAACTATCAAGCCATCTGAATTTCAAGTATTTATCAAAGGTGAGAATATTTTCATATTTCAGATATGTGTTGAACAAAATATGTAGACAATAATGGGGTATTTTAGGGTACAGCTGAAAAACGACAAATTACAAAACATGTCATTTTTTAATAAGTTTCTTCATTGTTGTTTGTATGTACTTCACTTCATTTCACATTTATTCCATTATAACAATGAACTGTAACTTAATCTTGCCAGTTCCTATTTTGTGAAGTTTTTTTTTGTCTCTGCCCATGACATTCCATTTCCCTCGACTTCTTCCACTTGTTTTTTTTAAAGTTTAAATTGTTGCACTTTTTATTCAAGAACCTGAAAACCACATTGCACTAATATGCTAATAAAACTATAGTCAGAGCATATATTTATAACAGCCTTTAATTGTGTTTATACGAGTCTATTTTGGGGGTTAATATTTCTTTCGTGTGAATCTGCTTAACAGATTCACTACATGGAGCTGATACAACAGACCGGGCATTTCTTTTAGCCAACACATCGGCTTTGGCAACTTTCTACAAAACTTCACATTTTTTTCCATTCCAAGTTCTTCTAAATTTATTAATGGGTTTCCTAGCGAAAGTTTAGAAATGCTCATTTTGGCTTGGCTTGGCTTCATTCGTTCTCAATCTCCCACTACCAAACCCTGAAAGGGCTTAAGTAGCAGAATGTAGTCCAGAGAACGGAATGCGTTGTGTCGTAGTTTACAGCTTGACTGCGATATTTGCACCTTTCGGTCCAACACATCTGACTTCAGCAAGCATTTTTTGGGTACTGGGTTAGCATTCCCTCTTTGATCCCTTCTCCTTAGCCAGTTTGCCCTGCTGCAGCCTGTTATCCAGGATCACCGCATGGAGGTGTAGAAGAGTCTTAGCAGCTCTGGTTCGCTGGTCCTGACGCTAGCAGTCAGCTATGGGTCGCTGACCACTGCAGCTCATGCACTGCACAGCTTCTTGATCTCAAATGCTCATTTTCATTTCAAGAAGAATTTCTACAGACATCATGGGTTCTCTGTGCAAACGTGTATTATTTTCATACTTTATTTAAATAATATTTTAAAGCACTTTTTCAAGTTTGTGTGCCTTAAGTAAAATGTGACTATTGCAAAAACTACAGCACCTTATTAGGAGAAACTTTTTTGAACATCTTCTCATGTGGATTACCTTAAATTATAAACCATTTCTTTACCCACAAAGCTGAATAATTGATGATTAAACCTATACCTCCTCATAATAAAATTGTAGGCAATTTCCCCTGCATCCACATTAATTTTCAGCAGGTCAGCTTGACTATAGTTTTTGACTTTGAGAGCCTGTAACCTTTTTATTTGTTGGTCTATAGAAATCATTTTTTGTGTGTATAAAGATATGAATTAATAAAGAACTTTTTGGTGTTATTGATTTTGTTGTGCATGTGTCAGTTTCTGAAATACAAGTAGATGAGTGAAAAAGCACAAACATTTAGACTCACGTATTAGGGAAGGTCGCTCCTCAATAAATCCTTTGAAATCACCACAAAGCACTGATACTGTTCCTTTATAAGATCGGCATATATGTTAGTTTCCACTGCAAATGAATTTATTACACCGACATAAACAAAATTAAACAGATCAACATCACAAAGATCTTTTGCAACAGCTTAACTTCACTATTCCCAATAATAGGCTGGCTCCAAACGTGAAGTGTTTCAAATTCATTTTTAATTTACCACAAAAGACCGTTCGCAGTTCAAACCTGTCAAGAAGGAAGTGGTGTCTTTGTCAAACAAATCAGTCTTGATTTCAGTTGATTTCTATGGCAGCCTGGTTGTTTATATATGATAACCGGTGAGGCGTTGGGTCTCAGCTATGGTAGCAAAACATAATTTTTTTGCAGGCGAGAGCTCTTGACGCCAGATTGAGTAAGGTTATCAAAAACTAATTTTTTTAAATAACAAAAACATATGCAACTATATTGTCTTGGGCACAAATGTTATTATAAAATGGTTGTATTCCTTTGCATTTAATATATGTTTGGTATATAATGGGTGATGTTTCATAAAACCTTTACTGAAGATAAATTAGTGGTAGCTAAGTGATGCCATACTTGTCTTACATCAGAAAAAAGTATATCCAGAGGTTCAAAATATTATGGAGTGAATAAGTGAAGCTTACGTTATCACTGGATGACACTGCCTTTTTTCTTATTTGTAACATATCTGCAGGAGGAGCAGCCTTAGACCTGAATGCAGTGACCCCCAAACCTAGCAAGTGGATCTCTGACATGAACTGGCTCAATCTAGTACAGCTCAGCACTCTGCCAGCCTTCAGCAACATACTTAACCAGGTTTGGGTCAAGTCTGAGTCTCTAACATCATATGTTTATTTGTTTCTAGTCTCATCTAAGTCTTTGTCCAAGCAGATTTTTTTCCATCAGGATGACAATTGGAAATTTCTATTTATATAATAAAAGTCTTGAAAATGATAGTTGTTATGGTGAGAATACTGTAGATGACAATTGTACTGAAAATTTTAGGTGATTCACTTGAGGAGGTGATACATCTGCTGCCAGAGTTTTTTTGAGAACTGACAAGCCAACATTTCGACTTTTGTGATTGTATTCACAAAATCACATATGTTCCCTTTCCTAGTTATTCTAAAATTATCATTTTGGTTCCTGACAAAAGTCCAGGATTATTGTAATTATCAATTCCAGAAGAGTTAGTACACACTACTTCCATCTTTGTGAAAACAAGTTGTATTTTCATATTTGGATTAGAAACACATTTTTGTGCAGCCATGAGTCAAGCTAAAGTCTCTTTATCCAGAACAAAGAGAGTTTTAGATGCACTGATCTATAATGACGCTAACAAAAGTGATGATGAAGATATCAGTCGTTCTGATAGCGACACTTCAATTTCTCTGTCCAGTCTTAGTTCTCTTTGTCCAGTATTAGTTCTAGTTCAAGCAATGAGTGTGAATCAGCATCTCATGAATGAGGGACTGTGTCTTCTTTTGTCTCAAGCAATGATAGTAACAGTAAAAAAAACAGACTTGATGCTACAAGCAGGATAGAATTTAAAAATGGGGCAACTAGCAACGAGTTTTGTCTTCACTCCTCCATCAAGATATAAAACTCCAGGTGTCACTGAAGCGTCACTGGGTGCAAACTTAAAGTCCTTTGGATTTCTTTAAAAGTTTGTTCCTGGCCAAAGATGCAGCACTGAATGAGCTAAAAGCAGTCAGTGACTCATTGCTGATAGATTATAATCGAGGTCAGTGAAGCAGAGCTGACCAAGAGCCTATTCCAAGTAGTGGCCCTGGAAACAAGATGCTGAACTAGTGTAGTCTGGCAAAAAGAATTTGAATGAGAGTGGGTAGGCAAACCCAGTACCAAAAAAAGCCAGCTGAAATTGGATGTGTCAGGCCAAAAAATGCAGATATCACAGCCTCGCTGTAAACTACTACATCACAGCATCCTTTTCAGGGTGACCACAGAAAAGAAGAAAAGTTTGTTAACATATGCTATTATTGATTATTAGGTTGACACTAAAACATTTATGCTCAAGCAAAGATTGCCATAAATACCACCGGCAAGAAAGCAATCATTTGTGGTGGCATGGACACGAAAATGAGTTCCACAAATTTCTTGCTGTGTTGATTTGTATGGATATTGATCACAGTTCCAGCATATATGATTACCCATCCCGAAGCAAGCTAATGTACAGTACATGTTATCATGCAATGTTCTCCAGAGACAGATTTTAAGCAATTTTCTACTGCATGCTAAACTGTTCTGACTGCTAGTGAAAGCAATCAGTAGTCCTTCTCAGTGAAAGTTTCAATTCAACATTTTATCCATTTCAAAATTTATCAATCAATGAAATGGTTGTTTTTTTTTGGGTGGCTGCAGAAAGTACAAACAGTACAACCAATCAAAGCCCACAAAGTTCCATGTAAAGATATTTTGGTTTGGTGGACTCCACAACAGGTTATGTTATAAATATCATAACCTATTTTGGTGCAAACATATCCTATGATCCTGCTGCAGATATGGATGGCTGTAAAGATATTTATATTTGGGAGCCGCATAGTGCAGTGGTTAGCGTGCTGGCTTCACATCTGAGTGGTCCTGGGTTCATTCCCCAGTTGAGGCAGTAATGTTTTTTTTCAGACCGCAACGACTCCCGGGTCGACCCAGCCTTAAATGGCTACCGGTTCAGTCCGGGAAGTAAAAGCGTCGAGGGATAGGAGATGGCTCGCATATAGCCGAACCTTTGAAATGTGAGATCACTAACACCTCACACCCCTATGGCAGTAATGCTATGGGTTACTTTACTTTACTTTACTTTAAAGATATTTGACACACTCTCAACACACGTAGGGACTGACCACTATTATACAATGGTATTTTGCTGATCATCTGCTTTGGACATAATTTTTTATACAGGAACTCTGAACATGAACAGAAAAGATTTTCCACCACAACTGAAAAATCTATCAATGTAGTGCATGGGAACTAGGAATTTGTTTGATGCGTGTTAGTCCTCGCTTTCATGGACAAAAAAGCTCAGAAGCATTGTGTCTTAGTGTCCACTAAAGCTATCATTGCCACGTCCATCAACCCTATAAAGTAAAAGACCAAGCCTCTGGTCATCAAAAATTACATTAATGCAATGAGAGATTATGATTATGTGGATCAGACTATGGCGTAATATTCCATTGATGGAAAAAATCAAACAAATGGGGAAAAACGCTCTTTCATTGGCTTCTTGAAAAATATGACCATAATGCTTTTATATTGTTCCTTCTGATCAGACCAACAGGGACAAAAGAAAATATCTTTCAAGCTGTTCAAGATCATTTTGAAAGACCAGCTAGTCAAAGTTGTGGCTGAACTGATGCCACCGGAAGAACATGACAGAGTGCCAGACAGTTGGAAGACTTAGAAATCCAATCCTGTTGAAAGTTTACACGGCTCAAAGAACCTAATCAGATCAGCGGGTACAGACAGGAATTGTGTGTTCTGCAGTACAACGACTAAGAGAAAGTGTACAACTTTCATTTGTTCCAGATGTTCAGACACACCATTTCTGTGTGCAAAAACATGTTTTGAACTTTACCATTCAAAGGTTCAAGATCTTGCACAGTGATACTAGTGTGTGTGTATGTTTTGAAAAGAGCAACAAAGATGGTGCCCTACCAGCTGCGGGTCCACATTGCTCTGTTGTTTTAGTTCATTATGGATTCCATCAGGCCATGGATTTGCCTTGCATTCAAGTCAACAATTTATACTTATGTTTGTGTCGTTGTTTTCCATTTGGACTGGTTAATTCATTAGTTTTTTTGTGTTTTCTTCACTTCTATTATCCTGGCCTGGACATCAACTATTTGAATTACCACTGCACTTAAACCTGTTTTATATTTTCACAGTCTAGTTCACATGGTTGAATTTCACAAGATTGGCGCCCATCGCTCTAGCTGCAGATAGCCTCGGTTTTGATGTGACTGTGAAATTTAAACACGACTATAATGGACTAGAACACGGTCCGGGAGAGATGAGTAATGTCGCTATGACCTGTTGTGGTTATGGGAAAGGCATGACACACAATGTTATATGTCATCTCTCTCTGCTGCCTTGCGGGATACTTGTTTACGGGAAAGACTTTGGGAGTCAACCTTGAGGAAAAATCTGCATCCTGTGCTATCTCCAGTCATCTGGATAAAATCTTGCCACTGACCAAATGTAGCTCTGGACCAGAAAATGAGGTTGACAAAAGGTGCAGCTTCTTCTTCACTTTGATCCAAATCACAGCGCAAATCACCCATTTCAGTAGACACATCAATAGAAAAGGCTGTCCACATGACTGAACAAAGAGAGTGGTCTTCATCACATGTGATGCATAAACATCGTCATGTTTTGAATGCAGCAGGAACATTCCTTCTAAATATACACAAATTGTATAGACTGATGTTGATTGTGACTTTTATTTTCTGAGCACTTTTTCAACTTCACATGCTTTCAGTTGCTGCTGTTGTTGTTGTTAAATGCCTACAATGAGTAGGTTTACTCTTTTGTGTGCCCGAAAAGGATGTTATGTGGTGGGTTGTCATAGCATTCCTCACATCCTGAGCATGCTGATGAAGGTGGGTCGGGGTGCTCCAGGCGGTTGTGCTATGCTTGGCTTCATCTGCGTGTCATTCACTACTTCGGGGATCACGCCATGCTTTCAGTGAAATATGGATATTATGAAAATTGCAGCACCTAATTAAGTGGAAGTTGTAAAACATCTTCCCACATGGATTATCATCTTTGGAAAGCCAATTTTTTTATTCTTGTGTTGGTGTAGAGTTGAATAATTGATTGGTGAGTAAAAAAAATGTCTTTTCCCAGTTGTTGTTTATAACAAAATCTTATGCAATTATAATCCCTCTAACACAAATGTTCATCCCACATATTAAACATATTAAATGTATGTGGTCTCGAGGCAAGGTGTCTGCCTTGGGTGACGGAGGTCGCGGGTTCGAATCATGGTGAAAAACAGGTATTTTTTTCACATGGATCTTCTGGAAAAAATTGCTCTGATCTCTAGGTAGGGAGATCAGACTCCCATGTTCAGTGTTGAGGATGTTAAAAATCCCTTGGCAGTTAGAAATAAAAAAAAGTAGGCTTTTGGCCACTGCCAGGACAAAATTCAAAAATTCTAGTTGAAAATCTACCCAAATTATTTGTACCTTCCCCCAGACCTAGTAAGCTGCAGGAAGCTTTAAAATACCTACTGCGTATAGCCTAAGCCTTCGGCTACCTGGCAACAGACATTATCATGCCTGTATGAGTACCAGAATTCCAAGTATTCTAAGTATTTTTAAAAATTCAATTTTGAACAGTTTGGTATATAACATGGGGTATTTCAGTAAACCTCTACTGAGAAAAAAAAAAATGAAAACTAAGTGATGCTGTCCAGTGGTCCTAAATATCCCAAATCAGTGAATGTAATTGTTGGTGAGAGCTATAATGATAATATAGTAATGTTGATGTTGTGATGCCTATGATGAACTAGACATGTCACTGATCACAGGTTACTAACAATGACAAAAACTGGAAAAACTGGTATGATAAACCTGCACCAGAGGAAGAGATAATTCCTGAAAACTATGGTAGCACACTTGAACCATTCTCAAAATTATTGCTAATAAGGTTTGTTTCTTCATGTCAAGTCACAGTTTGATTTTTTATGTGTGTGCTTATTTTTGGCTCGATAATTACAGATCCAGCAGCATCCGAGCTATCGCTTGGTAAAAAGGTTGCTTGCCCCTCCAGTCACTAAAGAAAACATAATTTTACTTAGATTATTTATATTTTGTGATTGAATTTTACAACTCTGCTTTATTTTTTGAGTTTTGATATTTTTACGAATATTTTTGACTGTAGTATTGAGTTATTTTCATCTACTTTATTCCAATAATGTAGCATTAAATCAATATTTTTTTTTTTATCTCATCAGTTTCATTGCAGTATCTTTTATCTCTATTACTTATTCCAAATTGCTTGCATGCAGATCTTGGTGTCCAGATCGAACATCAGTGCAAGCTCGTGACTACATCTCTCATTCCCTGGGTCGAAAATTCACAGAGGCAGTCATATTGGATCTGGAAGACATGTTAGAAGAAGCAAGCCCTCGTATACCACTTATTGCTCTGTTGTCAATGGGTTCTGATCCAACAAATGCCATTGAAAACGTGTCCAAAAGATTAGAAATTCGTAAGTATTTTGGATTGGCAACAGATTGTATGAGAAAAAGCGACAAATTGTGTTTAGTTATGATAAGCTGAATATTGTATCCAAATTAATGTATTTTGCTAACAGTGTGAAAGGGACAATATGAAGATATCAGAATACCAATACCAAGACAAAGTAATATAAACAATATCACACTTAACCCTTTGAACCTAGATCACATGGTCTGTTAAATCCCATTCCCTTGAGCTCCTGAGAAAATACATACATGGTAGATATTTCTTCGTTGTTCGTTCTCAAACTCCCACTACCAAGCTTTGAAAAAGTCTTTGCAAATAGCAGGATGTAGGCCAGAGAATGGAATGAGGTGTGTTGTAGTATACAGCTTGACTGCCATATTTTGCATCATTTGGTCCAACACATTTAACTTCAGCATGGCACTTTTGGGTACCAAGTTGCCCTTCCCTCTTCAATCCCTTCTTCTTAGCCAGTCTGCTCTGTTGCAGCCTGTTATCCAAGATTACCACATGGAGATGAAGAAGGGTCTTGGCAGCTCTGTGTTTTTTTCCTTCAGTATAATTGCTATCTATATTCAGTTTACCGTCCTCAAAATCCTTGAAGATACTTTCACCGACTTGTTCTGTCATTAGCCTTTCTGAACAGCCATTTCCCAAATTTTCAAAAATACCTTCCATCACCAAAATAATCTAAAAAACTCAAAAAGTTTGTGGATGTTGCCATATTTGTTATCATTGGAAATGTATGTACTATGTAGACGTCGTAATATTACGGCCAAAATCCACTTTAGAAAAATCATCCACCTATCGCATTGTGTCATGGGTTAAACAGATTATTTACACAATTTGTCAGAGAAAGATAAATCTTAATTTTGTACATCTGATACTCGTCCAGTCTTGTCACATTTCTTTTCATTTAAAAAATAGGACAGTGTTTATGCTTAGAAATTGTCATGTCTTCTTGATTTTTTGGGGGGACTTTCTTACTTCTTTTCATAAAGTTTTTCCTTACATACTTCATAGCAAATGCTATAAGATATTTTCTGTTTATTTATAATTTGGTGTGTGTTGATAATCTACTTAAGTGCGTCACCATGGAAGGAACAAATAGAGCAACTGTAACCTTCCAAGCGTCAAACGTCTTCCCCCGATCGGCTGGAGGCGCAGAAGAGGCCATCCTCAAACAGTATGGCTCCAGCAAATAGCAACCTTCTCCTCTGCCCTGGATGAACGCCACAGCTGTGGGTCATGGATGTGGCCTCAGACACCTAAGCGAGCATTATTATTATTATTATCAACCTTCCAAGCATGTAATAAAAAGTGACTGAAGAGGGTAATACTTGGGGCTATCAGCCTCATCATATAACAAAAATTTCTACAGAAATTACTACTGCAAAGGGTTACTTAAATTCTTTGGAGCAGATTTGGTTTGGCTTGGCTTGGCTTCGTTCGTTCTCAATCTCACGCTACCAAACCCTGAAAGGGCTTAAGTAGCAGAATGTAGTTCAGAGAACGGAATGCGTTGTGTCGTAGTTTACAGCTTCACTGCATTATTTGCACCTTTCTGTCCAACTCATCCGACTTCAGCAAGCATTTTTTTAGTACCGAGTTAGCATTCCCTCTTGGATCCCTTCTTCTTAGCCAGTCTGCCTTGTTGCAGCTTGTTATCCAGGATCACCGCATGAAGGTGTAGAAGGGTCTTGGCAGCTCTAGTTTGCTGGCCCTGACGCTAGCAGTCAGCTATGGGTCGCTGACCACTGCAGCTCATGCGCTGCTCAGTATCTTGATCTTGGAGCAGATTTCATGTGAGGGTGCCAGCTGCAGGGATTGACCTATGTTTCATGTTGAGCATGAATGAAACAAGAATAAGTGTAAATGTTTATTATGTGAATACATCAGAACTGATAATATTTGAACAGTAATGTGCAATTCTGTCCCCAGCATACTATGCCATTTCTATGGGACAGGGGCAGGAAATCCATTCAAGGAAACTCATTTCTAATTTTATGGAAAATGTAAGTGAAATAATGTTTCTTGTGTGTGAAGGTTCTGTACTCTGTTGACTATGTTGTAGACAGCCACAAAAATTATTGTTTTTAAATATTTTTTTTTTATTCACAAACAATCTTATGTAATTACAGTAACAGAAGAAATCAACATTTTAACTAAAAAAGTCATTTTAAGGGACTAGACAGATTAAAACAGTAGAAAAGAAAGTCAGTAACTAAACTAAATGAATAAAATACAATTATTAACTTTCAAAAACTTGAAATGCATTGGAGTTACAACGTATGGAAGGTGAAATGAAAGATGGGACAACAAATGATAGCATTAAAATGGTCATAGATCAAAACTGAGATGGACTACAGTGAAAACTTAAGAGTCTGTAAGTTGAAATATCAATTTCATAATTGATTGCATATGTGCTTGCCTATTTTCTATTGCAATGCTCGCTTGACCATGTTTGAACCAACATATGATTGCATGCCTTAAAACACTTAAATGTGATATCTTTACTTTTTTGTTCCAACCTAGCCATAATAGAATAGCTACCTGACCGTCATATTTTTGAATGCTTGTCTGGTTTTGATTTTAATAATGCTAGCTTAATCATTGAACCAAAATATAACTTTAGCTTTAAAAACACTTAACTGTGATTTCCTTAATTGTTCTGTTTAGGAGTGAAAATAGGTTTGGTTACATGAGAACTGATGAAGAAAAAGAAATTGAATTACAAAATGTAAACATAGTCTTTTACTTTTAGTGTAATTGTGCAGAGAAATATTAATTACTGAATGAAAACATAGTCTTTTAGGGTATTTTGTGCGTTCGCCTTATTTCTCTATTTCCCAAGGCGGTGTGCGTTGCACTGTGGTTTTTATTTTGCACCTGTCGGCTCAGTGCATCCGGCTTCAGCACGCATTTTATGTAAGGGTCTGCTTCCTCCTGCATTTTCTAAGGGTTTGCTTCCCCAGCGTAACGGCCGGTGCTTTGATGGGGATCGACCCCAGCACCTTCGGATCGTGAGCCATACCACTTAACCACTAGGCCACGCCGTCCCCTGACATAGTCTTTTACTTGTAGTGTAATTGTGTAAAGAAATTTGAATGACTGAATGTAAATATAGACTTTTACTTTTAGTGTAATTGTGCCTGCCGAAGACAGATGTGTTGGCAGGCCGAAAGGTGCAAATATCACAGACACGCTGTAAACTAGCGACACAAGGCATTCCATACATCCTTCTATTTGCAAAGCTCTGTTCAGGGCTTAGTAGCAAGAGATTGAGAATGAACGCAGAAGAAGAAGAAATTGAATGACTTAATGTAAGCAGTCTTTTGCTATTAGTATAGTCGTGTAGCTAAGCATTAGTACAATCTGGCAATTTTGATCCTGTACACATTATGTGTCTCTAACCGTAGGGGGGCTGGGCGCTGCTCCAGAACTGTCACTTGTGTCTCCGATACCTGGATGAGGTTCTAGTTACTGTTCTGGAAACTGATCCAATACATCCAAAGTTTAGGCTGTGGATTACAACTGAGGAGAACAATTCCTTCTCCATTGGGCTCCTGCAGGTGAGTTGACAATTATGTTTCATTGACGTCTGCTAAGTTCAAGGACACACAAAACAACAATCTGTCCATTTATGTTGCTAGATATGGGGAGGTGCAATCTTCTTTTGTATGGCACTGATATTTTCAGTCCATGCCTCTATAGTGTCTCTTTAGCACTCATCAATCCATCTTTTACTTTGTCTTCCTCTTGCTTTGAAGCCCTGCTGTCTGTTTTAAGATCGTATGATGGGTATGTTTGGGGGCATTTATTGTCATATGTCCAAACCATTTATTTCTATGTCTGTCTGTTTTTGGTTCCTATATTTTGTATAATTTCTTAATTTCTCACTAAGTCTCTTTTAGTGAACCTAACCACCTTAACATCCCATTTCATATGTTGTAATCTTTAGTTCTAGTACATTAGCCAGGCCCAATATATGACACTGAGAATAGAAAACTGATACACAATGATAGCAAAAATTTGGTATGTACTGATAACAGAAAGTTTGTACACACTGATAACAGAAAGTTGGTACACACTGATAACAGAAAGTTTATACACACTGATAACAGAAACTTTATACACACTGATAACAGAAAGTAGTATGCACTGATAACAGAAAGTTGGTATACACTGATATCAGAAAGTTGGTATACACTGTTGCAAGATTTGTATTTTTGCATCAATCAATTGAAATGTTTAGATGACTTAGTAGTAGTTATAGCTGGTATGTCACCATATTTACATTTTGAGTTCTTGCTTCTATCTCCCTGTCCATTCTGTTTCTCAGATATGAGCATACCTCACTTTTTAGACTGGTTTGGGACTAGTGCTGACAAAAAATGAAAATAACTAACTACATAACACTTGCGAATAAACACAAATAAACAGAAATAAATATATTGAATAAAACACAGTCACATTAACAATACCTAAATAAAATTTTACCTTAAAATTATTCTTGAGTATGTAGACTATGAACAAGAAATGGAAAATGGCTCACAAAATCAACTTCATTGCTCCCATATGTTCTGAGTTCCTTTTATTGATGAACGTGTTGACAACAATGCATGAACTCCATAGCTCCTGTGGCAATTTCCAATTTTCCCCTGACAGTCAGGTACCTATTTACAGCTGGGTTGACTAAGATAAGTGGTTATACGTTGAATATACCCATGACATGGAGCCCAGTCTGCCAAACTGAGGGCAATTTGATTTGATCCTGGTACGCTGGGTTTGTAAAATATGCTCACAACCAACCCCTAAAACAACCAATAATATAACTAGATATGTACTGATTTTGAAACACACAAGGAAAGTGAAGAGGGGTTGTAGAAAAATACCTGATGAAGAATAGTGGAATGTAAATTCACAAAATCAGGGGCTACATGAGTGGAATTTAAGGAAACACCCTTAAAGTCATCATCAGTGTATGACTGTTGGATGGTCTATGTTTGAAATTTTAAAATAGGCTAAGGTACGATGGACAGAACATGTTGTTTGCATGCCAGATAAGCGCATCCCCAAGCAGCTGTTATACGGAGGGCTCAAAACGTGCAGAAGCTCACCAGGAGGGTAGAAGAAATGCTACAGAGACTTCTTCAAAGTATCTCTGGAATACTTCAGTATGGATGTCACCTTTTGGGAGATACTTTCACAAGACCTTTTACACCTGGTGAGATAGTATCACCGAACGTACTCAGATCACAGAGAGTACAGCTATCATGGAGGCTCAGCAAAAGCGTGCTGGCAGAAAAACAATACTCATAGTGATTCCACAGATGGCTCACTGTATGTGTACCCTGAATGTGGCAGAGTGTGTCATTCCAGGATTGGCCTTTACAGTCATCAGAGAACAGATTTTGCAGCCATATTCTTTGCTTGCGATGGGCAACTATTATTATTATGTTTGGAAAGAGTCAAAATGAGGAAGGAAATTGGTAGAAGCTTTTCTTCTTTTTTGTTCACTATCAAATAATTACATGTATCCCCTGATATTAAATTCCTAAGGACTGAGCTTAATGACTTAAGAGCAGCACTCTGCAAACTGTGCCAACAGTCCGCACCAAAAAGGGTAGTGGTACAGTGGGTCCCATCACACTGCAAAATCCAAGGCAACGAGGAGGCAGACAGACTGGCAAAAGAAGGTGCAAGACTACCACAAACAGATACTAGCATGACGTATGAAGAGTCAAAACGGCTTATCAAAGCCAGATACATGACCAAATGGGAAACCGAACATACTGGTTACACCAAAAACGATGCCTATTACCAGTTGAACCGAAGAGAGCAGGTCGTCGTCTTTAGACTTCGCACTGGCCACAATAGACTGAGGTACCACCTATTCAACAAATTGAAGATAGGGTGTACCGACGAATGCCCGTGCGGTACTGGTAAAATGACAGCTGAACATCTGCTGCAGAACTGCCCGACATACGAGGATCAGAGAGAGCAGATGTGGCCATCACCAGTGGAACTGCAAGACAAGCTCTATGGCAGTGGCGACAGCCTCAGGATGACCGCCGCTTTTTTCGAAAAAATAATGGTTACTGTCTGACTGCGTACGCAGAAGAAGAAGAAGAAATTCCTAAGGCAGTCAAATGGTGATTACGTCAATATTCTGACAACTCCTGCAACGTCGCTGATTCCAGGCAGTATTGATTAATGTTGTTCCCCTGGATTAATTAGCTACACAGAGAGGAGAGAACCTGCTGCACCTACAACAGCTTGTTCTCCTCTGAAATATGCCCAAAATTGCATCTTGGAGCGGCCTTCCAGCCTTACCCTGTGATGCCTACACAAAACGTGCCACATAGAATATCAAACTGGGATGTTGGAACGTCCGCACTATGCCTGATAACATTCATAGAATAAATTATATCAGAAAGATGGACATTAACAATGATAAATGAGAAACACTCGATGTGGATACAGAATCACTTCAAGAAACTCGTTTAGTGTGATCAAGATCAGTAAGGGAGAAGGACTACATATTCTTCTGGCAAGGAAAAGACCCCAATGAAAAAAGGGAGTATGCAGTACGCTTTGCAGTGAAAAAGTATGGTTGAACCAGGTGAAAATAGATCAGAGCACCATTTGCTTACACTCCGTCTCCATACTACTATCAGTCCTGTTGTCCTTGTCAGTGTATATGCTCTTACCTTGCACACCACATCTACATTCAAAGATGATTGTATTGAGAATCTGTCAGCAGCATACTGAGTCAGGAACAACTTGTTCTGCTCGATGACTTCAACGCTAGAGTGACTGCTGATCATAATTCGTGGTCTTCATGTCTTGGCAAAGGCTTTTAGACCTCTGTGTCTATCATGAACTCTGTGTGCCAAACTCCTGTTTCCATACCAAACTCCAACATGTTATGGATGCACCACGATCCAAGCACTGGCATCAACTTAATTTGATTCTTGTGAGAAAGTGCCTTCTCAAATCTGTATTCCTCACCCGCTCCTACCATAGTACAGACTGCAACACAGATCATGCACTGGTGTGCTGTAAAATCAAATTACAACCAAGAAATTTCATCACATGAAGGTAAACCACACATTGACCCAAGTAAAATGTCAGACCCTGTGCTGATCAATCTCTTTAACGATGTCTTCGAGGAATCTTTCAAAGTTCCACAAGGTTGCACCACAATTTAAAAAATCTGAGAACAACTTTGAAACAACGTCCATAGGACTGCATTTGCTACCTCTGTAAGAAGAACATGAGTTAACACAACAATATGTGCCTGACCTGGTCTCGGAAGATATTTTGTTAACTCACGTCCTTCTTTAAACATCGTTGTCCAGTTCTTCACTGTTGTCTTTGACACACTTCTGTCAATATATACTACCTGCATTCTGCGATGAATGTCAACTGGTCGGCATCCTTCAACTGTTAAAAACCGAATCACAGCTCGCTCATCAACTCTGGACAGATTCCGTATCACACCCGCCATGTTTTCAAAGGCCTGCTGGGGAAACTATGAGTCAGAGGATAATGAAATTTTGTAAACTTGACGGTTGGTATGTGCTGTTTCACCAGAAGTGACATCATCATGCGCATCATACGTATGTTCACTTGTTGCAGTTAGGTCCAGTTCAATTTGAATACGCCTCTTACAATGACATAAAAAAAAAAGCTATTGGTCCTGTACACAGGAAGACAGTGCTGCTCATATCTATCACTAACAGTTGTCCATCACAAGTGATGAAGACCACTCTCTTTGTTCAGCCGTGTGGACAGTCGTATCTCTTGCTGTGTCCGCTTAAATGGGTGACTTGCGCTGTGATTTGGATTAAAGTGAGGAAGAAACTGCGCCTTTTGTCAACCTCACTCACAGAGCCTAAGCTACCTTTTGCCAGTGGCAAGACATTCATCGAGACGACTGGAGATAGCATAGTATGCAGATTTTGCCTCATGGTTACCACCGAAGCCTTTCCGTAAACATGTAACCCACAGGGTAGAAAGGTGGGATGGCATCTAACACAGTTTGTCGTGCCTTTTCGATAACCACAAGAGGTCGTATGGACAACACTCAGCGTGTGAGTGAGTCTGGCATCTCTCCCCAGCTGTATTTTAGGAGCATCTAAAATTCCCACACACCAAATTCGTGAAGGTGAACCGGCAGAACTAACCCGTGAAATACGACACAGGTATAAGTGTAGTGCCATTCAGCCGGTGTCCAGACCAGGATAAACGGATGGAAGAAATCACAAAAAAGAACGAAATAACAAGTCCAGACGGAAAACAACACCACGTTTCCGTGAACACAAGTGTAAGTCATCGACTAGTGTGAATTTCAGGCAAATCCGTAGTCTAGCGGCATCCATAATGATCCAAAACAGTAGAGAAATGTAGACTCGCAGCCAGCTATGGCGCCATCTAGCAAGAAAATAACTGACATAGGAAGAGGAAGTGATGGATAGATACCACTACTCTAAGCTCTACTCATTTGAAAGTACAGTATGAATATCCTCTATAGAAAGTTCTTTTGCCGCACCCCATTCTCCCCGCTTCCTCCATGTTTGATTGTACACTCTGCGACCACAGACGCCATTTTGTATCTGAGCTGTGCGCATGCATGCGACAGCCAGTATCTGCTACCTACAGTACTCACAAAGCCACCTAATGACATCTTTAGAAACTACCAGTTACATTTTTTATCTATCTCGTATAAGCTTGTGACCTACTTACTGACACCCTCAAATAGGCCACAGAAAAAAGTAAAAGAAGACCTCTACACCCCAGGTAGAAGAGGAGCAACAAAACCAAGCCAAGTAAATGATGTATGGGCATGGGGCCGGCTGCCCCATCCTGTAGAAACTATGCCACGTGAAAAAGAAAAGAAAACCTGTAGACTCCAAGATAAAAGAGAAGCAACATAGCTAAGTCAGGTTAATGTGTGTGTATACATATATATATAACACACACACGAAGGGCATTCAAGTTTTTTTTTAATAAGCAAAAACATTTGTTTTAAGTAGTCAAAATGCCATTTATTTTTCTGTATAATCTCCTGCATCGTTTATGCACTTATCCCAGCATTTAAGTAATGCTTGAAAAGTTTCAGCTTAGAAAGAATTGTCAGTATGTCTGAACCAATCCAGGACATCCTATTTCACTTCGTCATCAGTGCTGAAATGCTGGCCTCCCAGGAATTCTTTTAGGGGTCCAAACAGGTGGAAATCACTTGGAGCGAGGTCCGGGCTGTAAGGTGGATCTGGCAATACCTCCTAGTTGTGTTGTTGCAGATGGCATATAGTGTGGTGAGCTGTATGAGGTCTAGCATTATCTTGCAGGAGCAGGGCGCCCTTTGTGATCAGACCCAATGTGTACTAACCTTCCGAAAATGCAAATGTTCAGTTAATAATAATATTCACCATACCCAGAGAAAGACTTGCCTCTTGTGAATTTTGCGACAGGTTATGAGTTGATTGTTTCCAGAATAAGGCGTTCCACAATCTGGATATTCACAGAAATGACTGTGGTGGGTTGAGAGCCACAAAGGCCGGGATCATCACTCAATATATGCGGCTTTCTATAATACATTTGCATCATTAAAATGTCTTACTGCAGCGGAGTGTCTCATCACCATATTGTATACATATCCTATGTATATTGCCACAAGTTTCTAGCCTTCTTTCACAAGAAACTTCATCACAACATGCTTATTCATGCAAGCACTAACAGTGTTGTCCACCATTTTTATTTATCTGTCACATGATTGACCCATGGCAAGTGGGCAACCTAGCAATAATAAGACACAAGTGCCCCTAACTAATGATAGTAGTTCCAGCACGCTATGTCCCATTCTGGTAGAACTAGAACAAAAAGTCCAGGTTTGATTTTAACACCTTGTGTATATATATATATATATATATATATGATCCTTTTTTTTATTTGTGTTCTTAATCATTAGATATCAATAAAGTTCACAAATGACCCACCACAAGGCATCAAGGCGGGGCTCAAGAGAACTTACACATCACTGACCCAGGAGTACATTGACATCTTCAATGTGCCTCAGTGGCGCCCTCTACTTTACACAGTTTCCTTTTTGCACACAGTAGTACAGGTTAGATTTTTTCTTACTTTGAATGAATAACACAGCATCTCTTTGTAATATTTTTCTCATTATCATGTTCTCTTTCATATTTCTTCTTTCCTCTTCTTTCCTATTTTTGACTCCACATTTCTGTTTTTCTATCATGCTATCTTTCTTTCTCCACCAGTATTCCTTTACTCTTGTTTACTCTCACCTTCATCTACACTTTTAGAACTCCATCTTAACTACACATGATGCATAATAATATATTGGGCAGTCTAAAATCATGGCACAGTTAAACATAATCAACAAACTTCATGCACAACTCAAGAAACAGGAATATGTACAAAGATGTTTTCGTCCATGTCAGTCAACATATATAAATCTGTCCGGATGGCATCCTCATTTATCCATCTGGTTCATCTTGAAACATAGCACAGTAACAGATGCTTTCTATATCTTCCTATCCTCAGCAGTCTTCTTGAGTTCTGCCCACATGTCCCCAACTTCTTTGTCTAAATGTAAAGAACTTTTTTTTCCCAAGTTGTTAAATTGTAAAAATAATAGTGCATCTTCTTCTTCTTCTTCTTCTTCTTCCTCTTCTTCTTCTTCTTCATCATCTTCTTCTTCTTCTTCTTCATCATCATCTTCTTCTTCTTCAATCAAACGTTGCTATGCTTCTAGTTTGGTGAGGTTCATGAAAGAGATTAAACATATGAGCAAGGAAGTGATAGTCAAACTGTATAAAGCATTAGTTAGACCTAGATCAGAGTATTGTGTACAGGTGTGGAGTCCTTGTTGTAGAAGAGATATAAACATGCTGAAAAGGATACAAAAAAGAGCGACAAAGCTGATAGTGAGATTCCAGAATTACAGTTATGAGGAAAGATTCAGAACAACCAGCCTACAGAGTCTAGAAAAGAGAAGAATTAGAGGTGACTTAATACAGGTTTATAAAATAATAAACGGTTAGGATAAATTAGATTATAACAATTTTTTTCTAAATACAACCACCTACAATAACAAGAGTGCATAGCTGCAAATTAACTAAAGCAAGGTCCATTTTAGATATTAGGAAATATTTTGTTTTAGTCAGAGAGTGGTGAATGCTTGGAATGCATTGCCACAGGAAGTAGTGGAGGCAGGGACAGTTAATGCATTTAAGACTAGATTGGATGCGCATACCTTTTAGGGCAAAGAAATGTAAATGACACTGGTTGTATACAGATTCTGCAGTCTTCTAAACCAGTATAAAGATGTCAAGTTAAGTTTGTGTCAGGTTTTTGCCTGTCACTCACAGCTTCTTGAGCATGGTCAGGGCTCCACCCCCACACCCTCTCCCCCTCCCCTAGATCAGACTGCCTCTCTTTGGTCTGTATAAGTTGTTGAGCAGTCCTGCAGAATAGGTTCTGGTGTTTGCTTGGGTGCTCCACAATTGCATATGGTGGTGTCTCTGAGACCCATTTTGTGAAGGTGGGCATTGAGTGTGCAATGTCCCATTCCGAGTCTGAAGATCTTTTTCTGTCCATCTCTGCCAAGTTTGTCTATGCTGTCATTATCTGGCTTTTATTCTTTGTGCTGGTCTCTCTATTCCGTCCTCATGGATGGCTTGATGAGTGTCTTTGTTTCATTAGCTCTGTAGATAGCGAGTCTGCGTGCCACCAATTTCGACTTTTGCGAGCTCATCTGCTTTCTCGTTTCCAAAGACACCACAGGGAACCTGAATCCAATGTTGGACTAGATCTGTTTTTTTTGGACAGCAATCTAATGTTGTATTTTATTTTGTCTTTTTTTTTTGGGCTTGAGTTGGCTTGGAGTATTTTCCAGGAATCTGTTAGAATGACTGTTTTCTTTGTAGTTGTGTTTTGACTGAAAAGAATCCACATTGCTGCAGGAACAGCTGTTGCTTCAGCTCTGAAATTGCTGAATAGTGCATCAAATGTACTTCCTCTGAACATTTTTAACAACCAATAGAGAAAGTTCATACCAGTCAAATGAAATTTCTTCCTCCCTCAAACTTTAGGAGCGCCGTAAGTTTGGACCTCTGGGATGGAACATTCCTTATGAATTCAACAGTTCTGATTGGGGAGCCAGTGTCCAGTTCATACAGAACCACCTTGATGATATGGACATTAAAAGGGTGAGTTATATGCTAGTCACACGTGTTGTCCATTTTTACTGCAAGGCCTAACATGATCTGTCAACATGTTTTGTGCAGAGTAATATATCGATAATATAACTTCTTGTTCTTTATTTATTGCCCAATAACTACATCTATTTCCCTTATAAAATTATTGATCTGCATCTGACTTTTCATGTTACCATACAGTTGATCCTTCAAATGGCCCGCTTCATTGATTACACTTCATCTTTTGACTGTATGCAACACGAAATGCTGTGGAGAATCATGCAAGGTGTGGGATTCCAAATACACCTGATTTAACTGATCGGAACATTGTATCAGGAACAACAGTCAAAGGTCAAAATAGCTGGAGAGACTTGTTAAAGGTGCAAAATACAGTAATACAAGGATGCATAGTCTCCACTTACCTTTTCAAAATTAATGCTGAAAACATAACGAGAAATGTCAAAAATGAGCAAGAGTATGAAAAGTTTGACCCGTTCACAATAAGGGGGAAAGAAATACCAGAACTAAGATATGCAGATGATATAGTTGTCTTTTCAAAGAGCACTGCCGGGCTGGAACATATGATCCTGCTAGTTAAACAACACAGCGAATAACAAAATTTATACTTAAACATCAGTAAGACCAAGATAAAAAGCAGTGATAAGGCAAAAACCAGATCAAAATTTGTCCTAGATAAGCACAAAGTTACAAACGTCACAAGTTTTGAATATCTCGGCTCAATTACAAGCAACAATGGAGATTGTCAAAAAGAAGAATAGCCATGGCATTGCAGAGGTTACCAAAAAATTTAAAAACTTATCTGGCTTGGCTTTGTTCATTCTCAATCTCCCACTACCAAACCCTGAAAGGGCTTAAGTAGCAGAATGTAGTCCCTAGAACGGAATGCGTTGTTTCGTAGTATACAGCTTGACTGCGATATTTGCACCTTCGGTCCAACACATCCAACTTCAGCAAGCATTTTTTGAGTACCGGGTTAGCATTCCCTCTTCGATTCCTTCTTCTTAGCCAGTCTGCCCTGCTGCAGCCTGTTATCCAGGATCACTGCGTGGAGGTGTAGAAGGGTCTTGGAAGCTCTGGTTCGCTGGCCCTGATGCTAGCAGTCAGCTATGGGTCGCTGACCACTGCAGCTCATGTGCTGCTCAGCATCTTGATCCCCCAAAAAACTTATATAACCAGAACACTAACAAAATGACAAAAATAAAGATCCTGAGGACTTGCATCTTCCCAGTTGCAAAGTACGGATGTGAGACATGGACAGCTACACAAACACTAAGGAAAAAGATTGAATCCATTAAGCTAAAAGGCTACAGGTAAGGGCTCAATATACATTAGTTTGGGGGGAAGTTCCACCACACTTTGCTAGGCATCTGAGCCTACTGTCTTGTTAAGTAAAGGGTTCACAACAATGAAAGAACTGTAATCATATCTTTTAAAGAACTGTTATCCTGGTTTTGAAAGAGTTGATATTATATCTTTGATAGAGTTGTTATCCTATCTTTTAAATAACTGTTATCCTATCTTTGAAAGAACTGTTATCCTTCCTTTGAAATAACTGTTATCCTTCCTTTGAAAGAATTATTATCCTGAATTTGAAAAAGTTGTTGTCATATCTTTGAAAGAGTTGTTGTCATATCTTTGAAAGAGTTGTTGTCATATCTTTCAAAGTAACTGCTATCCTGTCTTTTAAAGTACTGTTATCTCATTTTTTACATTGCTATTATCCTGTCTTTTACAGTACAATTATCCTGTCTTTGAAAGTACTCATATTGAGTAGAAATACTGAGGTTAATTGCATATATTGTGAACATTATATATTTAAAAATAGACACCCTACCTAATACAAGCTCTGTCTTAGTAACCTGAAGACTCTAACAGCTTCAATCCTTGGCAGTAGTGTAACTACTGTGGGAAAAACCTTTACTTTACTAGTATGCTAGAAATTATGTGGACAGGTGATTAAAATAGAGACTAAATTCTTTAACTTTTTTGTTTGTTATTCCTACATTTCTTTTAAACTTCAAAAGTAAAAATAGGTTAAAGCAGAATTGTAGATATTTTGTATGCAAGTAATAAATTCTGGTATAATATATTCAATTGTAATTTTCCCCAGGGTATTTCATGGCCTACTGTTCGCTACATGATTGGTGAGGTTCAGTATGGGGGTCGGGTCACTGATGACTTCGATAAACGTCTTCTCAACACATTTACCAGGGTAAGATCTCAGTTTCACATTAGTCATTTGCCTTGAATTATAGCACAGCAAATTAGTGCAGATGAAAGAAAACTTGCGAGGTTGAGTTTTGTTAAAACAGTTACCATATTCAAGATGAGAGTTCCCACTAATCAAAAGAGTTTGATCCCTGTGTGAATCCAAGGACCCTTTACAAGTGAGCAAAAATGAATAGGATCCACTGCAAATCATAAAAGATGACTAATTGGCTGGTGACTTCCTCATATAAAACAAAGCCTCACAGAAATAATCTCAACAAAAGCACATAAATGTTTTGATGCACGCTTTCTGTACTCATCACCATATGTTTTGTATGGAGCTAACAGGAGGCGATTAGAGTTTAAATGATTCTTGAAATGTTTAAATGTGCTTTCAAAGACTCCTCATCATCAGGTTAGTCAGTGATGTTGAAGTCATCTGAACATGTAAATCCACCATTGTCCTCTGTTGTTGACAGATCTCTTCAGCTCAGCAGTCTAAATTCAAAGACTAGAAATAAAAATTGTTTAATCTGCTGATTCTCAGCTGGCAAGGAGCATGTCAACATTTGTGTTGTTATAATAGATGTCAGCTTGCACAAGTTAAACATAAATTGTATGGTTATTTCACGCTTCCTTCAGTGTATGGTTGTACACTGTATTGCACTAGTTTTTTTTCCCCCCTTAAAAGTTCAGTTGTTACAAATTATGTACATATATGTGTGTCTCATTGTCATTTAAAAAATCAAGAATTCAGCAACTAGTATCTCCTAAAGTAATCAATCAAATCAAGTCAAACTTTCTGATATATATTTCTTTCATTGATCAAAAATAGATCTGTCAGTTTACTACCAAAAATAAGTACTTGACAGTTTTAAAATATATTTTTTAATCCACTATAAACTGCAGATATTTTTGTAATGTCTTTTTTTATGATAATTATAATTACTTGATCAATCAGACCTGTGCATTTCTTTGCATAGTTTCACATAAATACACACCCCGCCTTCCCATGTAACCTACAGACACAAGGAGAAACTGAGATTAGAAAATTGATAAATAAAGTAACAACAATTCAAAGGATAACTATATACAATGGTGCTTCCCGAATGGTCCACCAGGGTCTTTGTGTATGACAAGGACAAGAATAGCACCACTACTGCCCCCATAGAGAGCATGTCATAGGAGGCGACTAACTGTGTGACATGGCATAACACCGGCCATGGTTAAGTGGTTTGTTTAGAGCATCATAGATGGCGCCTAACAGGCTGCAGGTCTACTTTGATCTAGTGTTTGAGTCTATTAAGATAAACTCGCACATCGGTTAACCACCCTTCGCGGCACTTGTCCCAACGTAGTGGAGTAATAAGCTGCTCGAGCCTAGCCTGCTAAGCAGCAAATCACCCTCCCAGCTACATCCAGCTCATACCAGAGCTGGGTCCTGCACAGGGGCATCTACCACTGTAGTAGTACAGGTCAACTAAGAAGTAAGAGGGTGCTTCAAATGAAAATCAGAAATTTGTTGATTTAAAACATTTATAAAGAAATAGTGACAAACACAACTATAATTTTTTACACAATCTCCATTGCATTCCATACGTCCTCCACCGTCTACAAATTGTATGGAATCTTGTAGAAAAAGTCTTTTGATTGTATGTGTAGACACTCATGAACTATCTGCTGCATCTCTTCATCGGACCTGAAAGTCTTTCCGACATCACCTCTCAGTAGTACAAAGACATGGTAATCACTTGGGGGTTAGGTCTTGCAAATGCAGTGGACTTGAAAGACACTCAAAGTGCAGAACCATTGCAAAGTCAGTAAGTAACAAAGCATTGTCATGTTGCAACAAGATACCTGTAAATCAGTAGTCCACTTCATTTGGTTTTAATTGCGGAGCCGAAGATGATCCCTGAGTAGATCTGTATTCCCTTTGAGCATGTAGTGCTCTAAAATAACATCTCATTCAAACAACAAAAATTGGAACTAACAAATCATAGAGGAGGAGATATTGTTTATTGTCCCTGATGAAGTCATTTAGGTGGTAAGGTAGGTTTTGTTTCTGTTTCCATTCAAGCGCGGTATCTGACAGTACCTTTAGTTGTTTTATTTTATACTTTACTTGTTTATCTGACCCAGTCTAGAACAATCTATCATGTTTCGAATCTCCTTCCTTCACCTATACATTTGCTAGAGGGACAGGCATGCACAACTGTGCTGAATCGTCATTAGTCCATGAATTTCAATAGGCTTCCTTCCACCCCTTCGCTGCTAAAAAAACTAAAGCCTCTCCCATCAATTAACTTACAGTCATGCATATTTTCATGCATCTCTTTATCATCCACGGGGATCATTAATAAAGGACAAACAGCAAAGAATGAGGCAAGAAAACTGTTAACTCATGGGTGGATTGGTGCAGAGCATATACTACTCGACGGTGGGTTCTGCAGCTGCACCTATAGGATTCCACCTATTTCTCAGCACCTTAGTTTGGCTTCTCTCCAAGAATCTGTCCAGCTTTGATGAACCTGCCAGGAGTAATATTCCTACTGAAATAGCTCTCTGGAACATTGGGGCACATAAGCTCTCCAACCTTGGCAAGCTAGACCTACACGTGGAGCTTATAATTTGACAAATATTTCTTAATTCCTACATTTTCTTCTTTCTTTTTGTTCTTAATCTATTCTGTGTTGCTGCATGTGAAGAATGTTTCTGTTGATTCAAATATGTAAAATTACATTTTAAAATAAAACATTGATGAAAACTGTATTTTGCCAATTTGCTGTGATGCTAAGTTTCACAAGAGATGTGTGCTTGAGTGGTTAGTATACTGGTCTTGTAGTCTGGAGACAGATATTAACCTCAGTAAGGTTTCACCTTCAAAATATAAATATAAAAACAAGTCTGCTCACTGAGTGGCAGCTGCTGGGGGCAAGCGTCCTTTATCCTACACCTTTTAAGTTCGACATACAAAGAGATAAGGAAAATTGTGTACCAAAATCAATGATATATTTTTCTTTTCTTGCCAGGTTTGGTTTGGAGATTTCATGTTCTCCGACACATTCCAGTTCTACAAGAATTACAAGGTTGCCCGTAACCGTTTCCTGGCTGAAATCTTAGACTTCATTGAAGCCTTACCTCCTGTAGATTCACCTGAGGCACTTGGTCTGCATACAAATGCAGACATAACGTAAGTCTATCATCTGCCTGTTTGGCAAAGGCAGTTAGCAGATGTTACATAAAAGATAATGAAATGTGTACAAAAGTTTGCTTAACACACACAAAATAAAATAGGATGAGACCACTAAATTATAACCTAATGCAGATAAGTTTTTTTTGGGGGGCAGATGTTGTTAATGGCAGGGCTCGTAAATCAACTTGCATGTGTTCAGATTCATGAACCAACAAGATTGTACCTCTATGGAAGGTTAACACACTTTTTTTTAATGAGTTCTGAAGCCAAGTGAATGTAAGAGTGCATGAGCTGCAGTGGTCAGTGACCCATAGCTGACTGCTAGAGTCAAGGCCAGTGAACCAGAGCTGCTAAGACACTTCTACACCTCCACGCGGTGATCCTGGGAAATAGGCTGCAGCAGGGCAGACTGGCTAAGAAGAAGGGAACGAAGAGGAAATGCTAGCCCAATACTCAAAAAATGCTAGAAGTCTTATTGGAATGATGAATTGCAGAAAGCGGAAGACGAAGTCTCAAATGCTAGGAACATAGCAGAGAGAGAACAATCTATGGAGGCAAATATCGCCCTCAAAGCCACCACGGCGAAATACAAATACACTCTAAACCAAATAACAAGAGACAGCTGGAAAAACAAAACAGAAAGCCTCAATTTAGACAAAGACGGGAACAAACTATGGAAGTTAGTCAGAGCCATGAATGACGAAACTCCATCAAACAAACAAATTACCATCAAGCAGGGCGACAACATGCTCACTGGAAAAAAGGCAGCAAACGCCTTTATAGAACATTATGCCAGAGCAAACCACATTGATGTTCCTACAAATAGGCACACAGACATTAATGAAGAACAAAAGAGGCACGACAACATCAATATGGCACCAGAGGAGCACATGATGGCAAAACTAACAATGAATGAAATGGAAGAGGCCATGAGAACTCTAAAGAAAAAGAAATCGCCCGGAAAAGATGGCGTAACAAACAAAATGCTGATGGGGCTGGGCCAAACAGCAAAGAGAAAGTTATTATCAGTCCTGAACCAAATCTGGAAAAAGGGAAATGTACCTCAGGCATGGAAAGATGCTGTAATTATACCAGTACCAAAGAAAGAAAAAGATAGAGCTGATCCAAATGGATACAGGCCTATCAGCCTGCTGAGCTGTGTAGGAATACTGCGTATGATATACACTAGACTGATGTGGCATCTGGAAGAAAACACATACTAATTCCACAGCAAGCAGGCTTTAGACAGCACAGATCCACTGAGGATCAGATCCCTCTCATAGCACAGGAAATAGAGGATGCTTACCAGGAGAAAAAACACACAGTAGCGATTTGGGTGGACTTAGAAAAGGCATTTGACAAGATCTAGAAAGAGGGACTTAAAGTCAAGCTACGAAGAAGTGAAGTTTGTGGGAAAATGTACAGATGGATCAGCCACTACCTCAAAAACGGAACAGCCAGAGTTCAAGTACAAGGGCAGATGAGCAAAAAGGTGACACTTGAGCAGGGAGTACCCCAAGGAGGAGTACTGTCACCCACACTCTTCCTGGTGTATATAAATAACATTGCACAGAATATACCAAGAAGAGTCCACAGCTCTATGTTTGTAGACGATCTGGCTATGTGGACCTCTGAAAAGAATCTCACCATAGCAAGTAATCAGATGCAGCAGGCCCTAACATTGCTGGAGGAGTGGGCGAACTCATGGCTGGTCAAAATAAACAAGGAAAAAACAACATGTAAGATATTCTCGCTTTCAAACAAACCACAAAACACCAAAATAAGTCTTAGCGGCAAATATCTGCGGCCAAACGACAATCCAAACTACTTGAGAGTCACATTTGATCGGCGCATGACATGGAAAAGTCAGATCGAGAGAAACTGAATGAGAGCCAGAGAAAGAATGGCAATCATGAGGAAATTTGCTGGCACAAGCTGGGGAGCAGACGAAAGTATACTAAAGAAACTGTACACTGGAAGAGTGAGACCAGTTCTCGAGTATGGCATTGCGGCATGGACAACAGCAGCAAAGGCGAACTTTGATAAAATTAGCAAACTCCAAAACCAAGCCATGAGAGTTATAACAGGAGGCATGAAGTCAACGCCAATTGTAGAACTTGAAAAGATTACAAAACTTCAATCCATGACCAACAGAAGAGACTGCAGAGCCCAGCAGCAAGCAGAAAAACTCAGAAGACTGACTGACCATCCGATGTATAAGAGACTAAATAATTTTGGAAATGGGAAACTAAAGCGGAGAAACTTTGCAGAAATAGCCAAAGCAATGATGAACGAAGACCCTATGAACACATTAACAACACCAAAGCCCATCACTACTGTACGCAAACCTACCTGGAGGCAGCATATATTTCCAGAGGGGGCAGAAAATATACCAGGTATTGGAAAAAAGAACAGCTAGACTGAAAAAGAAAGAAGAGACATAACCCTGAGGTACATAACGAAAAACTACCCAAGCATGGACTGGACCCATGCAAACACCGACGGCTCTGTAACAAACACAACACAGAACGGAGGGGCAGGGGTATTCCTGAGCCTACCAAATGGTAGAAAAACAACACTATCAGTGGCAGCTGGAAAATACTCAATCTAAAATGTGCTTTCTTATTTTCTATTTTCGAAAGTGAATTTAAAAACGGCATGTGTTTCATTTTGGAATATAAAAAATAAGTTTTCAGCTTGGATTACAAATTTACAGTAACCTACTGATAATTTCCAATATTTTTATAATTTTGTGTTTTATAGTTATTGAGATTCATAAATTTTCCAGTGTGTCAAAGCTGAGACACTACCACCACCACTGCACTACCACACCAACTGGTTGCTGGTCATAGGATCATTGTGGTCGAGAGGTAAAGCACTCACCTCTCAAATCGATGAACAGAAATGGTGAGCGATTGAATCCCGCAAGTTTAAAGTGACCCCTGGTCTCAGTGGAGGTGGGTCCAGGGTGCCTGCATCCTAAGTTATCTCCAGTCGTTTTTACTTATAGTTCGAGCCAAGATAGCTCTGGACCAAAGAGTGAGGTTTATGACCAACGCAGTTTCTTCCTCACTATATTCCAAATACAGCGCAAGTTACATCATCAAGACAAAATCATTTGATGTCTCCATCATCCCTTTAGTATTGCAACAAAAAATATTTGTTATCAGAATGCACTTTTTCACAAAAATTCTATACCCCCTCAAGTATGTTTTTTTAAATAAATTGTCTAGTGCAACGTCTCGAAACATTTTTGTATACGGACCACATAATATATTTTACTCATTTTCATGGGCCTAAGAAAAAATTGTTATCAAAGAACTAATAACTTTTGTTTTGATATTTTGTGGGCAATTAGAACGATATGATTCAGAACAAAAGAGGAATGTAACAATTACAAAGAAAGAAACATATATAGCCTACATATTTTAAAGAAACAATTAATACAAAAACAAACAAAAAATTAAACAAAAACATATGTAGGAATGATGGAACTCTTTTTTGAAATATTGCAGAACTGAGGTTTCAACCTTGAGGGTCCAATTATTGAAATGCCTGTCAGATAAATTTGCTTGATATTTAGATTTAACATATATCATTCTTGAGAATATTTATTCACAGTTAGTCAATGTAATTACTTATTTAAAGTATTATCTAATTTCTTGTCCAACATTTGGCATTGAAGATTTGCTATTCCAACAAGAGTGGTGTCATGGAGGAAGCAAGCATACAAAAAGGAACTGGACTATACTGCGTGGTTAAGAAATAATGAAGAGAAACAATTCATTAAATTTTTTTAAATAAAAATCTTTTGGCAGGCTCGGATGTGGCCTACAGGCTGTAGTTTGGAGACCCCTGGTCTAGTATATATGTCTCATCTGTTACAGATTGACATGACATCTGTTGTTTTTGAATGCCCATAATATAAGCTAAATCAAAACCATGTACACAATCTTCTCTCTATCCCCCAAGCCCCAAGAAATGATCCTGAAAGTAAATGACCAGACTCTCCCCTTTGACATGTCCAACTTATCTGGGAATAACAATGGACCCAATGTTGACATGGGAAAACCAGATAGAAAAAGCCACTAAAAAAGCTAAGAACAGAATGGCTATAATGAGAAAGATATCAGTCTCAACATAGGGAGCTGACACGGGCACCCTAAATAAACTACACAGGTTATGTGAGACCAGTGCTAGAATACGGGATAGCAGCATGGTCTGCAGCAACAAAGAATAACTTTCAAAAAATAAATACAACCCAATATCAAGGTATACGTATCATCACTGTAGCTATGAGTACAACACCAATAAATGCAATGGAGAACATCATACAAATCGAAAGTATGGAGATGCGCAGAGACCAAAAAACACTGCAGCAGGGGGAGAAGTTAATGCCTGATCACCCTATATATGACAGGATAAATCGCACAGGAAGAGGGAGATTAAAGAGAAACCACTTCATATAAAAAAACAAAAGAACTTGCAAGAGCAGATCAAATTCAATGCCATGCAGTGGTTAGAAATCTAAAACAAACATCCAAATTCCCACCATGGAAAAAAGCTAAGTCCCCTGAGATGGTAAAAACCATAGAGGAATAGGGAAAAAGGGAACTCAGACAGATTTAGAAAGGAAATTTATCACAGAAGAATATCTTAGGAGAGTATACCCACCAGAAACATGGATACACATATATACAGATGGCTCATCTAACAAAGCCACATCCAATGGAGGTGTAGGGGTCTATTACAGACTAAGGAATGGAGAAGAAAATACTCAAGTATTAACAATGGGAACATACCCCAATAGCTTCCATGCAGAAGCAGAGGCATTGAATGCTGCAGCTGAGCTTGTAATCAAAGATAAAGATATCCACCAAGAAAACATAGTATTCCTGACTAATGCCGGGTCAGTATTAGCAGTGCTAAAACAAGACAAAGATGAAGATCTCAAGCAATGTATGTTCTCTCTGATACAGCTCTCAGCAGAACACCCAAGGTTTGCCATACAGTGGATCCCATCCCACTGCAATATTGAAGGCAATGAAGCTGCAGACAAACTAGCAAAGTGTGGAAGAGCATCCCCACAAACAGACCAGAGTATCACATATAATGAGGCCAAGACCCTAATTAAAGCAAACTTCAGGGTAAAACGGACTGATCAACACCATGACTTCCGAAAAGAAGACAGCTACTTTAACTTAACTAGAGAAGAGCAAATTATCATCTTCAGACTGAGAACTTGGCATAACAGACTCAAGGGTCATCTTTACAACAAAATGAGGATTGGGACAGATGACAAGTGTCCATGTGGGGAGCATATCATGACCGTGGAACACATCCTGCAAAGCTGCATTTTCACGCAGGAAAAGCGAGAACAATACTAGCCTCGGGAGACAGATATGAGACAAAAGCTGTATGGAGATAAAACCGCCTTACAAACAATTGTGTCCTTTGTAAGAGAAATCAGGACCTTGATCTGAGGATGAATGAAGAAGAAGAAGAAGAATGCCCAAATGAGTAAGATGACTCTTTTGTGCTCCCTGAAAGGGTGTTATGATCTGGTTGCAGTAGCTTTCCTCACATCCTGAGTGTGCTGTTTAAAGAGGGCCAAGTCCTCTATTTTTGACTTCATCTACATGTTGCTCATTACTGCAGGGATCATGTCGATCCCCCATCTCGTTATCCAAGCTGCCACGAAAACAGCCTGTTTCCAGGGAGACCTGTGTGGAAGTGAGGTGGGAATCTTGACCAGTATATTTTACTTGACCCTGGCTAACATGTCCAATCAGTATATTTTGCCTGACCTTGGCTAACATGTCTGATTAGTATGTTTTGCCTGACCCTGGCTAACATATCCAATCAGTATGTTTTACCTGACCCTGGTTAACATGTCCAATCAGTATGTTTTGCCTGACCCTGGCTAACATGTCCGATCAGTATGTTTTGCCTGGATTGACCGATCAGTATGTTTTGTCTGACATGTCCAATCAGTATGTTTTGCCTGACCCTGGTTAACATGTCCGATCAGTATGTTTTGCCTGGATTGTCCGATCAGTATGTTTTGCCTATCAGACATTGGTCTCCTCACCCCACAAGTTAACATATATGTTGTGTCCTATTTAAAATAACTGAACTCATAATGTACAACAGTACCAAGTGTAAGATAAAAAAACAAAAATAAGCAAGTCAGAGAGAAAACTTAAAAAAACATTAATAATAAAAATATTCTTGAGTTGCAATTTCCTCATATTTGACTAAGGCTTAAACTTGGTCAATATTTGACTAAGGCTTAAACTTGGTCAATCGGTCTAGGATTTCTTGTAGGTATCAGACAAATACTTTTGGTCAATGATCCGTGAATAATTTCTTGTAGGTATCAGACAAATGCTGCTAAACAAGTTCTAGACACAATCATCAGCATTCAGCCAAAGGATTCAGCAGGAGATGGAGGAGAGACTCGAGAGACAGTTGTTTACAGACTCTCAGAGGAAATGTTGAGCAAGCTTCCTGCAGATTATAATCCATGGGATGTAAGTATTTGAAAAAAAAATTTTGCAAAAAATTTAAAAAAATTTGTTGTTGGTGGTGGTTGTTTTTAACTATCTTCCTGTAAAATGGCGCTTAAGTGGAACCGCTTACGTGTGTGGGAGCAGGCAGTTGGATTATTATTTAAACTCGCATTTTCATAAGAATGGCATTTTTTGTACGTTTTACTGTGTTGGAGGTCTAGCAGATGGCAACAGGAAACCACTGATATAATATTCCCAAGGATAATCATGGATGTTCATAGCAGTCAACGAGTGGTGGCAGTTTGTGAAAGCACATTCACCATTACAATTAGAAATAATCTCTATATTGCAACATGGAATGTTAGAAGTTTTTGTAAACTGGAAAACATCAAGTGGGATGAGAGATTGTCAGAATGAAAATAAATGCATGAGTTTAAGTAAAATGAGATGAAGAAGAGCAGGAAAAGTGACCTTGGATAAGCACAGAATATTATATTCTAGAGGTGTCACTCATGAGCGTGTAATAGGGATAATTGTAGACATGAATAGTGCAAACGCGCTAAATGGATATTACACTATATCACACAGGGTCATTCTGGTTAAATTTTTTCGCCGCTCAATTGACATAAACATTAGGCAAGTGTATGCTTCAACAACAGAAAGCTCTGAAAAAGAATTTGTTTGATTCTGCGAGGAGATTGACTTAGCTATGAATCAGTGCACCAATCACAAAGTAAATATGGTGATATGGGACTTCAATGCTAATGTAGGAGTGGAAAAAGTGACAGATGCTACAGGAGGTCATGGATTGGGGATTAAAAACAAAAGAGGGGATAAATCTATGGAGTGGGCTACCATGTATGAAATGTCTATTGGCAATGTCTTGTTTCAATAATATCCCAGATGTTTGTGGACCTGGAATAGCCCAGGAAACAATATTCTCAACAAGATAGACTGATCAGACATGTTAGTCAGGGTCAGGCAAAATATATTGGCCAAGACCCTCACCACAGCTTCCTTGTAACCCTTCGTGGAAATGGGCTGTTTTCATGGCAGCCTGGCTAACGGGGTGAGGGATCGGCGTGATCCCTGTATTAGTGAGCAACACGCAGATGAAGCGAAACATAGCACAATCACGTGGAGGACCCCAGTCCACCTTCATCAGCACGCTCGGGATGTAAGGAAAACTACCACAATCCGCCACTTAACATTCTTTTTAGGGCTCACAAAAGAGTAATCCTACTCAATGTGGACATTCAAAAACAGCAACAGATAGACTATTTACTGATATCAAGAAGATTTTAAAATGGAATGCTGTCTACAAAAACAAAACCAAGGGGCAGACGGATTGCAGTAGTGATCACGCACCAGTAGTGGGTAAAGTTAGCTTCAAACTAAAGAAATTGAAGAAGGTTTCCTTAATCAGGAGATTAGATTTGGATGCACTCAGTCAGGATGAGCAAATGAAAGAGAGATATTAGGTAATTATACAGAACAGGTACATTGCCATAGCAAGAAATAGATAGCATAGACGAGCAATGGGAAATGCTTAAAGTGTCTTTTCACCAAACATTGCAAGAAATAATACCGAGAGTAAAGAGAAAAGTCACACAAAAATGGATGACATCAAAAATCATTCATTTATTGGAGAAAATAAGGTTGAAGAAACAAGAAAAAAATTGAATATGGAAGGAAAAATGCAGAGATTAAAGTAATTTGCAAAATAGTCAAAGAAAACTGGCTATTGCGAAGATGTACAGAGTTGGCATTACAACACAAGAAGAATGCAAAATGCATGCATAGCATAATATGTGAGTTGACAGGAAGAAGGACTCACAACATGGAAGGAGGTGTGAAATCAAAAGAAGGTGAAATAATCGTGGAGAAAGAGCATGTGATAAATAGATTGATGAAATACAAAACAGAGCTCTACAGTGATAATAAACCTGAGCAAACGCCAAGTATCTACCAAACGACCTATCAAAACCTATTTTCATGACAATATAAAAGAAACACACCACTGTAGCCTCAAAGAAGACTAAATGATCAGTCTCATGAGCAATTTGACAAAATTATTATTAAGAATTATAACATAAAGAGTCAAAAGTAGAATAAAAATGGAAATAAGCAATAAATAGTTTGGTTTTGTTGTAAGAAAAGACATGAACAACACCTCATAAGCCGTAAGAACACTATCAGAAATATCGAAAGAATTAAAGATAGACATACACTTGTGTTGCATAGATTACACAAAGATGAAGTTTTAACAATACTAGAGAACACAGATATATACAGAAAAGATCTGCACATACTTAAAAATGTACAAATAGCAGCAATTCAGATAGGAGACCAAGTAGGAAGCTTTGAAAGTATAAAACAGGGCGTACAATAAGGATGTTTATTATCACCTGCTCCAATCTCTCTGTACAGCAAACACATAATTTGTTTTATTGTGGAATGCCAGGTATTTCAGTTGGTGGACATAGTATTACTAATATCAGATATGCAAATGGTACAGTATTTGTAGCAGCAAGTGAAACTTACTTACTTACTTAGTCGCTCCTCTTCTACCGTGAGGTGTAGAGGTAGCAAGTGAAACTGATTTGCAAAATCTGGTGGAAATGGTGGTTAAGAATAGTGAGGACAAAGGGCTATCTCTAAATTGTAAGATGATGGATGTGATGGTGACCTCAAAGGGATAAAAACAAGTGAGTTGCAACATTAGAGTGAATGGGAAGACTTTATGACAATCACAAACAGTTTGATATCTTGGTACTCTCATAACATAGACGGGAAGATGCATTGCAGAGATAGCATTCCTGAAAATGAACAAATATTATACACGTCACTATCGTTTGATGTTTAATGTACATCAATGTAATATAATACCAATATTGACTTACAGTTGGGAATCCTGGACAATAAGTAAACACGCAAGAGTTTCATTAGAGGCTGCAGAGATGTGGTTTTATAGGTGCATGATGAAAATTCTATAGACACGTAAGAAAAAAACTAATGACGATATACTGTTGGAAGTGGGCACACAATAGAAATGTTTCAACAAAATATTAGAAAGAAACGATCAGTGTTTTTCTGACATATCATGTGCAGTGAAGGCGCTAAAAATGTCATTACAGCAGGCAAAATTCCAGGTAGGAGAGACAGAGGAAGACATATAAAATACTGAATGGTCTAAGTATCTGGCATGGGAGAGCAAAAGCTACATAACTGATTACAGAACAAGAAACAAAATGTTGTGGAGGACCATGGTCGCCTATATCAGCCAATGAACAGAATTAGTCAACTGCAGCATATCATGATGACTAAAGATAGGAAAGATTGGAGATTAATTACAGCCAGCATTCAATACTTGTTGAGAAAAATCAAACAGTAGCCAGCATCAGCTACATGTTTGTCATTAGCATTTGTGCTCATTTATAATATTTATAGGGACATAGCGAAATGGCTAGTAGCAGGTTTGAATTCATGAACTGGTGCTGTCACTCCATTATGGGAAGTAAACCAATTTTTTTTATATGTGCTGAAGTCAGATGCATTGAGCTGTAAGGTGTAAAATGCTGTACAATGCATTCGTTGTTTAAGAAAAAAGTGGAAACTATAAACTATAAACTAAGTGAAACCAATATCAGTTTTACAGATAAAGCGAATTCTGAATAGAATCCATTAATGTATGTTAGCAAGAATTCCGTAAGCTCTGAATAGAATCCAACAATGTATGTTAGCAAGAATTCTGTATAAACTGAATAGAATCCAATAATGTATGTTAGCAAGAATTCCGTTAACAGTGATTAGAATCCAATAATGTATGCTAGCACAAATTCTGTGAGTGCGCCACAATTACTGGCTTTATATTTCACACGGATATTTGTTTAATTCTGTTTCTTTTTTCATTTGTGTTGTTTTTCCTTGTCTAGTCTTTGATAGAGACCTATGAGCATTTGTCTCTTGCAGCAAAGGAACCGGTTTCAATCCTCATTCACTACAATTAATTTACCTAGCTTCTTTTTCAGAGTCTGTCCAGCATATTGATATCAACCAATGGTCACAGGTTATACATTGACAATGTAATTGATGATTCACAAATACACATGTGCCCAAATGGGCAGTGGATAATACAAGACTTATATTTCTCAAAGTCTCTCCTGCCTAGGTCTACCTTAGTGGGGCCCTGTTATACCCAATAATCTTGCCAAAGGTTTGGTTTTAATATAGAATCAAAGGTCATCTTTACAATAAGATGAGGATTGGAACAAATGACAGGTGTCTATGTGAGGAGCACACCATGACCGTGGAACACATCCTACAAAACTGTATTTTCACACAGGAAGAGAGAGAACAATACTGGCCTTGCGAGATAGATGAGAGACAAAGCTGTATGGAGATTAAACAGCTTTACAAACAACGGTGGCTTTTATAAGAGAAACCAGGACCTTAATCTGAAGATGAATGAGGAAGATATAATTTAAAACCCATGCATAGAAACAGACAAGTGTGACATGCAAATAGTGTGAAACAATAAAACTTGTACATGAAATGAGTGCGTGCATGCAGGCAGGCATGTGTGAAACACTGAGGTACTGAAAGGAAGTATTTATTATTCAATTAGGTAAAGGCTCAGTTAAAGAAAATGGGACATCTTCAGCCCCTGAACATCTTTCTGAAGCAAGAGATTGATCGCATGCAGAAGATAATTACCCTTGTCAGATTTACGCTGCAGGATCTTAAACTTGCAATTGAGGGCACAATAATTATGAGTGAGGTAAGTGCATTTAGTTGTACCTGTTATTAATCTCAATTCTTTCCAAACAGTTGGTTGTGTTTCCCTCTCTTTTTTTGTCTTGTCTTTCTTTCACTTTGAAGTTTGGACTTCTTCCTCATAGGCTGAGCTCCATTTACCTCTAGATCTACTTTATTTGTATCTCTCTGTCATCTAGTCCGATAACTCAATGGTTATTCACTGTACGTTACTTTTCCAGTTCAAATTCAAAAGCAACAAAGCCTTCCAATAGTTACTTTGCACTTTTTGGCAATTATGTTCTGCTTGAGACTCCAGTTGCCTTGACCTCCTCTTCCAATGTCCTTCACCAAGTGTTCTTTTACATCCCAACTCCTCTTTCCCACAGCTATATTCAATGCTAAAAGAGTTGGCGACTTATCATGAAGAAAACAATTGTCAATGCTCTACTTGTGAAAATCATCACCAATACTTTTTGTGCCATATAGACTTTTCTCATGTCTTTTGGTCTTTGTTTTTTGTCTTCCTTTCTCTCTTTCATATAAATAATAATACAAAATAAGTATGTTGCAGTTTTGCATGATACAAAAAGAAACTAAAAAAATGTGTATATGTGTAAAACATTATAATAATATTTATAAAGAAAAGGCCAATCTACTGTGCTACCAACAAATTTTCATCAGGAACTAAGAACAACACAAAATAGCTATCTAATCTAAATGATCCAGATGGTAATGGTTAAAGAAATGTACAAATTATGCACAATATTGGGTGGATACAATATAAGACCAAATTATGCACTTGTGCCAATCTTGGATGGATATGTTATGAGACCAAATTATGCACTTGTGCCAATCTCGAATGTATACAATATGAGACATCTCTTTCATGCCTTACTCTTCACCTTCAGTGTCATACATAGATTTGTTCATTTCATTATCTTCTGAATCAGTCATTCATTCATTCAGAACCACTGACTATCTTTTATTAATGACCTAGATCATGAACTACAGGCTACCATTAATCTCCTGACTTTGTTACTTCTCATCTTTCTCAATCCCCCATTTCTATCACTTGGCATTTTCCCCTTCCCAATTCCTTGCAGGCTATTTTAATTTTACAACTTCAAATAAATGAACTGTTTGTGCCAACAGTTTAAGTACATAAATATTTATCTAAAATACATAAATAATTATTTAATATAAAGTACATAAATATTTGTATACACTTTATATAAAAAGTAAGTAAATATTTATATAAGCTTTAAATAACGCACACAAATGTTTAAATTAGCTTTAAATAACGCACACAAATATTTAAATTAGCTTTAAATAAAGTATATAAATATTTATGTAAGCTCTAAATACAGTGCATACAAATTTATATAAACTTTAAAGTACATGCATATTTATGTAAGCTTTAAATAAAAAACATACACATTTATGTAAGCTTTAAAGTGCATACATACTTATTAAAGATTTAAATGAAGTACAAACATATTAATATAAACTTTAAATAAAGTCCATATGTACTTATTAAAGGTTTAAATAAAGTGCATAAATATGTATGTAAGATTTAAATAAAGCACATACATATTTAAATAAGTTTTAAAGTGCATATATATTTATTAAAACTTTAAATGAAGTGCATAAATATTTTATATAAGCTTCAAATAAGCATATCAATATTTATATAATTTTTAAATGAAGTACCTAAATATTTATGTAAGTTTTAAATTAATCATGTACACATTTATGTAAGCTTGGTGCATATATATTTATATAATTTTTAAGTAAAGAACATACATATTTATGAAAGCTTTAAATAAAGCACATAAAAAATTAATTCAGAATTACACTTAATTAAATATTTTTTCTTTGACCCTAAAACAAAACTGACTACATGCTGTAAATCTCAACAGATATTACGTGATGCCTTAGACAACTTATTCGATGCCCGTGTTCCCAAACGTTGGATCAAATTCTCATGGCAAAGCTCAACCATTGGTTTTTGGTTTACAGAGTTATTGGAGAGAAATGCTCAGTTTTTTTCCTGGGTCTTCTCAGGCAGACCTAACCTGTTTTGGATGACTGGGTTTTTCAACCCACAGGGTATTATTTAAAGTTAATGCTTTTGTTAAGGGTTGTCATGGTTTGAAACCAATGTGCCTAAGGGTTGTCATAGTATGAAGTCAATGTTTTTAAGGATTGTCATGGTTTGAAACCAATGTTTTTGTTAAGGGTTGTCATCATTTGAAGCCAATGTTTTTGTTAAGGGTTGTCATGGTTTTAGACCAATGCTTTTGTTACGGGTTGTCATGGTTTTAGACCAATGCTTTTGTTAAGAGTTGTCATGGTTGTAGACCAATGCTTTTGTTAACGGTTGTTATAGTTGTAGACCAATGCTTTTGTTAAGGGTTGTCATGGTTGTAGACCAATGCTTTTGTTAAGGGTTGTTATAGTTGTAGACCAATGCTTTTGTTAAGGGTTGTCATGGTTGTAGACCAATGCTTTTGTTAAGGGTTGTCATGGTTGTAGACCAATGCTTTTGTTAAGGGTTGTTATAGTTGTAGACCAATGCTTTTGTTAAGGGTTGTCATGGTTGTAGACCAATGCTTTTGTTAAGGGTTGTTATAGTTGTAGACCAATGCTTTTGTTAAGGGTTGTCATGGTTGTAGACCAATGCTTTTGTTAAGGGTTGTTATAGTTGTAGACCAATGCTTTTGTTAAGAGTTGTCATGGTTGTAGACCAATGCTTTTGTTAAGAGTTGTCATGGTTGTAGACCAATGCTTTTGTTAAGGGTTGTTATGGTTGTAGACCAATGCTTTTGTTAAGAGTTGTCATAGTTGTAGACCAATGCTTTTGTTAAGAGTTGTCATAGTTGTAGACCAATGCTTTTGTTAAGGGTTGTCATGGTTGTAGACCAATGCTTTTGTTAAGGGTTGTCATGGTTTTTAGGAATGCTAATGAAGCACCATTTTATCTTACGACAGAAGTAAGGTTGTTGTTTTTGTGTGTAGCAGGTTCTTCTTAGTTCTTAGTCGACTTCTACTTCTACAGGTGCAGATGCTCCTGTGCAGGTCCCAGCTCTTGGTATGAACTAGATATAGCCAAGAAGACGATTTCTTACTTAGTGGGCTAGGCTCGAGTAGCTTATTACTTTGCTGGGACATGTGCCGTGGAGGGTGGTTAACCAATGTGCGAGTCCATCTTAATGGACTCAAACACTAGAGCAAAGTAGACATGTTAGGTGCCATCTATGCTGCTCTAAAAACAAACCACCTAACCATGGCCGGTGTTATGCAATGTCATACAGCTAAGTCGCCTCCTACGATATGCTCTCTGTGGAGCAGTGGTGCTATTCTTGTCCTTGTCGTATACAAAGACCCCAGCGGTGCACTCGGGAAATAGCAAGTAGCTTGTTTATTGTGTGGATATTTTTCTTTAGTAGTAATTACTTTTGGCATTTCATAGAGTCAGATACAAATCATGAAGTCATCAGGAACAAAAAAAAACAACTGAGAGTCAAATTAAATATAGTATTTTTGGTTACTTTAACTTGAACAAACTAGTTCTTGAACTATTCGATCCTCTTTTTAGAGCCTTGGCCAATCACTGGTAAACCAGTCAATGACCATTATGCCTGATGGTGTCTTTGTGAAGCAACAAACTCCTTCCACTTCTTAGATCCATGGTCTATTGACCAAAAACACAAGACCCTCAGAATACTACAGTGGAATGCGGAGGGAGTCATTAACAAAAAGCTTTCCCTAACACATCACTTGCATGAAGGTAAGATTGACGTGGCATATATCCAAGAAACGCACCTCAACAGCAACCATAAATTCTCAATCAGAGGATACCAGACCTTCCTTCTGGATAGAGAAGGTCACAAAGGAGGGGTTCTGATACTGACACGTAACTGCATACCAAGTAGCGCTGTAGCTGTCAATCACACCGGACAAGCAGAAATTGTAGGAGTTGACATAATGGCTCAAGAGACGAAGATCCGCATCTTCAACCTGTACGGACCACCAAACAAAGACCTGTTGCTCTCGAGTATGGAAGTCAAAGACTCTAACTGCATAGTAGCTGGAGACTTCAACAGCCACTCGGAGAGATGAGGATACTCGGACACAGACAGCAGAGGTGACGAAGTGGAAGATTCGAAGATAGACACAAATCTCCATCTAATCAATAGGCCGGAGGATAGCCCTAGCTTCTATTCTAGAACATGGCATACCACCTCTACTCCAGATTTGGCCTTTTCCACGATGGACATTCACCACAAAATAGACCGCCAGGTGCTAAACCAATTGGCAGGTAGCGACCACAGGCCAATTAGGCTAGAAGTTGATATGGAAGTAGGCCCACAGGAAACAAAAACCGCTCCCACGTTGGAATTACAAACGAGCCGACTGGGACAGATTTGCAAGCCTGACAGATGGGCTGTGTGAAACCATCAACACACAGAATAACAAAATGAAGCCCATGGTGGAAAGCCTAAGCAAAACAATAATGCAAGCTGCCACTGAAACCATCCCAACAGGGGCAAGGAAAAATTATAAGCCCTATTGGAACAATGAATTGCAGAAAGTGGAAGACGAAGTCACAAATGCTAGGAACACGGCAGAGAGAGAACAATCTATGGAGGCAAATATCGCCCTCAAAGCCACCACGGCGAAATACAAATACACTCTAAACCAAATAACAAGAGACAGCTGGAAAAACAAAACAGAAAGCCTCAATTTAGACAAAGAAGGGAACAAACTATGGAAGTTAGTCAGAGCCATGAATGACGAAACCCCATCAAACAAACAAATTACCATCAAGTAGGGTGACAACATGCTCACTGGAAAAAAAGCAGCAAACACCTTTGTTGAACATTATGCCAGAGCAAACCACATTGATGTCCCTGCAGATAGGCATACAGACATTAGTGAAGAGCAAAAGGGGCACGACAACATCAATATGGCACCAGAAGAGCATATGACGGCAAAATTAACAATTAATTAAATGGAAGAGGCCATGAAAACGTTAAAGAAAAGGAAATCTCCCGGAAAAGACGGGATCACAAACGAAATGCTGATGGGGCTGAGCCAAACAGCAAAGAGGAAACTACTATCAGTCCTGAACCAAAGCTGGAAAAGGGATATTGTACTCCAGGCATGGAAAGACGCAGTACTTGTACCAGTACCAAAGAAAGGAAAAGACAAAACAGATCCAAATGGATACAGGCCTATCAGCCTACTGAGCTGCGTAGGCAAACTGATGAAACGTATGATTAACACCAGACTGATGTGGCATCTGGAAGAAAAACACACACTTAATTCCACAGCAAGCAGACTTTAGACAGCACAGATCCACTGAGGATCAGGACATTCTTATAGGCCAGGAAATAGAAGATGCCTACCAGGAGCAAAAACATACAGTAGCAGTTTGGGTGGACCTAGAAAAGGCATTTGACAAAGTCTGGAAAGAGGGACTTAGAGTCAAGCTAAGAAGAAGTGAAGTTTGTAGGAAAATGTACAAATGGATCAGTCACTACCTCAAAAACAGAACAGCCAGAGTTCAAGTACAAGGGCAGATGAGCAAAAAGGTGACACTTGAGCAGGGAGTACCCCAAGGAGGAGTACTGTCACCCACACTCTTCCTGGTGTATATTAATAACATAATGAGAATATACCAAGAAGAGTCCATAGCTCAATGTTTGCAGACGATCTGGCTATGTGAACCTCTGAAAAGAATCTCACCATAGCAAGTAATCGGATGCAGCAGGCCCTAACATCGCTGGAAGAGTGGATGAACTCATGGCTGGTCGAAATAAACGAGGAAAAAACAACATGTATGATATTCTCGCTTTCAAACAAACCCCAAAAAACCAAAATAAGTCTTAACGGCAAATACCTGCAGCCAAACGACAACCCAAACTACCTTGGAGTCACATTTGATCGGCGCATGACATGGAAAACTCAGATCGAGAGAAACCGAGTGAGAGCCAGAGAAAGAATGGCAATCATGAAGAAACTTGCTGGCACAAGCTGGGGAGCAGACGAAAGTATACTAAAGAAACTGTACACTGGAAGAGTGAGACCAGTTCTCGAGTATGGCATTGCGGCATGGACAACAGCAGCAAAGGCGAACTTCGATAAAATTAGCAAACTCCAAAACCAAGCCATGAGAGTTATAACAGGAGGCATGAAGTCAACGCCAATTGTAGAACTTAAAAAGATTACAAAACTGCAATCCATGACCGACGGAAGAGACTGCAGAGCCCAGTAACAAGCAGAGAAACTCAGAAGACTGACTGGCCATCCAATGCACCAGAGACTAAATAGATTTGGAAATGGGAAACTAAAGCGGAGAAACTTTGCAGAGATAGCCAAAGCAAAGATGCACGAAGACCCTATGAACGCACTAACAACACCAAAGCCCATCCCTACTGTACGAAAACCTACCTGGAGGCAGCATATATTTCCAGAGGTGGTAGAAAATATACTAGGTATTGGAAACAAAAAACTGCCAGACTGAAAAAGAAAGAAGAGATACAACCCTGAGGTACATAACGAAAAACTACCCAAGCATGGACTGGACCCATGCATACACATTTTATCAAAAAATTGGCTCAGATATATATTCTAATTAATTTTGAAGAACATGTGTTCTGCAATTTTAATGCTCATTAATTTGTATCAAACAAGTTTTGTTTTTTGTCCTGTAAGGATTTCTCACTGCCATGAGACAAGAAGTAACTCGGGCCCACAAAGGATGGGCATTAGATACTGTAGCACTTCATAACGACATGACAAAGTATGCCAGAGAGGAGATCATGAATAGCCCAGCTGTAAGACTGTTTTTGTCCTATTGATTGTGTTGAAGCTGTTTTTTACTTTTATGTTTTATGTCGTTTCATAGCAAATATCTTTTTCAGTGATATACTTGTTACACAGATTTTAACAACTACTTTAACTCTGAGATAGCTAACTGAAACGTCAATCAGGGAAATCATTGTCAGACTTTCAATCCCAGCTTTGGAAGGTACAGAAGGGATGACTATGGCATGAGTGGATAACAATCATAAAAGTTTCAAACCTTCAGGTGCTGTGTTGATCTACTGTCCTGATCATGTTCGGGGCTCATCTTCATCAGCGTTCATCCTGAAAGGGACATTGTGTCATTTTTTTACAGCGATACTGTGATATCTGCACTTTTCAGCCTGACACACCCAACTTCAGCTCAGCATTTGTGAGACCAGTTTTGCCTTCCCTCTGTGATCTCTATTCTCTAACCGGACTACACAAATGCAGCCTGTTTCAACCGTTGATCAGCTCTGGTTCATTGACCTGATGCAAGCAAGCATCTGTGAGCTGTTGACTACTGTCAGCCTATTCACTGTGTTGCATCTTCAGTCCCATGCTGAGGTTCAAGCCAATGATCACGTTGACTTCCTGGCTTCAAAAGCACCCATAATGCGGGCATTAGATATGGATAATGAGGTTACACTTCAATCAGCAATGAACAGTGGTTTAATAATGACACCTCAAAGAACGGCGGTCAATAATGACACCTCAATGAACAGCGGTCAATAATGACACCTCAATGAACAGTGGTCAATAATGACACCTCAATGAGCAGCAGTTCAATAATGACACCTCAATGAGCAGCAGTTCAATAATGACACCTCAATGAGCAGCAGTTCAATAATGACACCTCAATGAGCAGCAGTTCAATAATGACACCTTAATGAGCAGCAGTTCAATAATGACACCTCAATGAACAGCAGTTCAATAATGACACCTCAATGAGCAGCAGTTCAATAATGACACTTCAATGAATAGTGGTTCAATAATGCAACCTCAATGAAAAGCGGTTCAAGATTAACACCTCAATGAAAAGCGGTTCAAGATTAACACCTCAATGAAAAGCGGTTCAAGATTAACACCTCAATGAAAAGCGGTTCAAGATTAACACCTCAGTGAACAGTGGTTCAAGATTAACACCTCAATGAACAGTGGTTCAAGATTAGCACTTCATTGAATAAGAGTTCAAGAATAACATCTCATTGAACAAATTAATAACCCACAGTATACGGGAATTTAAAATTAAACATTGGTCAAATAGGGTGGGGTCCATGCGAGGACAAAGCAGAAGTGTGTACAACCAGCGAGCGACAGAAACCATCAATATCCAGTATTCTTATATTTCTTTTATATATTTTCTTGGACTGAAACACTTCAGAAATATTAATGTTCTTGTTTCAACTCTTCGTGAGACCAGTTCTCGAGTATGGCATTGCGGCAAGGACAACAGCAGCAAAGGCGAACTTCGATAAAGTTAGCAAACTTCAAAACCAAGCCATGAGAGTTATAACAGGAGGCATGAAGTCAACGCCAATTGTAGAACTTGAAAAGATTACAAAACTGCAATCCATGACCGATAGAAGAGACTGCAGAGCCCAGCTGCAGTCAGAGAAACTCCAAAGACTGACTGACCATCCAATGCACCAGAGACTAAATAATTTGGGAAATGGGAAACTAAAGCGGAGAAACTTTGCAGAAATAGCCAAAGCAAAGATGCACGAAGATCCCATAAACGCACTAACAACACCAAAACCCATCACTACTGTACGAAAACCTACCTGGAGGCAGGATATATTTCCAGAGGTGGTAGAAAATATACCAGGTATTGGAAACAAAGACTGCCAGACTGAAAAAGAAAGGAGAGATACTACCCTAAGCTTCATATCGAAAAGCTACCCACGCATGGACTGGACCCATGCATACACCGACAGTTCTGTAACAAACACTACACAGAACGGAGGGGCAGGAGCATTCCTGAACCTACCAAATGGAAGACAAATAACACTGTCATTCGCTACTGGTAAGTACATAAGCAATTTCAGAGCGGAGGCAGAGGCACTGAAGGCGGCAGTGGAAGAAATGGTGACACACAATGAAAATGAAAGCCATATAGTCCTGCTTACAGATGCTCTCGCCGTAGTCACAGCGCTAAAAAGCCAGAAAAACACTGAGCTTAATGACTTAAGAGCAGCACTCTGCAAACTGTGCCAGCAGTCCGCACCAAAAAGGGTAGTGGTACAGTGGGTCCCATCACACTGCAACATACAAGGCAACGAGGAGGCAGACAGACTGGCAAAAGAAGGTGCAAGACTAATACAAACAGATACTAGTATGACGTACGAAGAGTCAAAACGGCTTATCAAAGCCAGATACATGACCAAATGGGAAACCGAACATACTGGTTACACCAAAAACGATGCCTATTACCAGTTGAACCGAAGAGAGCAGGTCGTTGTCTTCAGACTTCACACTGGCCACAATAGACTGAGGTACCACCTATTCAACAAATTGAAGATAGGTGGTACCGACGAATGCCCGTGTGGCACCAAGAAAATGACCGCTGAACATCTGCTGCAGAACTGCCCGACATACGAGGATCAGAGAGAGCAGATGTGGCCATCACCAGTGGAACTGCAAGACAAGCTGTATGGCAGTGGCGACAGCCTCAGGATGACCGCCGCTTTTTTCGAAAAAATAATGGTTACTGTCTGACTGCGTACGAAGAAGAAGAAGAAGAAGAAGAAGTTTTAACTCTTCATCTTTTTCTTCTGTTCTTCTCGCTTTATTTTTGGTTCTGTTTGTACCTTTCAACACCAGGTTACGATGAGGTTTCTTGACCGGGCCCTAGTATGTGCTTTGTACACAAGGAATTTCACGGCTTCTGTTATTTCTGCTGTCCATCTTGTGTGGTCAGCCCTTGGCTTTGCATCCATTGTATATGTATAGCAAAGCTTTCTGAGGGATACTATCTTGTGTTTGACGTGTCATGTGGCCGAACCATTTGGTTTGTGGTCTCAATGAGGTCTAGCACTTGTGTTGTACCTACTTGTCTCCTAATATCTTTGTTTCTGATTCTCAGATAGCTCACACGCTTGCCATCCCCAATTCTTTCTTCCCTGTTTTTCTTAGCCACTTGCCATTACTTTCCTGCTGTCACAAGATTGTCCACGTCCCAGCCTTCCTTTATCACTATGTATACAATTTATTTTTCTGTTCTTTTTATTTTAGTTAACAGTCTAGTGATCATTTTATTGTAAAAGGGCTTAAATTTAAAATCTTCAAATTGTGAAATTTGAAACACTGCTATTGTTTTGAAAGTTAGCAGTATCTTTTTTAAGGACTCCAGGAGTGTCCAGCAGGTGGTATCACGGTGCAGATGAGCCACTTCTTCTTTTCGCTTGTCCTGTTTGTGCCTTTCAGCGTCAGATGAGCCACATGATATCAAAGTAGCTGTTTAAAGGTGCCAAGTGACATGCACCAAATAGGAGTAGAGTTCTGTTATCTGTTTTTTGAGCAGCAAAGGGAATCAAAACTCATCAGCGAATGATAGTTTAGTGCGGTAGTGCATGTCTGTCACTTCAGCAAGTATATGAGAGGAGTAGGAAGTTTGAAATGGCATGTGGTGTGGGATAAGACTATTCTCGATTGGGTTAGGTACACCAAGTATGACACCAGAGTTGATTTCAGCAGTTGAACACAATGTAATGAAAAATCAAAGAAGGACTGTGCATGAAATAGTCATACTTCTGGACATCAGTGAAAGTTCAGCACACCACATCATCAATGACATGCTCCATGTCCACAAAGTGTCTGTAAGCTGAGTACCACAGCAGCTGACTCCAGAATTGAATCGATAAAGTGCATGACTAGCAACACCCACAACCAAATTACTTTTATACTTGAGGAATCCAATTGAAATTGCATTAATAAACGATACATTTATGTGCCCTTTTTAAAAATAAATTTGGAAACAATTTTGTTTGAAGATAAGCTTGTCATTTGAAGCACCCCTCGTATCTTCTTGGATTTTCTAGATGTCTACAGAATGCATTCATCTCAGAAAACACATTTCTGTTTTTGCAAGTGATCTCTTGCTTTGTTTATTCATTGTCCCTGATTCACATCCATAATGCAATACCAGCTCTATATAAGCTTACAATACTTACATTTGCAAAATTAATATGATTGTGTATAGTCCCAAAACTTTAAAATCAGTTTATTATTCATATTTTCAACCAGGAGGGAGTCTATATATATGGCCTGTACCTAGATGGAGCAGGCTGGGACAGACGGAACCTACGACTGTGTGAATCACACCCAAAAGTACTTTTTATTTCACTGCCTGTGGTACATATGTATGCCATTAACTCCACAGCACCAAAGGTAGGTCACTGGTTGTTTTAGCAGAACTACATATCATATTTTTTTCCTAGACACAAAAGTTTTTACAGGAAAACTCATTGACCAATGGCTTTTATTAGCTTGTGGCTTATCAGAAAGCAACCGAAAGTAGTTTTACTGACCTTGTCAAACTGTGTGGCTGTAAAACTCTTTAGTGAAGTCTAATTTCCCTAGCATTACCATCAATAGGACGAATTTAAATGGTTGTGAAACCTTTTCTCCCTTTCATCCTTTGCTCCCTTACATGTTATAAGCATGTAAAACATTAGCAACAGTTTTTATGGGCACGATTATAGTTTCAATAGATCCTTGGTTGGACTAAAATGGTGTTAATATAGACATCATTGTGTTTAATATTTTAATAGACTGGCTAATATACTAGTATATGTATAGATGCACAAGAATTTTCTAGATAAAGTATAGAACATTAAAAGGTTTCTTAAAGGTTGACTACCTCATTTTTGTCAAACAAGTGGATGCAGACATTAGTGACTACTCTTCTACAATTGAGTGTAGAGATTAAAATAGATGAGCTTGTTCATGATACCATGAGTAAGTTTGGCCACCACTGGAAGAGCAGATAAATATACTTTCAAGCACAGTTCCTGCAAATAAACTAATTGCTGTGGGGCCTCAAGCTCTTATCAGAGTGTTAAATGGATGGATGATAAGAAGAAATAGATTTTACGTGGGTATGAACATTCCAATCGTCTGGTAGTCACTCTGTGACCAAACTACCCGACTGACAACAGCAGCAAAGGCGAACTTTGATAAAATTAGCAAACTTCAAAACCAAGCCATGAGAGTTATAACAGGAGGCATGAAGTCAACGCCAATTGTAGAACTTGAAAAGATTACAAATCTGCAATCCATGACTGACAGAAGAGACTGCAGAGCCCAGCAGCAAGCAGAGAAACTCAGAAGACTGACAGACCATCCAATGCATCAGAGATTAAATAGATTTGGAAATGGGAAACTAAAGTGGAGAAACTTTGCAGAAATAGCCAAAGCAAAAATGAGTGAAGACCCTATGAACACCGTAACAACACCAAAGCCCATCCCTACTGTACGCAAACCCACATGGAAGCAGCATATCATTCCGGAGGTGGTAGAAAATATATCAGGTATTGGAAACAAGAACATCCAGACTGAAAAAGAAAGAAGAGACATAACTCTGAGGTACATAGCGGAAAACTACCCAAGCATGGACTGGACCCATGCATACACCGACGGTTCTGTAACAAACATAACACAGAATGGAGGGGCAGAAGTATTCCTGAGCCTACCAACTGGTAGAAAAATAACACTGTCAGTGGCAACTGGAAAATTCTCAAGCAATTTCAGAGCGGAGGCAGAGGCACTGAAGGCTACAGTAGAAGCAATGCTGACAGGCGAAAGCAATGAAAGCCAGATAGTCCTATTCACAGATGCCCTGGCCGTGGTCTTCACAGCACTAAAAAGCCGGACAATACTGAACTTAATGATTTAAGAGCAGTACTCTGTCAACTATGCCAACAGTCCGCACCAAAAAGAGTAGTGGTACAGTGGGTTCCATCCCACTGTAACATCCAAGGCAACGAGGAGGCAGACAGACTGGCAAAAGAAGGTGCAAGACTACCACAACCAGATTCTAGTGTGATCTACGAAGAGTCCAAAAGGCTTATTAGGGCTAGATACATGGCCAAATGGGAAACAGAACACACTGGCTACACAAAAAATGATGCCTACTACCAGCTGAACAGAAGAGAGCAAGTCGTGGTCTTCAGACTCCGCACAGGCCACAACAGACTGAGATACCATCTATTCAATAAATTGAAGATAGGTGGCACTGACGAATGCTCGTGTGGCACAGGGAAAATGACCGCTGAACATCTGCTGCAAATTGCCCGACGTACGAGGACCAGAGAAAGCACATGTGGCCATAACCAGTGGCAACACTAGACAAGCTCTATGGCAGTGTCGACAGCCTCAGGATGACAGCTGCTTTCTTCAAACAAATTCAAGTTGACGTCTGACAGCGTGCGAAGAAGAAGAAGAAGAAGTAACTACTCGACTGGAATGAGAAACTAAAAGTCTTCTAAACCAGTGTAAAGACGTTAAGTTAAGAACAACTGGGATTGGCCCGGCAAGCCACAAGAAAAGAAGACATAATTCATAATTGTAGGTTGCTAAATGAAATTTCAAGAGGCCTATGCTTTATTAGGAGGGAGTCAGGGTTATATCAAGTCTTATAGATAGCTTTGTCTACACATATGGAAGCACACTTAAATAAGTATTATCAAATGAAAAGTCATTGGCCAAGGATCTAAAAAGAAAAAAAATTAGTGATCAAGAAAACAATATAGTGTGCTCAAATAAAGTTAGGAAACCTTATACACTATCAGGAGACGAAGGGATACAGTCAAATCATATTGGTAATTTTTACCATTAAATAAATGTTTCCACCTCTTCACCCAAAATAGCAGTGGGTTGCACTCAACTCTCAAAGCGATGAACAGAAACGGTGTGGGTCTCAAAGAGGTGGGACCAGAGTGCCTACATCCTGAATTACCTCCAGTCATCTTGGCTTATGTCTTGCCACTGGTACAAGGTAGTTAACGACCAGAGAGTGAAGTTGATCTAAATACAGCAGAAGTTCTATCATCTAGACAATACTGTACGATGATGTCGCCATCATCACCTGTGATGGGCAACTAACTTTTTAAGAAGAGGAGCAACTAAGTAAGTAATAAATAAGTTTCAAGTAGTGTTGGATTTTCAGGCAGTGTTGGATTTTAAATTTGTTTAAAGATAATATTTGACAACTGAATTGTAATAGTTTAAGAAATATGTTAATGGCTGAAATTTTACCTTTCACATCCAAAAGGACCCAAAACTGTATCAGTGTCCAGTCTATAAGAAACCAAATCGGACAGACCTAACCTTTATTACAACAATTCTTATGAAGACAACCCAGAGTCCTGACCATTGGATTCTAAGAGGGGTGGCATCATTGTGTGACATCAAATAATCTGCCGCATGAGATCCTATCATTTCTTTATTTTATGTGTGCCAATATGTCACATTCATCTCTCAAAATGGATTGTTTCTAAATATATTTATAGCATGTGCATTCTGGTTGTATGCCTAGCAGTAATAAAGTTGCCAGGGTTGTGCTTATATGTTTGCACACGACAAGCAAGCAGATTTTGTTCAGTAAATCATTATCATATCACCATGTTCATTCCATTACATCTTGGGCCTGCTGCCTTAGCTCACTATCAATTGATATTTATGCCATCTTTTCCTGTTTTGCCGAAGAGACTATGCTTTGAATTCTCTTCTGCCATTTTTTTCCAGGCTGTTTTCTATTTATGTTCGTGGTTGTCCAACATGTATGGACACCAAAATAGATTTTACATTTGTATTCAAGGGTGACATACTGTTTTTGCTCTTAGAGAAAAATTTAGGCTTGCAGTGAGTTTATCATTTTCATCATTAACATGAACAGTCTAACATTTATGAGAGAAGACTGAAGAGTATCATCTAGGACAGTGCTCTTCAACCTTTTTATACTTAGCACCCACTTTTATAACTTATGTGAGGGTCAATTCTCGTTAAAGGTAAAGGTGGGTCCCATGGCAACATTTGCCGTTGGGGATGAAGATAACTCTTCATGGACTAAGCCGCAGCCTATATGAGGTGGGGTGGTGACCAGTTCCCTTCCTTGCTGTTTATACCTTCCCCAACACATACATCAGGTACCAGTTTACAGCTTGGTCGACTGGAGGAGCAGTCGCACCAGGAACGAACTACGCACTGATTTTTTTCTGTCCGTTGTGATTTTGAACCCTGGTGCGGTTGTAATCCCAGTCTTAGCAAGCAAGCTCACTGTCGACTAGGTTACACGCTCCATTTTACCGCTGACTAAAATCTAAATTGAAGAAACTTCCACAATCGACTACCGAGTCTGTATATTTTTGATGTTTTTAATACAGCATGTAATTATTCTGTTACTGCTGACCTGAAAGCTAAAATCGCCCACTAGTGGATTGTTCCTGCCTAATTTGAAGATCAATGATCTAAGCGAAGAGAACTGAAAGCAATTCTGATATCAATGTCTTGGGTTTGTTCCTCCATCTTTGTCAGTGTTACTTCCCATTTAGGTACAATTGCACACTATTACAAGAAATGATTCCCAAATTTTTACTGTGTTTGCATTATATGAGATATAACGTGCATGCTCTTGCCCACTATCAATGTGTTACCTAGTTCATTTCTTTCTCCTAAAATAATCCACCGGTAACACTATTCACTTTAGTGTCTGCTCTAACACTTCATACAAGACTTTAATGTTTGTTCTAACACTTCATCTCAGACTGTAGAGTCTGCTCTAACACTTCATACAAGGCTTTTATACCTGCTTTAACACTTCATACAAGACTTTTGTACCTGCTCTAACACGTCATACAAGACTTTTGTACCTGGTCTAACACTTCATACAAGACTTTTGTGTCTGCTCAAACACTTCATACAAGACTTTTGTGTCTGCTCTAAAAATTCATACAAGACTTTAGTGTCTGCTCTAACACTTCATACAAGACTTTTGTACCTGCTCTAACACTTCATACAAGACTTTTGTACCTGCTCTAACACTTCATCCAAGACTGTACAGTCTGCTCTAACCCCTTATACAAGACTTTAGTGTCTGCTCTAACACTTCATCCAAGACTTTTGTACCTGCTCTAACACTTCATACAAGACTTTAGTGTCTGCTCAAACACTTCATACAAGGCTTTTGTACCTGCTCTAACACTTCATACAAGACTTTTGTACCTGCTCTAACACACCATACAAGACTTTTGTACCTGCTCTAACACTTCATACAAGACTTTTATACCTGCTCTAACACTTCATACAAGACTGTTGTACCTGGTCTAACACTTCATACAAGACTTTTGTACCTGGTCTAACACTTCATACAAGACTTTTGTACCTGCTCTAACACTTCATACAAGACTTTTGTACCTGCTCTAGCACTTCATACAAGACTTTAGTGTCTGCTCTAACACTCCATACAAGACTTTAGTGTCTGCTCTAACACTTCATCCAAGACTGTACAGTCTGCTCTAACACTTCATACAAGACTTTAGTGTCTGCTCTAACACCTCATCCAAGACTGTACAGTCTGCTCTAACCCCTTATACAAGACTTTAGTGTCTGCTCTAACACTTCATACAAGGCTTTTGTACCTGCTCTAACACTTCATACAAGACTTTTGTACCTGGTCTAACACTTCATATAAGACTTTTGTACTTGCTCTAACACTTCATCCCACACTGTAGTCTGCTCTAACACTTCATCTTGGACTCTAGCGTGTGCTCTAACACTTCAGGCAAAGCAGCAGTGTCTGCTATGGGACCACCACTATTGTTACTACCTCACTTGCTTGACCAATTTGGACTCTTAATTTTTAAGAGTCCCACTGGTCAAATACCTAGAATCTATCTCTGTCTTGTGGCAAGGTGCTCTCATGACAGGAAATCCTTGGTTGTCATCCGGGCTGCCTATTACTTTACTTTCTTTTCTGTTGTTCATATATTTTCCGAGTACAGAGCAATACTTGTTTTTCTTTAATCATTGTCACTAAATTACTTTGTTTGCTACTTCCCTACCGTATCTAATAACATTAATGGACAGATGATTGATTTAGTATACTTGTGGGTCCCGTAAGTCATAGCTAATTTTTTGCTACAATTGGAACACAAGACCACCATTGCTGCTGACCTCACTAAAATATGTTTATGTTCTTGCAGTTTAGATTGCTGTACACTTTGTTTTACACAATGTTGATGGCCTGATTCACAACCCTAATTAACTACCATTCTGCAACGTGGATAGTGGGGCAGAAGGGTCAGGTTTACTGCCTTGATAACGGTGTTCCCTATCCATGTGTGTTCAAGTCAATAGTGAATGTATTATTGGAGTTTTCTACATCAACGATGAGTGTATTTAGATGGCATGATGATGTAGTTAGTGGTATGGCTAACAACCTAAATTTGCTTTTGTTCCGATTCATGAAACAGCAAGGACGTGATCCTGTGACCTATTTTAAATTGTGTGCTAAAGTTGGATGGACTGGCACAAAACAGAACACTTAACTTCACCTTATATAAAACAAGGGAAACTGAAAAGAAAGAAAAAAAATGATGTATTTACATTGTCTTTCTGAATGAGTACTGAAAAGTATTTTTACTCGAGTAATATAAACAGTAATGAATGTATTTATATTGGAGTAGTAATAACAGTAATTAATGTGTTTATATTGGAGTAGTAACAACAGTAATTAATGTGTTTATATTGGAGTAGCAACAACAGTAATTAATGTGTTTATATTGGAGTAGCAACAACAGTAATTAATGTGTTTATATTGGAGTAGCAACAACAGTAATTAATGTGTTTATATTGGAGTAGCAACAACAGTAATTAATGTGTTTATGAGTAGCAACAGTAATTAACGTGTTTATGAGTAGCAACAGTAATTAACGTGTTTATATTGGAGTAGCAACAACAGTAATTAATGTGTTTATGAGTAGCAACAGTAATTAACGTGTTTATATTGGAGTAGTAACAACAGTAATTAATGTGTTTTTATTGGATTAGCAACAGTAATTAACGTGTTTATATTGGAGTAGCAACAGTAATTAACATGTTTATATTGGAGTAGCAACAGTAATTAATGTGTTTATATTGGAGTAGTAACAACAGTAATTAATGTGTTTTTATTGGATTAGCAACAGTAATTAATGTGTTTATATTGGAGTAGTAACAACAGTAATTAATGTGTTTATATTGGATTAGCAACAGTAATTAACGTGTTTATATTGGAGTAGTAACAGTAATTAACGTGTTTATATTGGAGTAGTAACAGTAATTAATGTGTTTATGAGTAGCAACAGTAATTAACGTGTTTATATAGGAGTAGCAAGAACAGTAATTAATGTGTTTATATGAGTAGCAACAACAGTAATTAATCTGTTTATATGAGTAGCAACAGTAATTAATGTGCTTATATTGGAGTAGCAACAAAAGTAATTAATCTGTTTATATGAGTAGCAACAACAGTAATTAATCTGTTTATATGAGTAGCAACAGTAATTAATGTGCTTATATTGGAGTAGCAACAAAAGTAATTAATCTGTTTATATGAGTAGCAACAGCAGTAATTAATCTGTTTATATGAGTAGCAACAACAGTAATTAATCTGTTTATATGAGTAGCAACAGTAATTAATGTGATTATATTGGAGTAGCAACAACAGTAATTAATCTGTTTATATGAGTAGCAACAACAGTAATTAATCTGTTTATATGAGTAGCAACAACAGTAATTAATCTGTTTATATGAGTAGCAACAGTAATTAATGTGCTTATATTGGAGTAGCAACAACAGTAATTAATCTGTTTATATGAGTAGCAACAACAGTAATTAATCTGTTTATATTGGAGTAGCAACAACAGTAATTAATCTGTTTATATGAGTAGCAACAATGGTACTATTGTGATTATTTATACTAGAGTAGCAACAACAGTAAATATTGTGTTTATTTGAACATTTTCTCCCATCAGTAATGAAAGGTGTTTATATTGGCATATCCTCTCCTCCCCCCCCCCCCCCCCCCCCTCCCAATCTGTAATCAGAGTGTTTTATACTGATGTTTTCTCATTCAGTAATACAAATGTTTACATTGCTGTTTTCTCCCCATCAGTAATGAAGAGTATTTATACTGAGGTTCTCTATTAATAGTGTATTTATGTTCAGGGTTCCAATAGATCACTAAACAAATACTTAAACATGGCGTTGTGCTCTTAGTGTGTGAAAATATTAATAAAACATAATCCCTATGAATCAAGTATCAACTATTTTTTGTTTTGTAATTTGTTTGTTTTTCTTTTACATCCACGGGACATTTATTTAACACTGTTACCAAATCTTTCTCAGAAAGACAATGGATGGTGTCATTGTACTGCGAACATATGGAGTTTGAAAAAAATTGAGTCCACCACAAAAATGTTTAATGTTCAACTCAAATGTACGGCACCAAAGTATGTGGTTACAGAAAAGTGTGGAGCGTATAGTCCAGTCAACAGTGAACTGGCTTGCTATGACTGATATTGTAGCATGCCAGAGTTAGAAATCATGGACGGACACACACAAAAATCAGGGATGTGGTTCGTTCCTGGTACGACCGCTCCTCTAGTTGACCCAGTTGTAAATGGGTGCTTGACGTATGAGTTGGGGAAGATATAAACAACAAGGAAGGGAACTGGTCACTTCACCTCACATAAACTGTAGCTTAGTACATGAGTTATCTTCATCCTCAACGGCAATTGTTGCTATGGAACTGACCTTTACCTTTTGCAGAAAAGTACAGGCTTTCATTAATTAGTACTTGCGCTGAATACTGGGACTGCATTTGTATGACAATGTTACAAATGTTGAGCTGCTGGAGAGAACAGGACAATCCCCGATGGGGCAGGACATAATACAGAGGAGGTGAAAGTGGCTGGGACATACATTAAAGAGACCATTGAACAATGTTACCAATCAAGTTCTTTTCTGGCCCCCAGAGTGCAAAAGTAGTTGAGAATAGGTGAGGCACACCTGGAGAACGGAAATAACCGCAAAAATGGTGTAAAAGTGGGATCAGGTAGAGGTGTTGGTAGAAGATAGAAATACTTGGTATGCATTTGTTGAGCCTCTATGCTCCACTGGGAGTGATAAAAGTGATTGTTGATGACTTAATGATTCTGGTTCCTCTTGGATTGATCTTGATGACTTAATCTTGGATTGATGACAATACTTGTAGTTCCTCTCAGATTGATGATGACTTAATGATTCTGGTTCCTCTTGGATTGATCTTGATGACTTAATCTTGGATTGATGATGACAATACTTGTGGTTCCTCTCAGATTGATGATGACTTAATGATTCTGGTTCCTCTTGGATTGATCTTGATGACTTAATCTTGGATTGATGACAATACTTGTGGTTCCTCTCAGATTGATGATGACTTAATGATTCTGGTTCCTCTTGGATTGATCTTAATGACTTAATCTTGGATTGATGACAATACTTGTGGTTCCTCTCAGATTGATGATGACTTAATGATTCTGGTTCCTCTTGGATTGATCTTGATGACAATACTTGTGGTTCCTCGTGGATTGAAAACTATCATAAACACCTCTGGGGCTGACACAGCCTGAAAATGGGGTACCGGAACAAGTCAACAGTCTGGGAAGTAAAGGCAGTCAGCACAATGCCAACCATATCACCCCTGGTGCCATTGGTAAAAAAATATTGGCCTAACACCATATTCTCAATGTGCCATATGGCATGTGAATTGGATCTTTATCTTTTTTTTAAAGCTGGGGTTCTTTCTGCACGTCAGCCATTTTTTAAATTCACACTGACTGTTGGTAAGTCTGTTCAAATGTTTCATACAATATTTAAACTATTCTAGCTTAACACATGTTCTGTGTGAATCCTGTCACCCTTTGTTGGTTTAAAAATTAATATATTCACTTAATATTAGTATACAGAAGTTGTTGTTGTTAATGTCACTCGTACCTGAGTCCCCCTGCTGCCTTGTAGGATACCTGTTTATGGGAACGGCTTTGGAAATAAACCTTGACGAAAAATCTGCATCCAGTGCTATCTCCAGGCGTTTTGATGACTTAACTTAAATTCATTATACTTATTTAGAAAGCTCTACAGAGTCTGTATACAACCAGTTTATTCCACTCCACCGATACTGAAAATACTGTGACTATTTTTTAATGCATTAACTGACTCTGTGGCCCACATTAGGCAAAGCATTCACCACTCTTTGATTAAAAATATATTTCCTAATATCTTCTTCTTCTTTGTCGTTCGTTCTCAATCTCCCACTACCAAACCCTGAAAGGGCTTAAGTAGCAGAATGTAGTCCAGAGAACAGAATGCGTTGTGTTGTAGTTTACAGCTTGGCTGCGATATTTGCACCTTTCGGTCCAACACATCCGACTTCAGCAAGCATTTTTTGAGTATCGGGTTAGCATTCCCTCTTCGATCCCTTCTCCTTAGCCAGTCTGCCCTGATGCAGCCTGTTATCCAGGATCACCACGTGGAGGTGTAGAAGGGTCTTGGCAGCTATGGTTCGCTGGCCCTGACACTAGCAGTCAGCTATGAGTCGCTGACCACTGCAGCTCATGCGCTGCTCAGCATCTTGATCCCTTTCCTAATATCTAATCTGGACCTTTCTTTAAACAATTTGAAGCTGTGCCCACTTGTTCTTGTAGCCGGTTGTACTTTGAAAAACTTGGTTAAGTCTAATTTATCCTTCCCATTGATTAATTTATACACTTGTATTATGTCACCTCATTTATACACTTGTATTATGTCACCTCATTTATACACTTGTATTATGTCACCTCATTTATACACTTGTATTATGTCACCTCATTTATACACTTGTATTATGTCACCTCATTTATACACTTGTATTATGTCACCTCATTTATACACCTGTATTATGTCACCTCATTTATACACTTGTATTATGTCACCTCATTTATACACTTGTATTATGTCACCTCATTTATACACTTGTATTATGTCACCTCATGTATGCACTTGTATTATGCCACCTCATTTATACACTTGTATTATGTCACCTCATTTATACACTTGTATTATGTCACCTCATTTAGACACTTGTAGTATGTCACCTCATTTATACACTTGTATTATGTCACCTCATTTATACACTTGTATTATGTCACCTCATTTATACACTTGTATTATGTCACCTCATTTATACACTTGTATTATGTCACCTCATTTATACACTTGTATTATGTCACCTCATGTATGCACTTGTTTTATGCCACCTCATTTATACACTTGTATTATGTCACCTCATTTATACACTTGTATTATGTCACCTAATTTATACACTTGTATTATGTCACCTCATTTATACACTTGTAATATGTCACCTCGAATTCTGCTCTGTTCGAGACATTGAAGACCCATTCTTTTTTTGTCTTTCCTCATAATTATTATTCTGAAAACACGTGATAATTTTTGTAGCTCTTCTTTGTATTCTTTGTAGCATGTTTATATCCACTCTATGATATGGACTACACCTCAACACAGTACTCCAATTTAGGTCTCACCAATGATTTATACAGTTTTACTATTACTTCCTTACTCTTATATGAAATGTTTCTTGTTATCATACTCAGGATTGCTTTAGCCTTTTTCAATGCCACCTGAACTTGCTCCCACACCTTACCTATATGATCTATTTTAACTCCTAGGTCCCTTTCCTTTTTTATTGTCCTAATATTGCTCTCTCCAACCATGTAATTATATTCCTTATTGGATCTTCTTATGTGAATGACTGTACATTTTACTACCGGTACATTAAGCTCTATCTGCCAGCTTTCAGACCAATTTGGAATCGTATCTAAATCCGATCTCAATAGACCCACCTCTGCCGGAGAAGATACCCTGTCGCATAATTTTGTGTCATTCGCAAACTTTGCAACCATGGATCTGATATCAATGCCTTGCCACTGGGTAAAGGTAGCTTGGGATGAGAGAGTGAGGTTGGCATGTACTGCAAATCTTACTTTAATCCAAATCACCCATGTCAGTTGACATTGCAAAAATAAAAGATTGTCCACATTGCTGAAGAGAGAGAGTGGTCTTCATCACATGTGATGGACGAACATCATATAATTGAGTTGGATACTCTTAATGATTTTCTTTGGTGGCGGGTTACAGTGGCTCACCTCAGATCCTAAGCCATACTTGAGAAAGTGGACTTGGATCCTCTTGGCTATAGTGTAATGTGAGGGGCCTCAGTAAGCTCACCACTATGGGGATCACAGTGCCAAACCCCACCTTGTTAGTCAGACAACATGGAACAGCTTGTTTCCATAGAGAACCGCTTGAAAGTGACGTAGAGTCTTGATCAGTATGTTTCACCTGACCCTGACTAATAGCTGTCCATCACAAGTTATGATGACAACAGCAGTCAGACATGTTGTGCTGCACTTCATCAGTGAGTTCGGAGGTGGCTGTATAGTCCAATTCTGTCACAGAAAATCCTTCCACATGCATAGCTCTGGCGCTCCTCAGCAATGGAGATGCCTCTGAGGTGGTTCTACGCCATGTCTTGCGGTCCTGTGCGAGATGTTCCCATGCATTTGAATTGATGCTGAAGCGTATCAGAGATATTTTGAGGGAGTCTTTGAAACGTTTCTTTTGGCCACAGACTATTAGTTGTTTTGGGATGCGGTTGTCTGGCATGCACACGACGTGGCTGGCCCACCTGATCTGGGTCTTCTGCAACAGTGTGTAGATGCTCTGCATTTTTGCCTTCATGAGGATCTCAGTGTCTGGTACCCTATCCTGCCACTTTATTTTGAACAATCTATGGAGGCATCTTGTATGGAAGTGGTTTATTTTCCTAGTATGCCTGCTGTACACAGTCCATGTCTTACTGGCACACAGAAGGGTGGGGAGCACTACAGCTCGGTAGACTTTGAATTTCGTATCAAGCCTAAGACCCCTCTGATTACAGACACTGTTGCGCAGCCTCTCATAGGCAGCACTGGCCTTGGAGATTCTGTTACTGACCTCAGTAGTAGTTTCCCTGGTAAGAGTGCTACCAAGGTACGTGAAGCTGTCTACTGATTCAAGGCGCTCGTTCTTGACTCTGATATCTGGGTCGCGATATGCGTCACTCGGGGCAGGCTGAAACATTACTTCGGTTTTTTTTTTTTAATTGTAAAACCGAACATGTCGCAGGCTGCTGAGAACTTGTCTACATATGCCCACAGATCCCAATCTGAAGCCACACTGACTCTCTGGAAGAAGATCATGTTCTAGGTGAGAGATCAATCTGTTGAGACCTCATGCCAGTATCTTGCCAGCAGTCCATAGGAGGGAGATTCCTCCGTGGTTATCACAGGATTGACGGTCTCCCTTTCGCTTGAATAAGTGGACGATGGTGGCATCCTTCAGTTCTTGTGGGACAGTCTCAGTTGTCCATATTGTGTTGTACAGCTCAGTTAGTCTCTGTGTTAGGACACAACTACCTGCTTTGTAGATCTATGCCAGTATTAGGTCCGCACCTGCAGCCTTCCCATTTGATAGCTGGTTGATTGCAGCTCTGACCTCGATATTTGGAGAAACGTCCAGTTCATTGTTCAGGGGTGTCTGAGGCAGGCGTTCTATTGCCTCGTCACAGACGGAGGACGGTTGGTTGAGGACAGTGCGGAAGTGTTCTGCCCAGCGTTCCAGTATTCTCTGTTTGTCTGACTCTGACTAACATAGTCTGATCAGTATGGTTCACCTGACCGTGACTAACATAATCTGATCAGTATGTTTGACCTGACCTTGACTAACATAGTCTGATCTCAGTAGGTTTGACCTGACCCTGACTAACATAGTCTGATCTCAGTAGGTTTGACCTAACCCTGACTAACATAGTCTGATCACAGTATATTTGTCTAACTTTGTGTGCCTAACCAGGTGTTAAAAGTCTCCTGTCCCCACCATACAGAGGCAAAGGTGGTCCCATTGCTGTGTCTGGGTGCTGTCTGGGATGAAGTGTTGATGACTTCATTTAACTACATTGCTGTTGGGTTTTTTTTTTAGTTCACTAGCTCACTTCCTACCTGCCTTGCCATCTTTTAATGAGATACCTGGGAGGCAAACTTCCATCAGGGTCAGGTGAAACATAATGACCTAGACCCCCACCTCTCCTGGAAACAGATTGTGTGACACAGTCTGGCCATTGAGTTGAGGATTGACGTTTTGATCTCCTTAGTGATGAGCCAACTAAGAAACCTCACATTGCCCTACAGCCCGGACAGACCTCTCGCTATATAAAACACCACCAAGAGTGGAAAATTCAGTACATGTAGCATTGAACAATAAATCAGGAACCCAGTTACAGTTGGGTAGACTACTACAGTATATTGACATCGACGTTTGAACCTTGTATATTTACTCTGAGAAGCAAGTCTAACCACTCTGTTACTCAGTCGTAAAAGGCGACCAAGTAAAACTGTGAATGGGCCTTACAACCTCGTCAAGAAAAAATAATTCTTACAGAAACCACAACAGAGGCACAAACATGCTTTGACGAATGCTTCGTCATATAGGCCAAAATACTATTATATCCCTTGCTCCTATTGAAGTAAAAAGCAAAGTCCATTACACACAATATTCTTCCTACAAGATTTGCTAACAACAAGATATAATCTCTACTTAAAATATTCAAAATTGAAAAAAAAGCAACCACAAAAATGCTTGATAATAAAATGTTTTAAAGCGTCGTACAAAAGGGACTTTCTATTTTTTATTCATAAATTTTACAATACACAAAATGACCTCGCTATGTGAATTCAGATACCAAAAATGCTTCCAGAGATCATGTTGAAAGTTTAAAATCACAAATGTTTGATGCAGATAAATATGAAATATACATGAGTAAAGTTATGATATATGCCTTTCAGAAAAAAGTGAATAGCCATTTGAAAAATTTGCAGAAAATCAATGTGTATTCAATTTTGTCCAAATATGGTTTTATCTACTCAGTAAACAGAGAAGCAACAAAAATTAACACAGACAAGTATTTTACACACTGCTAAAACATTGGGATTATTGTTACTCTATTTCCTAGCGTCAGCAGTGTACGCTGGTTTCCTTTGATAACAAAATGGTAGCAAAAATACTGGACCCAAACTTTTGAAAGGCAGAATCTCAAAAAAGGTTATAGGTAGTTTAATAGCTTAGTATGTAAATGGATATGTTTGAAAGATGGTGTGTTAGTTATTGATCCAGCAACCTGTAAGCCCCTGCCCTTTGGCCCAATGCCATATAGTGGTATCTGCAAGTGTTTGTGAGCTGCTGTCTAGTTCCATAAAAAATGTTCCATTTATCTGTTCTCGGAGAAAGAAGCTCTTCCCTAACACAGGCAAGTGCCTGGCACTCAAAAAGGTTGTGTGTTGCACAGTTTCATAGGGATATGTGCACAACTGGCACTCTGGAGTCTGTTGTGATTGGATTCTGTCCAGGAGACTGTTGAGTTGTATGTGTTGAGACAGAGTAGCAAAGATGGCGCCGTACCGGATACGGCTCTACATTGATCTGATGTTTTAGTTCATTATGGATGCCGCCAGGCCATGGTTTTGCCTGGAATTCACACTAATCGACAACTTACACGTGTGTTCACGGAAATATGTCGTTTTCCATTTGGACTGGTTAATTCGTTTGTTTTGTGTTTTCTCTTCTTCTCCCCCCCCCCCCCCCCCCCCCAATTTATCCTGGCCTGGACATCGGCTATGTGAATTAACACTGCGTTTAGACCTGTGTTGTATTTTCACGATCTAGTGCACACGACTGAACATTACGAGATTGGCGCTGTTCGTCCTAAACAGTGTCGGTTTTGGTGTGACTGAAATTTTAGAGACGACTATAATGGACTAGAACATGGCCTTGGAGAGATGCCCAACACATCACTCACAGGCTGAGTGATGTTCCTGCAACCTCTTGCGGTTATGGGAAAGGCATGACACACACAGATAGATGTCACCCTCCTCTGCTTCCTTGCGGGATACCTGTTTACAGGAAAGGCTTCAGGAGTAAACCCTGATGAAAAATCTGCAGCCTGTGCTTTCTCCAGTCGTCTCAATAAAATCTTGCCACTGCTGACCAAAGGTAGCTCCGGACCAGAGAGTGAGGTTGACAAAAGGCAAAGTTTCTTTCTCACTTTAATCTAAATCACAGCGCATGTCGATCATTTCAGCAGACAGCAAGAGAAAAGACTGTCCCCACGGCTGAACAAAGAGAGTGGTCTGCATCACATGTGATGGACGAACATCAAAAGCCGGAAGAAGGTGCTTTGATCACTCCTTTTCACAAGGTTGTTGCTTTAGGATGGTCATATTGTCTGTAGATCTCTGTCAGTATTACCCATTGCCCATCTGTTCAGTCAATTCTCTTTGTTTGCAGTTTTCAATAGTTGTTAAACTGTTTGTTAGAAAGATAAATGGATGCAAAACTGACAGCATAACTACAAAAAAGCTTGTTACTTTGTTAGGGCTAATGAGCATCAGAGTGGCTTTTAGCATCTAGCAAACCAGGTTCGATTTCATCTCATAACATGTACCAGGCTGTGATGCATGAGGCGGTAGAGACGTTCACACATCTGTCTTTATATAAACTGCTACAATACCACATAGACATATCCCACCTCGATGAAATGAAAACTGTTGAATTCCATAGTAACATAGAACTGCAAGATTCTGTCCCCATCAATTAATATTTTGGTACATCTTCTTGAACTCTGCAGATAAGACTCCAGTTGCCTAGCCGCCGCCTTGTGCTGTTCTATGCATGGAGTTTTTTTTTACATCTCCCATCTTTTCTTCCCCAGTGGATTCATGTCAGATTATATGGTGCTTCCAAAGTGTGTGTCCGATACCCATCTACATTTTCTCACATCAGCTATATTGATTGTTGTATTCTTTGGGGGGGGGGGGGGGGGTTTAGCGAGGTCTGGGCTGGACGTCCTGCTCGTTAAAGGAAAGTCAAGTGTCTGTTATAGCCTCTCCTTCCAGGTGTAGAGATCACCCTTGGATTCACTGTTCGGCTTGCTGGGTAGAAGTTTCCATGCCAATGGCCTCTCCTACATTATTGTGTCTGCAGCATGAGGGGCCCCCTTGTTTCTTACAGAGCCTGTTGTGGAGCACAACCGAGTACCCGGCGGTATAACTGGGCGGTGCAGATTGGGCTCATTAGCCTTGGTTGGCAGCCAATCTGAAGAGAAGGTAAACTCTGACTCTAACCCCGGGTAGACGAAGCCTGTTAGAAAGTTTGCCTAGGAGAGGGGGAACTCTGATTTTAAACCTACAAGTTCTAGGAAGTGCTGGCTAGTCCTGGCACGATGAGAGTATCCTCGGATGTCTCGATTTGTGGGCATCAACTCCATTGCCTTGTGGAAACCTCGGGCTGCGGGAGTAAACCCAGATAGAAAATCCAGAGTGGTAGCAGCACCTAAGGCAGATGATTTCAAAACTGCAAACTCATTTCGGCAGCTCCTTCAGCTGAGCTGGTGCCAAATTGTCATGCACTGCATTCCTTTGGATTACACCAGTGAGGCCGAGAGGGGGGATCCTGCAGTTTGGACAGCCCGGGGTCTCCATTTTCAGCACCCAGGAGAGGCTACTCACAGTGCACCACGCGCATGGTCTACAGAGACTATAATTCCATGCCACAAGATTTTAATAGTTATTACTTCATTCGAAGGAATACATGCCAAAGGTAAATCAACGTTATAAGTGAGAGGGAAACATCAATACATGGACAGGAAAAAGCTTGGCATAGTGTACTATCGAGGCAAGAGACAGAGGACATTAGAGATCCATTACAGCCAACCTTCGATGTGGATGTGGCACTTGAACTGAACATTTGATTATCTAATAAAGGAGATTTCAAAACAGGATAGTACCGGTATTGCTGTCCCGACTGCAGCTCTGAGACTTGCACTACCTCATTCTGTCATCCCTAATATGAGGCTGCAATTTGCTGCTCCTGAACAAATAACAGCCACAATGCTCACATTGCACTACAGCCAGAAGGACCAAAGTCCATTTTCTTCAGGAAACACTAATATAAAGTATGTTTGTATTCACTGAAGGAACTGTGATAAACATGTACAAATTATGTGCAACTTTTAATAGTTAACATCTATGACTCATCAGGTCAGGTCAGGTCATCCCGTAACCAGTGAGGTCACTGGGGCACACATGAAGACATCCTCACAACCCCATGCCGCCCTTCTCTGTCAGTGGCCGCTGTCTGTGCCTCTTCTGGTCAGATATTGGTCCATTCATTTATGTTGTCCTCTTTTTGGGACGGCTTCTTCGTGGTCTGTCTGCACTTTTCCATGCAGGATCGTATTTGCAAGACCATTTGATCTCGATATGTGACAGTACCACATGGGATGGGTTTTATTATCCTAAATGTATAATAAAATGTTTAAAATTCACTTATAATTATAAATTATCCCCATTTTAACTCCTTAGTAAAATATAGTAGACAGTGATGGCACGAAAACATCAGCTAGTCTGATTTGGTGATATTCATTATGTAACATTGATATTTTGCAGTTTAGTTTTGAGCAAATGTTTCCATAATATGACGCCATTTTCAGGATTCACAAAAGTGTAAACATACTCAGTGTAAGCATTCAACAACATAGAATGCTGAATATCTGCTACATGACACAACTTTTGTTTAATGTAGTTATGTTTTCTGTGAATTTCTAAAGTTGTGACATTTGACATGAAGGAATTAGGAGTTAATTTTTATAAACCAATGAGCATGTATCTAGAATTACTCATGGACATTCAAAACAAGTAAGATTGAGACTTTGACTCTGAAACAGAAGAAAGCGAAAATGCTTTAGAGCATAAAGTAACAATCTCAACATGTACAGTGAGTATAATGATAAAAAATTGAAATTATTTAATGGAACACACACACATAACAACCCCCATTAACCTTTAGCACGCCACATTATTTTTGCGAAAATTTGTGCAACTTTATATCTCACTATGGTAGTTGACTTTCAAAATTTGTAACTTTTCTGTTTGTTTGTCAATAAATATGATTTTCTTGTGTGTAGAGACACAATTTAATAAAGAACTTGTGGGTGTTATTGTTTTTGTTGTGTGTTTGTTAGTTTCTGAGATACAATAGATGAAGGTGAAAATTTATGGAAAACCCAAAAATAATTTTGACTCAACCGCTGGGCCTAGTCGCTCCAATAGAAATCCATGGAAACCACAACGTACCGATACTGTGATACAATATCGACACAACTGTTAGATTAAAAAACTCAAACGTAGTTATTACATCTAAACAAATAAACAGATCTACTCGATAAAGATCTTTCCCAACAACCTACTTCGCCTTTCGCAAAAAAGTCGGCTTGCTCCAATCGGCGTATAAGAAAAAAAAATTGTTCAAAATCCATTTGTAATCTAACATATGATACTTTTACTGGCAACATAACTTGTGTAGATGGACGTGACATATTCAGCATTTTAAAAAATGGCTATGGGTTAGGTTGCTGTGCAAAAAAAAAAATTTTTTTTTAATTTTGATTTTGTAGGTCGAATTTGTCCACGAGCCGTGGACGGTAGCGTAATAAAGGTTATTGACAATTAACATTTTACACTAGTATATATTTTTGTAGGTGGGGACCCAGTGGTCTCGTGATTTTTTTCACATGTTTCATCTAGTAAAAATTGTCTCTGATCTCCGAGTAGTGAGATCGGACACCCGTGTGCAGTGACAGTTGGGAAAAAGATTAGGCTTAACGGCCACTGCACAGGCAAAATTCAAGTTAAAAATATTCTAGGGAATCTCACCCCACATGAGAATATGTTGCAAAAAATGGAACTGTGTAGCTATAACATCAGGTCTTGGTTATATGGTTAGCGGAGCGATATAGATGGCGCCTAACAAACTGGTCTACCTTGCTCTAATTTACACTTCCACAACAACCAATCCATATTCCAGGGGAAACTCACCTAACGGTTGGTATTAGATACTGGGGTTGACCTGGCAAGGAATCCTTGGAAATTACACCTCGGTCCACATAGTGACACCAGAGGGGGTTTAACTTTGAAGGTGAATAACTTTTAAACCTTTGTGTGGAGCATGTATTATTTATTAGGAACACTTTTTTAAACATTGTCACATTCACACGCAGATGTGGTATCTGAAGGACATATAATGTTATTCATGTATAAATACAGAGTGAATGTTTGATAGTCAAAAGTAAACAAGTATTCAGTTTTGTGCATCAGATGAGTGTGTGTAAAAAATATAAATGTACAAAATGGCTTACTTCAGTGAAATTGTGAATACAAAATGTATAATATAAAAGTATGCAAGTCATTTTTACATAGAACAGTAACACCTTGTATTGTTCAACCTATATGCATAGAATATAATGCACAGTGTCCGAGCTGATCTTGGTTATAAACATTTTTATTCATTAGGTAGCGGGGGATACCATATACCTGAAATCAGATATGCTGATAACAAGGTCCTGCTTTTGATTACTCCCGAAGGTGTTGACCAGTTGATTCTTTCCACCGTGAAGTTAAACATTAATAAAATTAAAATATTTATAATGGACTAAGTTTTGATCAAACCTGGAATCAAAATTGCAAACGAAGATCTAGAAACAGTTCCTGACTTCAATTATCTGGGCTCCATCACCAACAGTTCCAGAAATTGCATTATAGAAATCAAACGATGACTTGCCATAGCCACTCATCAATTAATTCTGATGAAAACCCAATACAAGGCACCAACAACAAGACCAAATTAGAACTGGTGAGGACATGCATATTCCCGATGGCAACATACATCTGTGAAACTTTGACAATTAGGAAAGCGGCGGCATGGAAAATAGCGTCATTATAGACAAATTTTGAAAATATCATGGACAGAAAAAAGATCTAACAAAGACATATTGCATCTCTTGAAGTCCAATTGACTACTCAATGCAGTTGCAATGAAGAAATGTAGATTTTTTGGTCATGTTAAAAGAGAATGAGGTCAACATCAATGGCGCTTGACCCAGGACATTACTGAGAGTTTGCATGCATCCGTGGAGTCGGCAAGTCGCCATAAATCAAATTAAGTTCAGAGCAGTCATGACGGAGATAACATTTTGGAAATAATGTCACATAGTAGTAGTAACATTTAATAACTTATATTTTGATATCTCTTTGTCAGGAAATAATGGACATGACAGTAACCAATATTATATGCTGGCTGTTTATTTAAAAATAGCATGCATACATTTATATTAAAATCATATATAGGCATTTGAAAATGTAAGCCAAAACGGAAAGGAAAAACAAAATTCCATAATATCTGAACCAATATAAAAATAGTTTTAAAATATAAAAACAGTGAAGCAACATCCAATATCATCATATTTAAGCATGTTTATCAAACAGAAATGAAACACTAAAATAAACCAAAATATCTTTTGTCAGTCAAAACAAACAAAATTGATTTAGTGCCAAATATGTTATAACATGGTAAATAATGTAGACAACCCATTGAAGGTTAAGTATTTCATTGTTAACTCCCTTTCGGCGCATGCGTCATGCCATGGCTATTGTATCCAGGTTTGTAAAACCAGGTCATATGGCAAGTTCAACTTGTAATGATAAAAACCACTTTCAATTTCTTTATTTTATTTTGATTGACATCTAAAAAAAGTCTGTCATTAATGTAATAAATTATTGCTAGTACTAAATATAAATATACGATAACCATCAGTAACAACAGGAAGAAATATACCTTTTTACTGACTGATTAGCTAGCCATATGATTTATGTGTATATGTTATATGTGTTTATCTAAGAAAAGGTAGTCCCATTAGAGATACTGCCATTGCGGATAAAGTGTTATGAGGTCTCAGCTTATGTAAATTTCTCATTGTTTTTTTTTGTTTTTTTTTATTTTATGGGTGTTTGCCTCACTAGTTTCTACTAGCGGAGGTGCGCCTATTCCACCCCAGACCGTAGTCAATTGAGCGATATTAAGACGCATAAACCAGTGCTTGGATGTATGTGTAAGTCTGCATGTCCCTATGCTAGGTTTGTGCGCTCTCAGAAGCCAGCCCAACCAAAGTGCAATGGAAGGGTCTCACCATGAAGGCACGTGTCAAAATTGTGCAAGAGTGTGATTGTAGGACAGAGTCAAATGAAACAAGAGTGCGGTAAGAAGAGAGAGGAAGGAGAGTCCCAGTCTTTTCTTTCTTTCTCATTGTCTTGTTGTCCCTGAGTATAAGAGAGTCAGGTATTCATTTAACTTAATTTTTTCCATCATTAAACAAAACAATATCACTGAATTGAGACTAATTTAGCTTCATTAACACGTAACATATATTATATACTCAAATATTCATAATTGAATGACATAGAATAAAAAATAATATATGTGGTGATGCAGATTAGTGTAATATCGATTACATTAATATAGTTTTGTTGTCATTAAAAAAATGACAAACAATTTTACTCGCAGCCCCAAAACTCTATTTATACAAAAATGAAACAAAACAATCGCTTCCAATCTATATGGAAAGATGTTACTATAATTTAATCTTAATAGGTGTAATCATTTTCACAATATTCACATTTAACTGAAGGTATATCAAGTTGAAAACTCCAATTCAATCAAATTGCCACATGTTTGAACATGTTTTAGCAAAGAACAGGCTTGTTATGCGCTGAATATTTCCTAACTATTAACCAAAATGGTGGCACTTCTGGGATAATCAATATTCTTAAAAAAAAATTTTTTTTTAAATAAACTTTAAGCAGGGGCTCGACTTCATTGTCTCGGGTTTTTTCCCCATTTTAGCTCTTTCTCTCTCGGCAGATAGGTACCATATCTGTCGAGAGCATCGCACAAAGCACGAACTCCGTAGCTCCAGCGATGAACCCAGGGATCTTCGGAAAAAATTGACATCATGGACCGACCGCCGCAGCTCAAAATCGAACCTCGACCGTCTGAACATGAGGCAAATGGCTTGACCACTTCGCCACAATATTCTTAAAGTTCTTTTAAATTTGGAATTGACAAACAGGTGACTTTTTGTGCACATATCAATAAGATTAGGGACATTTTTCAGAATTTGTTCACAGGTCGATAATGCTGGCTCCCTGTAGTAAATCAGTAAAAACTATGCAGATTGCAGTGCCATGTGACTAAGCTATATGCCAGTTCAGTTTCTTATAAGAGGGAATTGCTCTAACATCTCTGATGCTCAGGTGGATCTGTTACTGGAAATTAAAAACCAGTGGCTGTACCAAAATAAAAAAACTAAAGAGTAGAAGAAATGAATGAATAAAACAAAAACAAATTTGAGAAAATAAATTCAACAGTTGTTCAACGGTTTCAAGAGAATAATATTTATACATCTCCTAATATCATTGTGTTATCACTTTTAAAAACAGAGTTTGCCACATTGAGTATTTTTTTAAAATCACAACATATGATGAATCCACACTAAAGGAATATATATATTAAATTGCGTGCTTCCGAAATTATTGCAAATTAAAAATACATTTTCATGTGGTATTGCTTTGTTACCGGTCCCAGCTAATTAAAATATTTTGTTCAATGTTTATGTTTTAATGATGGCATATTAACCGAGATTGCGAGACACCGGTCCCAGCTAATTAAAATATTTTGTTCAATGTTTATGTTTTAATGATGGCATATTAACCGAGATTGCGAGACAATCGCTGTTCTGGAATCTAAAAAAAGGTAAGAGACACAGAGGTCATCCAAGACATACTTGACAAATAGGGTTTGAGAAAATCATGAGGGAGACGTGGCAGATGTTGGAGATGAGAGAGAAAGATGGATGGACTTGAGGTATGTTAGTTCAAGATCTATGCTCCCCTGGGGGCGACAGATTTTTGATTGATTGATTTGAATTAAATATGTCAGTTTGACATATGGATTATGGAAGCAAAAAACAGACCCATTGTAACCTTCCAAGCGAAGCGGGTAGTGCATAAGATTAGCAGCCTCATCAAGTTTAAATAAATTACTACAGAAACTACAACTGCAAGAGCACATCAAGTACATCGATGCAGACTTCTTACCAGGAGACCAACATGCAATGATGATCCTATGTTTTATAATGAGACAAGAAGAACAGATTTACATTGCCGCAAATACAAAACATGTAATGACCAACAAGGATTCAATGGAAATTTCTAACCAATCTCTCTTGTCCCTTTTTTACTCTGATCAGAGTATATGGGCACCACTTCAGTTGGTCTTTAAGAAATATATGAACACAGTTTGCGTGCTTTTGCTGTGGTGGTTTCTGCTGCTATTTGTTTTACACAATATGGTAACTAACCCCATGCACAACTTTCTTTAGAGGTCTTTTTAGGGCCGAAGATGCAGCACAGTGAATAAGATTAAAGCAGTCAGTGACTTGTAGCTGGCTGCTTGCATCAGGGTCAGTGAACCAGAGCTGACCAAGACCCTATTCCGCCTCCAAGCGGCGGTCCTGGAAACAGGCTGCACTAGTGTAGTCTCACTAAGAGAATAGGGAATGCAAACCTGGTGCACAAAAATATGCTGTGAAATTGGATGGGGCAGACCGAAAGGCGCAGATATAGTAGCCCTACTGTAAACTACGACACGTCCTTTTCAGAACGATCGCCGAAGAAGTCTTTTAAGACATGCATGGTGGGCCTATTCTTTACTCCCTAGTATGACTGGAATGAGAACAAATAAATATAACTGTAAAACTTATTGAATGATCTCTGAATATCTGCTGCAAAAGTGTCCAACATATAAGTAACAAAAAAAAATTACAAATAACCATCACCGTACCCATTCCTGGACAAGTTTTATAAAGATTTTAATTACCTCAGGCAGACCTCTACATTTTCAAGAAGAACCACAATATCCGCACAATAAAACTAGACCATAAATAATTCTTCATTAGCGTGTTAAATGAGATGCAGAATATAAATACATCAAAAATATAATTAATTCAAAAGACATAAAAAGTTATGGGTCTGTCCACAGTTCAGTGATGACAATTTTGTATAGTATGACCAAAACAAGATTATTATAAAAAATAAAACAAATTTTTGCCAAATGTGACAACAGCAAAAGATGTACCTAAAGTTATTTAAATATCAACTACACAACAAAAGCTTTATCAGATCTTCAAATGCAAACAGTGATATATAAAGTCATCATTCCATGTGGATGTAGGGGTTTTTCACCTGGAAAAAACAGAACTAATAAGTAGGGTTGTGCAAAAGCCTAGCAATCTCATTATGAAGAAAAAAATGTGCCACAGAAGCCACCATTATAAGAGAATATCAATGTTCTGGTATAGTTTCCTGTAAAAAGACTATTGCAGTGGTGACCTCATGTTCCTACGAAAGTGTATATAGTAGTAGTAGCCCCTTTCAGTCACTATATATATATATATATATATATATATATATTTTGCACACGTACATGAGGTCTGTTCAAAAAGTTTCAGAACTATTTGTATATAACTTTTCCTGACTTACCTGGAACCTAATCAGCCTTTTCTCCTTCAAAAGACTCTCCTTTATTAATACATCCATCCCTCTCTAATGTGGTTCCTACTTCTGGTAAGCATTTTTGGGGATCCTGCGTCTGTGAATTCCCTTTCATTTATTCAATGTTCTTAAATCGTTGTCCTTTAAAAGTCTTCCCCCAACCGGATGGAGGCGCAGAAGAGGCCGTCCCCGAACAGTATGGCTCCAGCAAGTAGCAACCTGTTTTTGTCCAAAATTCCATAACATGACAAAAAAGGATGACTGCCCTGTTCTGATCCTTGAAATACGTTCTCTTTGTGTTTGTGCCTCTTCGAGTACTGTATCATTAGTCTTCCTTCCAGTCCATGGGATTTGCAGCATTCTTCTGTAAAACCATATCTCTGTTGCTTCCAATAAATAATCAGCACAACCATAAGAGGAACAGTAGGTTACTTAAGAAAATCAGTACTAGGCAGCAACGCTGACTGGAAGTTACTATAGATACTTGGAATCCTGGTATTTAAACAGACATGTTGAATATCTGTTGCCAAGTAGCCGAAGGCTATCCTTAGTAGGTATTTTAAACTTCTTGTGGCTTACTAGACCTGGGGGAAGGTACAAATAATTTGGGTAGATTTTTTAACTAGAATTTTTTTCTGTTAAGCCTACTCTTCTCTATTTCTAGCCACCAAGGGATTTTTAACGTGCTCGACACTGAACACAGGAGTCCAATCTCACTACCCAGAAATTAGGGGAATTTTTACCAAAAGATCAACGCAAAAAAATCCTGGTCTCCACCGTGATTCGAACCTGTGACATTCAGCACCCTAGGCAGACACCTTACCTCGTGATCACTGAGTTGCTATTAAATGGTGCAAAATTTCAAAAAGTTTTGAAACATTTTTAACAGACCTAGTATAATTACTAATTTAAGCCCGACACAGAGAGTGTGCATACCTATTAAAAATTATATGAGCAGCCTATACGTTTTTAGAAGCCATGGTAGCACAGTAGTTAGCGCACTGGCTTCTCAGCCAAATGGTCTAGGTTCAATCCTAAGTTGGTACAGGATATTGTTTCGATTGCAAACAGCTCCCAGAGTCAACCCAGAGTAAAAAATTAATTTACAAAATTGGGAGTAAAAATAGTGTTAAAAGTATTTATTTTCTATGTTTCATGAGAAATTCTATGTAGACAATGAATAAAATGTTAAAGACATGATTTGTGAGTGTATTCAACTGGTTTGTTCTGTGAATATAGCCAATAAGTTAGTGCAACATGGTGTGTGTTACAGTGAAGGGCACATAATATCAAGTTTCTTATCTCAAGATTACATTTCATTTTGAAGTTACTGGAAAATAAAACAACAGGCAACAATAAAATGTGAATTTACCGACCTCTTTTGTTTGTTTAAACACCAATGATTTCGCTGTAGATCAACATTCCAAGTTTTTACACTAAGATTACATTGTACATTTTATTTGTCAGATTTAGAGAAGGATAACCGATTTCCATTCATCCGCACATGCCACAATTTTTTGTCATAAGAATGAACAAACCTTATCACGTTGAAAGAAAATGTAAATTTAAAATGTCATTGGAAAAATGGAATAAACCATTGTACTTCTAGGCATGATTTATATTAACTAGTAATGATTATCTAAAACTCCTCAGATGAAACACGTTAAATATATTACTGTAATTGTCGAACAAACAAAAAAACCCACATAATTCAAGTACCTGGTCAGGACCAGGTGTCATTGTATAGTATATTTCAATCGTTGTTTTAAAAAATGTATTATTTTACATTCGCTCAGGTTTCCTGGTCACGATGTATTGTTTCCTCCCTTCTTTGCATCCAGGATTTTTGGTCATGCTATATCTGCAGGCCAATCGCCATGATCAAGTCTGTAGTCTTCACCAGGTTGGAGCGGCTGCCCCACAGCTTTTGTCTCAGCTCTGCACCCTCTGACCAGGTCTGGTATCTCATTGACTATAAAGTGGACATTACTGTAGAATGTGCTCAGGATTCTGGCCCCCTGTTTCACATGTTCAGCGGTGTGTGATTATGTTCTATATATCATGCTATTACATATTATATTCCAACTTTCCAATACAAACTGTCATTGTGGTATATGTTCTAACTTTCCAATTGTATGTTTCAAATTTTCAACACACAAACAGAAACAGTTAATCTGTATTGTCTGCTTTCCTCACAAAATAATGAGATTTTGTATTATAATTTAGATTTTGTATTATGGTTTAGATTTTGATTTTAAAAAACCACTATTTTGTCATTTTGTACATTTCCACTTTTCTTTAAAATACAGAAAACATTTTGAATTGTGGTCCAGTTTTCACACAATAATTAATCCTCTGTCTGTCTGCACACTTGATTGCAAGTATATACAAAAGAACCTCTACACCCTTGAGGAAGAAGAGGAACAATTAAGAGAAGAGAGGTTCAGTTTTTCCATAAAAATACAAGACACATAGCTCCTGTAATTGCAGACTTTTCAAAAAGTTATTTGAAAATTATGGTTGAGTTGTAGGGGGTCCTGGCTGAATGGCAGGGGGTGTTGGCTTGTAAAACATTTGTCCACTCAGAATTCTTCTCACCAACTCTTGTCTCAACAGCTTTTTCTCCTTCTTCACTTTTGCAAGAATCCCCCGATTTTCCACGGCTCGTCGAGAGAGATAAGGCAATACTTCTTCAACAGGACCAAAAGGAACATATTTGTACACTGAGTAGCCTGCCTGACCTTGAAAACAGAAGTTTAAAAAATTATAAATTAGAAACTGATAAATGGCAACCTCTACTACCAACTACCATTGAGTTTTATCTAGATGGCAAAAAATGTAATGTGATCCCATGGCAAACACTGCTGATGAGGATGAAGTGTTTAGAGACATTTCTGTACTTCTCCATCTTTTTCATGGAAAGAACATTTTGTTACATTGTGTTGTAAATTACAGCATCTCAACATGTACAATTTCAACACGTCACATTTTTTGGAGCTGGGTTTGTCTTCCCACTTTGATCCCTATTCTCTCAGCCAGGCTATATGGGTGCTGTCTGTTTCCGAGGCCACCACTTAGAGGTGAAATAGGGTCTTAGACAGCTCTGATTCACTGACCCTGACACAAGGAGTCAGCTGACTGCTGCCAGCTCATTCCTTGCATCTTCAGCTCCTATCACAAGTACAAGGTCTCAGCTTTTCTGTGAGGTGATGTAACCAATGCCCTTCCATGTTGCATTACCTTCCCTAGCTCTACATCAGATACCCATTTACAGATGGATAAAACTGATATGCCACAACAAGAGAGCAAACTAGGTACTTTTGTCATGAGAAGCAGTTGCTCAAGCCACTGCTGCTCAGACACTTGTCAATCATTATAATTCTGTTAACCCCATGTGGATCCCAGAGCCCCTTGTTGTGGAGAACAGAATAGGACCACTGCACCTTATCATACATGTCAACGGAGGGTTGTGCATGGAGCTGGCAACCTCATAATGTAAAAACACTGCAAGAGTACATATATGCAAGAGTCACTCTATGCTCCTATTGAAACAAAATAATAATCATGAAAATGTGATTAACACCCATGACCCTTACCCTCGACCTATCCTTTCAACATAAGAATTTATTCACATGATTACCAATATTTAATCTTTAGCAACAGTAAAATTGTTTAATATAGATAGACTAACAAAATTAAAAATGTATCTTATAACTTAATATTTTAATTTTTGTTTAGAGAAAACCTTTTTAAATGGTATCTGGAGCAGTGCATGAGCTGAAGCGGTCAGCAACCGAAAGCTGAATGAATGCTAGCATCAGGGCCAGCAAACCAGAGCTGCCAAGACGATTCTAAACCTCCAAGCTGTGATCTTGGTCAACAGAGCAGACTGGCTGAGGAGAAGGGATCGATGAGGGAAGTCTAGACCTGTATCCAAAAATGCCTGCTGAAGTAGGATGTGTTGGACCGGAAGGTGCAAATATCACAGTCAACCTGTAAACCATGACACAACGCATTCCGTTCTTCAGACTACATCCTGTTACTTGCAAAGCCCATTTCAGGGCTTGGTAGCAGGAGTTATAAGAGTTTGAATAACATTCTACTTGCATTAAATGCTGTTTGTTTACTCCTGGTTGTTTGTTCCCCTTCGTAGATGTTGTCACCCAAATAAGTAAAAAGGTACACTTCTTCGATCATCTAACCACTAATCTTATTGGGGACATTTTGTATAGTATTTACTACCATTTACTTTGTTTTGTTTACATTGATCTTCAGCTACATGCTAAAATGGAACAGCAAATTAAAACACATAAAACGAACAATAGTCCCGAGCTGACAGGACTACATAAAAAACAAACTTGATTAGCTAAAAGAAGTTTGTAAACCAAAAACTAGACCAGTACAGGATTTCAAATATGGATGGATGCTTAGAGTGGTGGACGATCTTTTAAGAAAGAATACGGAATAGAAACAACTTAAAATACCATTCATATCCACAAGTGTAATTTATCTAGTTTATTTTTCAAATTGGGAATCGAAACATCTTAACTTTTACCACATCAGCGTCACTGCAATCCGTGACTGAGATAAATTCAAGAAAAGATAGTCACCAGTTTATCTTGCAAAAACAACTTTTTTAATGCTATAGAAACAGTTGAACATATGGTTATTTGAATTAAAAATAGACTTAACTTCTATCCACTTTGATTCCAAGTGGGAAAATGACATTTTATTTTGAAGAGAATTTTGAAAGATTTGTTCCACTTTTTCACTCAGATTGGAAGGTGAGGGTGATGAAGTTATTGCAACAAATTTGTCTGAGGTAGATTTGTTTAGTTTGTTTTTGTAGATGTAATAAATACGTTTGTAGTAGAAACAAACAGATGTGCTGACCTTGTAAAACTTTATTCGTCCTCTTTGCAATCTTCATGTATCTCAGAAACTAACACATGCACAACAAAAACAATAATGCCAACAAGTTCTTTATTAATTTATGTTGTGTAGACCACAACAAAATCATATATATATAAATATATATAGATCAACAAATAAAAAAGGTAACATGCTCTCAAAGTCAACAACCATAGTAAAAAAAAGATTCGCTGAAAAATAATGCAGCTGTAGGTGGAAATTGCATCAAATTTTTATGTCGGCATTACAAGGTTAAATTTCCATTCATATTCACAAATGTAATTTTTATAGTTTTCAATTTATGTCTGGGCCTTTAGCAGAGTCAGAGTCATTGCTGAGATTAGGATGGATTCATTTAATCTAATTATCCAGATGGGAATTAGATTACCATTTTCTGAACTACACAACATCCAGTCAAGGCAACACTTACCCAGTGGAAAGCTGACCTGATCACACATGCCATACAACTGTCCAAAACAGATGAGTCTGTCATTTGGTCCAATTCCATATTCTTTCATTCTGAGAAGAAAAAAAAAACATTAAATTTTACACCTGTTTCAAACAAATACTTTCACACAAATTAAAAATGAAGACATTTCGTTATCATGAATATATTGATACCTACTTTCCGTGCCCTGGGCATCACATCAGACATCTTGTTTACAATGTTCGGACACATGGATTGCCTTCATCGTTCCCCTCATGTCATCCATATTGCATGTTTCCTGAAAGTTTGGGCAGATCATCATGTGGTCATGTGTGTTGAGAGTCCAATATTGATTGAAATCAAGAGGAGGGCTGCTTTATGGTACATAATGCGTTGGTAGTTCTTCAGTGGGGAAAGGATAGGCTGACTGAAAAGTCGTTTCCAGGGGATGCCCGATTGCTGTGTTAATTACAATCTACTTGGAGGCTCCTTTCGTGTCCCCCAATAAATTGATGATACTGAAGATTTTAGTGACATACCGTGCTGCTTTCTAAAGAGCCACATTTAAAACAGAATATTAAAAACCACTACATATATATTTTACCACCAATGTAGGTCCTGTGAGCACAAAATTAGGCCACCGCAACCATTCAAGCACTTCTTTAAAAATGACTAAAGATAGTTGCATATAGGGCTAGCAACCTCATCATGCAAAATACATAAATCAGCACTGCAAAAATAGTGCTTATTACAGGTTTCCATAAGTGACAAATGACAATGGTGAACCTATGCTTTAAAGGAGAGACATGTAGACAAGAAGAAATTATACAAGGCAATTTGGATTAAGATGATGAGCAGTGCATGAGCTGCAGCGGTTAGAGACCCAAAGCTGGCTGTTAGCATCATGGTCAGAGCTGCCAAAACCCTTCTACACCTCTATGTGGTGATCCTGGATAACAGGCTGCAATAAAACAGACTGGCTAAGGAGAAAGTATAAAAGAGGGAAGGCTAACTTGGTACCTAAAAATGCCTGCTGAAGTCAGATGTGTCGGACCGAAAGGTGCAAATATCACAGCCAAGACAAAAAAGAATATGAAACAAGCAAGTGTATGCCTGCTGCCAAGCAGCCAAATGCTATCCATTGTTGGTTCTTTTTGCGATTTTACTTTCTGCAGCTTACTAGGCTTGGGGGAAGATAGGCTGTAACTCACAAACGTAATGACATATTGAGCTGAGATTTTCACTGAACATTATATGGCAGATTTCTAGATCAATGCAACTTATTTTAAGTTGCTATGTAGTTTCCTTTACGAGTTATAGGCATATGACCACATGGTTGCAAAAAGAATATTTTTTGCTGGCAAATACTGGCATGATGAACTGTTTGTACCTTATACAACTTGAGCCTAGCCTGCTAAGCAGAGAAATGCACCCGGCTACCACCAACTCGCACAAGAGTTGGGATCTGCACACGGGCTAATGCCCTTGTAGATGCACATGTCCACTAAGACTAAGACAACCGATCTAGTGATCTGAACCAAAGAGTGAGGAGATGGACAGGGAGTAATTGGACTGGGGGGGGGGGGGGGGGGGGGGAAATAATGATTATGGACAGGTAGTAGGATGGCTGTGCGAAAGAGATGGATGAGGGCAGGTTTAGAGGCAGAAGAGATGCACGGAGGATTGGGTGAGTTGATAGGGAAGCGTTTGATGTGAGAAAAGATGGGCAGGAGAAATGGGTAAAATGAGTTACATAACTATCCTGGCAATGTTAGGTAACACAGTTGTTGTTTGCGAATGCTCACAATGAGTAGGTTACTCTTCTGTGCACCCTGAAAAGGACATTAAGTTGCAGGTGGCAGTAGCTCTCCTCACGTCCCGAGAGTGTTGATGAAGGTGGACCAGGGTCCTCCAGGCAGTTGTATTATGCTTGGCTTCATCTGCGTATTGCTCACTGCTACAGCGATCATGTAGATCACTTACCTCATAAGCCAGGCTGCCAAGAAAACAGCCAGTTTCCAGGGAGGGCTACTAGGAAGCCGAGGTGAGGATCTTGGCCAGAATATTTTGCCTAACCCTGACTAACATGTCTGATCAGTATATTTTGCCTGACCAGACATTAGTCTTCCTCCCCTTGGGTAATACAATTTAGCATATCATACAATAAGTATAGTGTTGTATGCATATTGTTACAAACAGTAGATACCACACATACTTCTCTATAGTGTATCTGACAGTGTCTTCATTGTGAGTGGCCACCATGACAGCTATTCTTCCTGTGGTTCGCAGATGAATCTGTCTCATGACCTCCTCAATCACAGAATGCATCATGGCTGTAGTTGCCTCATAAGTTGGATTGATCGGATCCTCATATCCAACTGTTGCAGCTCGTTCTCTCTCCTGTCAGCATTTTAAGAGCAAAGTTTTACAATAGTTTAATATCTTTCCTTTGCTCAGAGCTACGATACAAACTGCAGTAAAACTGAATACAATGATAACTAACTTACTAATTCATCTTCTACCCCATTGGGGGTGTAGAGGTCTTTGCAATCGAGTGTGCAGACAAACAGGCAATAGGTCTGTTATGTCTTTTTATGATTTAGGAGCTGCTTCCTTTTGATCTTTATGCTGGCCACTATTTGGTAGGAGTTTTGTTACATTTAGAACTTTTGCATGCAAAGCAGCTGACAGCCTGATCTTTTTGATTTTCAACTGCTAAGGGTTCTTTTACATACACAACATGTACACAGGACCTCTGAGTTTATTTCCATATCTGACAGAATTAGGTCCGGATCTCACTTTCCTTGAGACCAGGGAACACTTGAAATTTGCAGGATTCAAATCAGCCACGGTTTTACGCTTTTGTTTCTTGAGGAGAGCACCTTACCCCTCAGCTATAACAACCCCACAAATGACGACCACACAACAAAAATGATTTAAAGGACATTTCATGCACAGTCTGATCAGATTAGATTAGTTCCTATCTCCATATGTGGAGCATGTAGTCTAGTAGACAGTGAGCTGGCTTGCTAAGACTGAGATTACAGCATGTCAGGGTTTGAAATTATGGAAGGCCAGCAAAAAATAAGGACATGGTTCGTTTCTGGTACGACCACTCCTCCAGTCAACCCAGCTGAAAATGGATACCTGACAAATGAGTTGGAGAAGATATAAACAGCAAAGAAGGGAACTGGCTACCCCACCTACCATAATCTACAGCTTAGTACATGAAGAGTTATCTCCCAGACGGCAATTTTTGCTAAGGGACTGACCTTTACCTCCACATATAAATGTCAGCTGCAACGTTTTCTATCTCTTACCGTAATGATGAAATCTAACAGGTGTTTTCTATGTTATCCAGTCAATTATAACCTGGTCTTCCTCACATGTGCCGTCTAATTGTATGGTTGATGACCTATGTTCCACAATAAGCTGAACAAGTTTTTATTGAATGTTAATGAGGATCATATACACACAACAGGGGACGGCGCGGCCTAGTGGTTAAGTGATACGGCTCACAACCAGAAGGTGCTGGGTTTGATCCCCATCACAGCACCGGTCGTTACCCCGGGGGAAGCAAACCCTTAGAAAATGCAGAAGGAGGCAGACCCTTACATAAAATGAATGCTGAAGTCGGATGCACTGGGCTGATAGGCACAAAATAAAAACCACAGTGCAACGCACACTGCCTTGGGGAATGGAGAAATAAGGCGAACGCCAAAAAAAAAACACAAAAAAAAATTAAATATTCACACAACAAATTAAAACAGTGCAAAAACACCAGACCTGGTCCATGTAAGCTCCTCTGACAAGTTTGGCACCAAAATAGAAATCCTCTCGTCTTGCTAGGTCCATATCCACAACAATTTCATTGAAAGCCTCCTGTCATGATGAATGAGAACATCAGTATGAGCATACATTACGATCATTCTACCCACACCTCATAAAGTTTAAGATAGTATGATAAAGCCTATTGCACTTCATCCTTTATGATCGTATCTATTCTTCTGTTCTTAAGAATCAACTTTACTGCACTCCGAGCATACCGTAGGTGCTTAGTCTCTCTCAGTAAATGGTGAAGGGTGTGAATACTGATGGTTCTTCTGGTTCGTTAGTTGTAAACACCGCTGCTCCATCCTCTCGTGCACCAGACTTCGCTCAACCCTTGTTTGATTTAAAGTTCTGCAGTCTGTAAATTGCTGATTTACCTATTGCAGTATCTTCATCCAATAGTCAGCCATTGATAGACTTCAAAATGTCTCCTTTGTATTTTCTAATGTGCCCATAATGGGTGCTTGCATAACCAAGGTCATTGTCCAGAACCCCAACATGACCAGGACAGTAGATCCACACCAGCCCTGGAGGTTTGAGATCTCTACAGCTGCTATCCACTCATGCCTTAGCCAGCCCTTCTGTACCTTCCAAAGAATTCGTGGTGACTTAATACAGGCTTATAAGATGATCAGAGGAATGGATAAATTAGACTATAACAAGTTTTTTAAAATACAGCCACCCACAATAACATGAGAGCATAGCTACAAGCCGACTAAAGAGAGGTCCAGATTAGATATTAGGAAATATTTTTTTAGTCAGAGAGTGGTGTCTCCTTGGAATGCATTGCCAGGGGAGGTAGTGGAGGCAGGGACAGTTAATGCATTTAAGAATAAATTGGATGCGCATATCTTTTAGAGCAAGGTGATGTAAATGTAACTGGTTGTATGCAGACTCCGCAGGGTCTTCTAAACCAGTATAAAGACGTTAAGTTAGTTAAGTAAGGACTGAGAGACTGACATGACGACTGCTTTTGTTAAAGATGTCTTAGATAGCTACCCCAGAGCAGAGGTCACTGTCTCTATCTCCATTCTCATACTGGAAGTTATTGTCCTGTATGCCCTGCTCTGATCAGCAACAACTTGACCTCTCACTCTAGCAGTAAAGTCCAAAATTGATTTCCGACTGCATAGCATGGACTCATTGGTAAGTATGACGGCATCACTCTCCTGAGCATTTGCACCATTAGCTGGTTAACCGCTCGGCATTCTCTGACTAGGGTTGTGATGACATTGTGGTAATTTTTTTATTTTATCACCAGTGTGGACCAATTCTTCTCCTGTGACTATAACCTCCCATCCAACAATTCTTTCTGCCTGTGATATCCATGACATCCCTCTCTTGATTCTTATTACTTGATGTCTAAAGTATTATTGTAGTGGGTGTTCCTTGTCTGGATATAGGTTTTGGTCTGTGATAATCTATGTCTGATGTCACAGAAAGACGTCCCAGCATGCACCTCATCTTTATAATCAAGGTATCTCCAGTCAAACCTGCAGCCAATTGCATTCTTGCATTCTGTATATGTCCCAACCTTTCACACTGTGATCTTGATAGTGTGAGGATGTCTAGTCTGTAATCAACAACTTCTGTTATCAACAAATTAACAGAACTAACTGACAATAGAGGATGAAGAGCAGTCATTGACTGTTCAAAGTTTACAGCAGCCATTGTTTTGTGTGCCCCCAGCCCTCACTTGCATCTTTGTATGGTTTATCAATGTGATGCCTATGTGACAGACTGCGATCAAATGTGACTCCAAGGTATTTTAACCTGCAGAAGCTGTAATCCTTGGCAGGCCAGTCTTCATTACAGAGTAACTCAAGGAGCACCACATTATGCAGATCGTTAGGATTGATCTAGGAGCAGGAATCCCCTCAGCACTTTATGGACATATCTGCTATTGGATACCTTTACCTTACACATAAAAAAACATCACTAACTACTCACTTAACATGACACAGTGAATAAAATACAATTTTTGCAAAGATCCAGCACAGAGATATAAACATCAGTTATCAGTTTCAAATATGCACAATAGTAAATGTTCATATTTTTACATTTATCCTTATACCTCATTTATACACACAGTATATGACAACATCAAACCAAAAAAAGTCAACAAACAATTAAAAACATTAATAGATGCTAGAAATTTATATTTAATAATTAGTACTTTAGAAGTTTAGAGATTAAGAAAACTACGATCTGAGGCTTATTTTCGACTCCCAAGATAAAAGTCTGTGTCCAGATGGCAAGTAAACAGTGTGATTAGTTCCATATTATTGTTTCATATAATAATGAAATCTTGGACAAACTAGCCATAAAATATATTGTTATTTAGTTTCTTCTGAGACTTTAAATATGACAAGGGATGTGCAGTCATGAAAATTGAAACAATAACAGTGAAGTAAGCCAGCCTCAAAGTGATAAGCTACTATAATAGAGGAGGAACATCGCCATGTGTATGTTTATTTAATCAATAAAATCTGTGGCAGTACTAAGGGTCAAAATTCAATAAATACATATAACCACACCAAGTTCAAAACAAAACACATTCCTGGCTACTTCCTGGTAATGGCTGCCAACTCAAACTGTATTGTATCATCATAACACACTACATATTAGTTTTTGCTGTGATTTGTTAGTTATTTTCATTTGTTCTTTGTTCTTGACAAAGGCCTTGTGGCTGCAACATGAGCTTCATTTTTTTTCCCCCTGGTGAAGTCCCTGAGCCATTACCTATATGTTTTTAATTGTATATTTTAAAAACAAATCTGGTAACTCATGGCTTGCTCTCATCATATGGAAAACCCCATATGATTTACAAATATATTCAATATGGTCCTGATGATGTCCATCGTAAATTTTATTTCTATCATTGCACAAAAGAATGTAAATCAGTTCACTTCATCCCATAATCCATCAGGTCATTGTGGCACACTTGAAGACACTCCCACAACCTCACGCCATCTCTCTCTGTCCGCTGTCGCCAGTCGTAAATGCAATGTGTTAGTATCCATTAAAAAATTTAAAGATATTTTGTAATCTAAATTTTACAATATATAACAACGTACTTAAAATGTAAACCATTTAATTTCTTCACAAATCGTTGTCAACTTCTGTGATTTTTCTTCCGCAGTTAAAAAGTAATTTTTTCAAAACAACAACTTACTTTAGTATAACACTGGTAGGTACCAAATATGACATTTCTCTCCTTGTTGAACTTCCTCATCATCTCCATGGTCAGCCTACGAATGGCTGGCTGAAAGTAGCTCTGTTCTGCATCAATCATTACTCGTACTTCTTTCTTCTGGGCATACTGAAAGATTGCAATAAATGGTAGCAATAGAAGCTCTTTATACAAGAAAGAATATAAATACGTCTTCTTAGTTGCTCACTCTCAAACAATCACACACATTTCCCTAATATACTTGGCAGACCAATTCAGGCTACTCTCCGTCACCATACAGTTTATTGGAGATGGTCATGCTATTTCCAATGTAGAACTAACAGTATCGGAGAATAACTTAACGTCTTTATACTGGTTTAGAAGACTCTGCAGTCTGTATACAACCAGTTTCATTTACATTACCTTGCTCTAAAAGCTATGCGCATCCAATCTATTCTGAAATGTATTAATTGTCCCTGCCTCCTCTACTTATTGTGGCAATGCATTCCAAGCATTCATCACTCTCTGACTAAAAAAATATATCCTAATATCTAATCTGGACCTTTCTTTAGTTAATTTGTTTCTAAGAACTGAAGCAATTCAGGCTTGAATGGAGACAGGACTAAAGTGGCTAGAGATAATCTTTACAAAAGCATTGAAAGAAAGAAGAGTACCAAATGACTGGAAAACAATCTACAAAAGAAACAGTCTTGTAGAAAAAATGCAGTAAAAGAAACACTGATATATGCAGAGGCTTATTGCCACTAAGTCATACAGGAAAAATTGAGAAAATACTTGAACAAATAGTAAGACCAGTTGTTTAATCTTATCTAGGGGGACAGCCTGGGCTAGTGGTTAAGTGACATGGCTCACAAAACAAAGGTGCTGGGTTCGCTCGCCTTCTCAGCACCGGCCGTTACTCCGGAGAAGCAAACCCTTTGAAAATGTAGGAAGAAGCAGACCCTTACATAAAATGCATGCCAAGTCGGATGCACTAGGCCAACAGGCGCAAAATAAAAATATAGTGCAACGCACACCGCCTTGAGGAATTGAGAATTAAGGTGAATGCAAAAACAACAAAAAATCTCAGCTTTCAAAAAGAGATCAATTTGGATTCCATACAAAAATTGGATGCCCAGAATTACCTAAAGTCAATTAAGTGAAACCTGCTGAAGACGGATGTGTTGGACCAAAAGGTGCAAATATCGTAGTCATGCTGTAAACTACCGACACAACGCATTCCGTTCTCTGAACTTCATCCTGCTACTTGGAAAGCCCTGTTCAGGGCTTGATAGCGGGAGATTGAGAACAAATGCAGCTTAAGAAGAAAAATTAAGTGAAAGAACAATAGAATATGACATATAAATATGACAAAGCATATAAACATATTTATAGACCAGGTTAAGGCTTTCAATAAAATGAATAAGAATTAACTCTGTACAATATTGAAGGACTATGGAATACAAGGACAACTATTAGATAACACGAGACCATTGAATCATATTAATAAAATTGGAATAAAACAACTGATGGAGTCACAGCTGCTTTTGAAATAACCACAGAAGTATTACAAGGATGTGTGCTTTCACTATTGCTGCTTAACATTTAAATGGGCAAAATATCAACAGAAGCTAGTCAAATTGTATCACCAGAAATGAATTTCAACACAGGAAGCACAGAACCAAACTCAATACATGGACTACTCTTTGCAGACAACCAAAGCCTATTGTACAAGTACTGAGAAAAACTGTAAAAAATAAGACACAAAAAGTATCTGGTTCGCACTCTAGTAAAATAATGTTAATAAAATATAAATATGAACTGATTATAAAAAGTGTATATCTAATCATCATCATAGGTGCCATCGTGGCGCCCTGTGAGTAGTCTTTTCAGGGCGCTGAATATGGAGACCCTGGGCTGCCCAAACTGCAGGATCCTCCCCTCTCGGCCTCACTGGCATAATGCAAAGGAAGTTCGCAATTTTGAAACCATCTGCTTTAGGTGCTACCACTCTGGATTTTCTGTCTGGATTTACCCCTGTAGCCCTACTCTCTACCGAAGTTTCCACAAGGTCATGGAGTCATTTCCACTCGGTCGCGCCCCACAGCATGCTCTTTAAGAAACAGGGAGCCCCTCATGAAGTCGCTGCTGGGGACACACTAATGTAGGAGAAGCCATAGGCATGGAAACTCCTGCTCGGCAAGTCAAACAGTGAATCCTGCGGCGATCTCTACACCTGGAAAGGAGCGGCTATAACAGACGCTTCACTTTCCTTTAACGAGCGACCCACTCCTCCAATATCTAATGGGACATATATATAAGTAAAATGTAAGTAATTTATGTACAAAATTTGAAGCCCTCTCACTTTGGCTACGGTGTTCACTCTCCTCAGCATGCCTTTCATTTGATCTTCTTCCTTCTCTGAGATGCACTCTACTAAAGGTTGTAGCTTGCCTGTCTGAAAAGTAATAATAGTCTATATAAGATATACGCAAAAAACGGTATTTACATTTTGTAAACATCTGAGAGGGAGAATGTGATATAAAATTGTTGTAAAACAAAAAGATAGTCCCATATCTGATACTGTCGCTGGGAATGAAGTGTTAGAGACTTCACTGTAGACAATTGGGACAATAAGGTTAATGTCTATATAGATTTAGAGCTATAGCTTCATCATTAACTTATTCTGGCGGAATAGAAAGCCAAGTTCAGTAATCTGTCTAGACAACCAGTACCTGTTGCACTGATCATCAATGACCACGATTGATGGCAGAGTCCCAGGCAGCATGCAGGGCAGATGAAGTGGAGGGGATGTGTCTCAGCCATGTGTTGTGCAAGCAGTTCTGGGGATAACCCCATGAGAGGTGCGGTCTTTTCCCACCCCTGATTCCCAGGAAAAGATATAGAAGCTGTCAAGCTAGGATTGCCTGAGAGAAGTGGGAAACATAGTCAAAGAAAGAGAGGCGAAGCAGGTCCAATGTTGAGAAAATGCTCTCGTGCTGTGTCCGTCGGAAGACCCCATTGTTAGTGACTAGGTCTTCCCATCAAACTTCAAGGATATGATATTGGTTGCATATGTGGAAGACCTCCATTCATTTCCCTTCTCCAAAAGCATACAGTAGCGGTTTGGGTGGATCTAGAGAAGGCATTAGACAAGGTGTGGAAAGAGAGACTTAAAGTCAAGCTACGAAGAAGTGAAGTATCTGGAAAAATGTACAGATGGATCAGCCATTACCTCGAAAACAGAACAGCCAGAGTTCAAGTACAAGGGCAGATGAGCAAAAAGGTGGCACTTGAGCAAGGAGTACCCCAAGGGGGGGGGGGGGGGGGGGGGTACTGTCACCCCCACTTTTCCTGGTGTATATAAACAACATCACAGAGAATATACCAAGAAGAGTCCACAGCTCCATGTTTGCAGACGCTCTGGCTATGTGGACCTCTGAAAAAAAATCTCACCATAGCAAGCAATCTGATGCAGCAGTCCCTAACATCGTTGGAGTGGGCGAACTCATGGCTGGTCAAAATAAACGAGGAAAAAACAACATGTACGATATTCTCGCTTTCAAATAAACCACTGAACACCAAAATAAGTCTTAACGGCAAATATCTGCAGCCAAACGACAACCCAAACTACTTGGGAGTCGCATTTGATCGGCGCATGACATGGAAAAGTCAGATCGAGAGAAACCGAATGAGAGCCAGACAAAGAATATCAATCATGAGGAAACTTGCTGGCACAAGCTGGGGAGCAGACGAAAGAATACTAAAGAAACTGTACACTGGAAGAGTGAAACCAGTTCTCGAGTATGGCATTGCAGTATTGACAACAGCAGCAAAGGCAAACTTTGATAAAATTAGCAAACTTCAAAACCAAGCCATGAGAGTTATAACAGGAGGCATGAAGTCAATGCCAATTGTAGAACTTGAAAAGATTACAAATCTGCAATCCATGACCGACAGAAGAGACTGCAGAGCCCAAGAGCAAGCAGAGAAACTCAGAAGACTGACATACCATCCAATGCATCAGAGACTAAATAGATTTGGAAATGGGAAGCTAAAGCAGAGAAACTTTGTAGAAATAGCCAAAGCAAAGTTGAGCAAAGACCCTATGAACACCATAACAATACCAAAGCCCATCCCTACTGTTCGCAAACCCACATGGAAGCAGCATATCATTCCGGAGGTGGTAGAAAATATACCAGGTATTGGAAACAAGAACAGCCAGACTGAAACAGAAAGAAGAGACATAACCCTAAGGTACATAACGGAAAACTACTCAAACATGGACTGGACCCATGCATACACTGACGGTTCTATAACAAACACAACATAGAACGGAGGGGCAGGGGTATTCCTGAACCTACCAAATGGTAGAAAAATAACACTGTCAGTGGCAACTGGAAAATTCTCAAGCAATTTCAGAGCGGAGGCAGAGGTACTGAGGGCTGCAGTAGAAGAAATGCTGACAGGCGAAAGCAATGAAAGCCAGATAGTCCTGTTTACAGATGCCCTAGCTGTAGTTACAGCACTAAAAAGCCAGAAAAATACAGATCTTAATGATTTAAGAGCAGTACTCTTTCAACTATGCCAGCAGTCCTCACCAAAAATAGTAGTGGTACAGTGGGTTACATCCCACTGTAACATCCAAGGCAACGAGGAGGCAGACAGACTGGTAAAAGAAGGTGCAAGACTACCACAACCAGATTCTAGTGTGACCTACGAAGAGTCCAAAAGGCTCATTAGGGCCAGATACATGGCCAAATTGGAAACAGAACATACTGGCTACTCAAAAAATGATGTCTACTACTAGTTGAACAGAAGAGAGCAGGTCGTGGTCTTCAGACTCCGCACAGGCCACAACAGACTGAGGAGATAAGGACTGAGGTACCACCTATTCAATAAACTGAAGATAGGTGGCACTGACGACTGCACTTGTGGTACAGGGAAAATGACCGCTGAACATCTGCTGCAAATCTGCCCGATATAGGAGGACCAGAGAAAGCACATGTGGCCATCATCAGTGGCAACACTAGACAAGCTCTATGGCAGTGTCGACAGCCCCAGGATGACCGCTGCTTTCTTCGAACAAATACAGGTTGACGTTTGACAGCGTATGAAGAAGAAGAAGAAGATTTCCCCTCTCCCATCCAAGTCTTGGAGCGGTACAATGGAATTACAGGATCTAGTAGCCTTATTTCAGTCATGTCTGACTATAGGATGATGCAACCTTGGAGTAGCAACTCTCTACTGAGTTTTTGGATTTCCTTTCGGAATTGTCTCTTTACTTCCCTTTGTTGCATGAGCTTATTTTCGCCCAGCCTAAGGTGGCCCTTCAGGTTACATTTCCATTTGGAACAGTCTGCAGCTATATCTTCTCAAAATGTCAGATCCATATTCAGAGCCTTCATGTCCCGCTTACATGCATCTTTGAACTGCAGCTGTGGTCTGCCAGCTGTTCTTTTATCACATGCCAGCTGTCCGTAGAGAATATCCTTGGAGATGCAGCTGTCTTCCATGCGACAAACATGACCAAACCATCACAGTCTTCGTTGGATGTACATACACATGTACAGGAGGATGTACATACTTGGAAGACCGGTGCAAGAATGCACTTCCGCATTTGTCACCTTGTCTCTCCATGAGATGCTAAGGATGGATCTCATGGGCTATTGGTGAGTTGAGCCTATGCTCTTGCTTGGCATATGTTGTCATTTCACTGCCACATAGAAGCGTACTGATGTGACATGTATTGTAGACCATGGTCTTGGTCTTGGCTGTAAGTTTGGAGTTTTCCCAGACACGTATTGTAAGATGAGAAAGTATGGTAGCAGCTCTGCCAATGCGATTGCTCAATTCCTAGTCTAGGGAGAGCGTATCCTTGATTAGAGACCATAGATATAACAGATGTAAATACCACCCCAACCATCACTATCGATAACTGTAAACTGTGGACCAGTTCACTTATCTGGGGTCTCTAATCAATGAAACAGGATCTATATACACATAGTTTGGTTTCCAAGAAGAGTCTCTTCTGAGACCAGACTCTATTCAGAGAGTTCATTGATGATGCTGCAAGGCCGGTCCTCCAAGTGATTTCTGGGCCGGTCCTCCAAGTGATTTCTGGGCCACTGAGTGCATCATAAGTCAGTCTGCAGCCCATGCAGATGAAGTCTTCAGCTCAGTGGCATTGACGTGATTTTTGTTTGGTTTTTGTTTTTTTGCGTTTGCTTTATTTCTCTATTTCCCAAGGTGGTGTGCGTTGCACTGTGGTTTTTATTTTGCTCCTGTCAGCCCAGTGCATCCGACTTCAGCATGCATTTTATGTAAGGGTCTGCTTCCTCCTGCATTTTCTAAGGGTTTACTTATCCAGGGTAATGGCCGGTGCTGTGATGGGGATCGAACCCAGCACCTTTAGATTGTGAGCCGTGTCACTTATCCACTAGCCCATGCCGTCCGCTAGCATTGACGTAATTGATGTTGATAGTGATCACTGCCAAGATGTTGAATCTTATTCTTCACCCAGGAAATGTGCAGTCCCAAATGCAAAGGTGGCTGTTCTAAGTGCTTCAATGGGGTCTGTAGATACCTGAGAGTCTGAACTTGGTATGAGGACGTCATCTGCGTAATCAAGGTTGGTCAAATGCATGGATACTACAGAGATTCCCAGGTTGTGTGTTTCCATGTGTGAAAGGATCCAACCCAAAGCACAGCAGAACAGTAATGATGTGATGGCACATCCATGGTGGACGCCAGCTAGATCCTGGCTGTGGGGTTGGAGTTTCTCTATGAACTCAAGGTCTTCCACAGAACAGATCTATCCACAGAATTAAAGATGGCCCTGAAGTTAATATAATGAACAGGGTGAAATTGATTTAATTCACTGTGTATTTCCACATTGAGGCGAAGTGGAAGGATGGTATCAATAGTTGAAAGATGGTCGGGTCAGTGGCCAGGATGGCATTCCTCCAGAACTGTTGAAGTACACAATAGATCCAATGTGTAAAACCATAGATCAATTATTTACAACAGTCTGGACAGATTTTTGCTGCATGCCATGACGGAATTATCATTTTCCTGTACAATGGTAAAGAGCCCCGAATGGAATGCAGCAGTTGAAGGTCTATTACATTGCTGTCTGTCCTTGGTAAGGTTTTTGCCCATATACTTCTCTCCAGGTTGCAACTTCTGCTGAAGAGAAATCAATGTCCACAACAGTCTGAGTGAAAAATGCACTAGAATTTTAAGAAATAAGGTTTGGTTCAATCCAAAGTCGGAGTACTAAATTGACAACAGGAAAATGAGCTTTGCAGCTTCATGTAAAAAGCTGTTACTCCCAAGTTAAAACAAATTCCACACAAATATAAATATTGTGTACAATCTATAGAACATTTACAATATAAATCGCAGATATTCTGTATCAAGAAGTTAAAAGGTTGAGAAAAATAGCTCGACAAGGGTTGTTTTCTGAAACATAACACTGTATACAGTTTCCTATCATTATATTTTCTGGTTTATGAGATGGTATGAAAAGCTCCCTGCCTTCCCTTCCCTAACTCAGAGCAGAGGCAAGTGCCAATTTATAACCACGTTTTGCCACTTAATGTTTTTAAACTATTGTAACCAACTACGTACATTATATGTCTGTTAATTTATTGCACATTATTTTAATTTTCTACATTTTGGAAACCATTCAGTAAAGTTGTTTTCACAAAAATTAATAGGTCTAACTTTTCTTGGGTTATTGAAATTTTATCTTAGCTTTTCTTTGCTATCATGATTTATTTTAGCAGCACAAAAGTCATTATGGTATGCTAAATCTAGTTTTTACATCTTCCGCTTCTTCATTTTCCTTTCACCATTAATGTCAACCAAAATTGTAAAGTTCCCAACTGCCAGCTCAGTGACACTATATGTTATAATTTGATACTATTTGTTTTTATTTACAATCCCAGATAAGTAAATTAATGTTAACCAAATATATGCAGTTTCCAACTGCCAGCTCAATAAGACTTTATGTCATTATTTGAGACTTCGTTTTTATTTACAATCCCAGATAAGTAAATTAATGTTAACCAAATATATACGGTTTCCAACTGCCAGCTCAATAAGACTTTATGTCATTATTTGAGACTATTCGTTTTTATTTACAATCCCAGATAAGTAAATTAATGTTAACCAAATGTATATGGTTTCCAACTGCCAGCTCAATAAGACACAGGTCAGGTTATCCAGTAACCAGTGAGGTCGTTGCACCCATTGCGGCATACAGAAAGACACCCCCCACACCATGCTTCTCTGTCATGGCATGAGCTGCTGCCTATGATACCAGATAAGCAAATTAATGTTAACCAAATATGCAAGGTCTCTACAATAAGACTATACGATGCTCATATTTGAGACTACATCGCTGTTGATTCATAATCCTAATTAAGCCGAGTTCACTATTATGTTCACAATGATGTTCTTTTGTCCTCACATTTTGGTATCTGGAATAGCCAAATTCCTTCAACCTGCAAAAGAGAAAGTAAAGGAGACACTTACCTTCAGGTTTGGTACCACAAGCACCTTAGACAGTGATCTATTGATTTCTAGTAAATTACTCCAATCCAAAAGATCAACTTCACATCTGTAGGAAAAAGAACAATATGCAGGTGAGACTGCAAGAGGAAGAAAGTGATGCAATTATGAATATAGTTGCAAAAAGAGAATATAACAAAGAAGGCATGTTTAAATTTTAAAATGGGCGGCATAGCAAAGTAGTTTGTCGCACAGCCCCCAATCCAAACATTCATGTGTTCGGATTCAGCATGGTAATGCCCCTATGGGAAGTAAAGGCAGCTCCATAGCATTCACTGCCATCGGGGATGAAGTGTTTGGGCTTTCATTATACTAAGTCACATCTTTGTGAGGTAGGGTGGCCAGTTTCTATGGGAAGTAAACCCAATAAAAAATGGCTGTTGAAGCCAGATGCACTAGGTCAAAAAATACAACACTCCAGATTTAGAAAAAGTTTATTTTTTTAAACAAATTTTATTGAAATATTTTAAATCTATGAAAAGAAAGTGGAAACAAAATGTTATATTATGAAACATGGTTTGAAATATGAATATTATAAATACTGGTTGTTGTTGCTTGTAAGATTTTTGCTTCATTTCAGAAAGGCACACTTTTTTAATGTCCTTTTGGTTAAATAAAGAAATGCTACTATAACTTAACTAGAGAAGAGCAAGTCATCATTTTTAAACTGAGAACTGTGCATAACAGACTCAGGAGTCATCTTTACAACAAAATGAGGATTGGGACAGATGACAGGTGCCCATGTGGGAAGCATATCATTGACCGTGGAACACATCCTACAAAGCTGCATGCTTATGCAGAAAAAGAGAGAACAATACTGGCCTCGTGAGACAGATATGAGACAAAAGCTGTATGGAGATGAAACAGCCTTACAAACAACGGTGTCCTTTGTAAGAGAAACCGGAACCTTGATCTAAGGATGAACGAAGAAGAATAAGAAGAAATAAAGAAATGTCTAGCTTCTTTATATGGTTTATAGGGTGGCAGCCAGTCTGGGTTTAGTCCTGATAAGGACTGAATCTGATAAACTATAGTTAGCCTGTTGGTTTAGTATAAGTGGTGAGGTGTCCATTAACTTTGAGAAAGGCAGATTGTTTCTTTGATAGTATGACAGGTGACTTAGTCTCATGTTTATCTTTAGTTATTTTGTTTCTTGATAAGGGCTGAATCTGATGAACTATAGTTAGCCTGTTGGTTTAGTATAAGCAGTGTGGTGTCCGTTAACTTTGAGAAAGGCAGATTGTTTCTTTGATAGTATGACAGGTGACTTGGTCTCATGTTTATCTTTAGTTATTTTGTTTCCTGTTAGAGCTTCTCACTTGGCAAGAAGTTGATGTCTTCTTCTTTATCGTTCATCATAAAAAAAAGACGTTTTGTTTATTGTGTCATAGTTTACAGCGAGGTGTCATTTGGAGACAGAACAGGGTCTTAGACAATTCTGGATCAGTGACCCTGACACAATCAGTCAGCTATGAGTCATCTTGTTCACTGTGTGTACTTGGTGGGAGTCTTTAGAAGAATAAAAATGTGAAAGAAAAAAAACCCAGCAAAGAAATGTAGAAGGTGGAGCCAAAGCAACCAGTGTCTCATTAGTGTGTGAAAAAAAGATGGCAGAAAAAAGTGTCAAGGAGGTGCACTTACAGATCTTACATTTCAAATGAAACAATTAGGATGGATGTTAGTCAATGATCAATATACAGGTTATCTATTTCACCTTGCAAGCAAATCCTGAAAAATAACTAGACAGGAGTGGCTAGATCAGTGGGCCACATCCCAATCAGGTCGATTATATTTCAAACACCCTGCAAAACCAGATCCCCAGAACCCAGCCAAGAAACTGAAATTAAGAGACTAGAGTTTAATCTTCAAGCTGCCTTTGTCATGCCTGTCTCAACAAACATCTGAATAGATTAGACCTACTACGTGAACCAAACTGCAGATTCTGCCACAACCACGAGGAGTCAGTCGAGCACCTCCGGACTTTGTATCCAGGGCTGGCCGATCTGCGGAACCTGCTGCTACCACCAAACCCCACCATACACAACACACTATACACATCACTACAACAATTGAGGAGAACGTGTGCTTTTGTCCGGTAGGCATTGGGCTGTCAAGAGCTGCTAGCTCACAGCTAAAGGGATTATATCATCATCTATTTCACTGGTACAATTGAATAACTTTTATATTTACCCTTCACGTGATATATCCTTCACAGACACCCATGTCCTCTTCTCTCCTTCCTTTAGCTGCACACCAATATCTTTAAGTCTTGAATCAAAATCTTCCAACCCAAAGCGCATCTGTCCTTCATCAATTTCTCCTTGGGTTTTTCTTATGATTGCGAAGAAGTGCTTGATTGTCACCAGAACTTCAGACATTTGCAGCTGAAATTGAGTCAAGTGAGTTTAAAGGTTGAAAATATTATGTTTTTTAGTTCTCATTAATTAAAATGCATGATCTCCCTGCTACAAATTATTTCTTTCCTTGTGATGTTATGACAGTCTCAAAAACTTTGCTTTATTTTCAATAACTCAAACAACAATTTGAAACATGTAATTCTTCTTCTTCTTTCATTTGCTCAGAGTATTTTTACATCTGCAAAATTGTCTCTTGTATGAACCTCCTCACTGTCTTCTGTAGTTCACACATAGGTCCATATAGTTTCCCTTCTAGTGTTGTTTCTCTCGGCCAGTATGTCCATCTCAGTATCTCATACTCTGTGCAGCCCTGAAGTATTTGCTCTGCAGTCTGGGGTGCCTGTCCACATGTACACATATTTGAGTTGTCAATCCTAAATTTTGTGTGCATGTGGCTGCAGAGTCGGTTGTGTCCTGTTCTGAGGCGCAGTGTGACAATCTGCTCTTGCCTGCTTATATTGTGATAGGCATCTTGTATTTGTGCTGGAAGCTCTCTCATTGATTTAATCATCTTTTTGTTTTGATGGTATGTAACTGGTACATCTGGTTGCTCATCTGCAGCCCCTTCCCTCGCCAGTGTGTCAGCTCTCTCATTTCCGGGTATTCCGCAGTGAGACGGTATCCACAGCACCGTGATTTTGCGCTGGTTGCTCAATGTTGACATTAAAACTTGTCGATCTGACAGCTTCCCGGATGATAGTGCTTGGAATACTTATTTTCCATCTGTACGAAATACCATAGAATATGGGCCAAGGTTAATCTTCAGCAATTTTTCCTGTCACCAATTTCATTGCTTGTATCTCTGCATTGTAATTATGGCAAAATTTCCCTGTTGGTGCTGCAACTGTTTCCATAGTGTTATTTGGGTATTCTATACACTCCTGCTCCTCCATTCTTTACTGACCCATCTGTGTATACTCGAACCCATAGATCCTGTGGATATTCTTCATCCAAGAAACAGAGCAATTGCCTTACGTTGCACACCGTTCTGTTCCTCCTTGTCTAGTATTCCTTGAATGGTTGTTTGGACTCGTACTGATAGTCTATGCTGCTCTCTCTAGGGTGTTTGTTCTGGCACAGTTGTTAAAGGAATATCAATTTCAAGCAGTTCTGTGGCGTGTCTTGGAAGTCGTTTGGCTTGGTGTACTTCTTATCAAACGTCCTATTGCTAGGTCCTGGAATCTATCCTTCATTGGGTGACTCGGCATACAGTTGAACTTTTCTGTCTGTGTTAGCACCAATGTGTATCTATGTTTCCCTAGTGTTTGCATCCTTCCTAGTTTCTCCATCTCCCCTATAGGCGTTGATTTCATTGCGCCTGTAATAACCCTTAGTACCTGAGTTTGTACCTTATCTAACTCTTTCAATGTAGTGTTTGATGCTGGACACCATGCAGCTGATCCATATTCAAGATGTGGTTGTATGCCCTGTTGGTAAACACTGCTAAGTATTTTCTCTCCGGCTCCCCATGTGGTTTCACTTAGTTTTATCAGGATGGCTAACTTCCTTCTGGCTTTTCCTGCTGCCTTGTTGACGTGCTGTCTCCAAGTCAGCCTATCATCAAATGTAACTCCAGGAAAGGTGGGTTTTTTATCTTCTCTTAGTAGCTCTCCATTTATCTTGATGTCTCCCGCATTTTGTTTTGGAGAGAGGGTGAAGAGTGTAGTGTTGCATTTATCTGTATTGATGCTAACATACCATTTATTTGCCCATAGGGTTAAGGCATCTATTGTTTTTGTAGCATTTTGGTGGTGACTGTTGCATATTCATCTGTGCCCCATATCACCAAGTCATCTGTATACATTGCCACTTTAACTCCACTTGGCAGTTCGTTAATCAGGTGGTTAATGTAGACTATGAAAAGTGTGGGGGAAAGCGCACCACCCTGCAGTACACCATGGCATAGTACAATTTTCTTACTCTTCAGTCCATCTAATTGTACTCTGGCTCTTCTATTATGCAGGTATGCTTTTAACCATTTGTACATCATACCTTTTACTTTGTTTCTTCGAGAGTCCTTCTTTCGATACCTTGTCAAATGTTTTCCTTATGTCTATCCATGCTGCTAGTACCAATGTCTTGTCTTGGAAAGTATCCTCAATCTCTTGGGAAAGATAAGTTGCTTGGTCCTCAGTAGAGAAGCATTTTCGAAAACCTGTTTGCTGTGACACAGGAGGTTCTCACTCTCAAGGTACCACTGCATCCTGAGATTAATGATACGTTCCATTGTTCTTCAAAGACAACTTGTAAGGCTGATTGGTCTATAGCTGAATGCTGTGGAATTGTCTTTCCCTTGTTTTAGGAGCAGTATCATAATTGCTTCTCTCCAGGTCTATTGGACTCTGTCTGAGGTCCAACTGGTATTGAAGATGTGTAGCAGTTTTGTCTTACCTGCTACTCCCAAGTTCTTAATCCTTTCGTTCTCCAGGCTACATCCTGCTACTTGCAAAGTCCTTTTCAGGGCTTAGGCAGCGGGAGTTTGAGAACAAATGATGTTGATGAAGAAATCAATCAAAACCCTTTCAGCTCCCTATGAAGCATAGGTCTTAAACACATGCCAATTTATCAAATGTTGACCTGTCTCTTTTTGTTGAAGTTTTAGGACAGGTCTTAAAAGTTTTGACATGATGGAGTAGCCAGCCCCATGCCAAACCTCATTAGTTGCCTCTGATGACATGGTTACTATTCTTTGATCTTCTTTCAGGCGCCAGTTACAGTCAGGTGATTTATTTATTTAATTTTGTATAATAGGTTGCTTTTAAGCATGTGCCTTCCTCAGCGTATCGTCATTTACTTTCCATGAGATTCTGAACATTCTTCTATAAAGCCCCATTTTTGCTGCTTCCAGTGATTCTCTTGCTTATTTGTCTATGATTCACTCCAATATGATATGACTAGGATTCTAAAAACATCCAAGAATTCTCTTTCCCCACTTCCATTGACATAGATTTGCTGCATAGAATGCTTTACATTTTCTGAATAGCTGTGTTTTTGCCTTGGCTTTCCTATTTATTATTTCAGAGTTATGTTTAAAGTAGTTCCTGTGATTAAAAAAATAACCCCAATGTCCATTTCCAAGCATATCATAAAAGATGACTAAGGTAGGCTAGCAACCTCATGATGTACGAAAAAAACTGCCATTAAAATCAAATACTGCAAAAGTTTGGATACAGGCTTCCTGTAAATGGATAGATTCTTGTTAAAACCTTTGTCTCGTCACTTGAGCAAAAATGTGAATGCTTGCTTCACACTGGAGCAAAAAGGTGAATGATTGAATGTTTAAAAAAAATTAAAATAAAATCTATTAAAAAAACTTTATAGCAAAGCACTTGCAATTGTGACTATATCATGACTTTATCAGCTAATATATTTCATGACTTTATCAGCTAACTAATATAGAGACTACTAACAAGAAGTTGTGGTCTTCCCAAGGCTGTCAGTTTAATTGCAGCAAATCCTGATTTTTCTGTTGCATCTGAAAGTAACAAAGAATATCAATATCATATCAATATCTTTCTTGTACAATATAAATCTTTTAGTTAGTTGGTTAGTTTTCTTTTCACTTATGTTGTTAAGCGTCGTAAGGAGCTTAAGTTGTCTGTCTTGCACAAAGTGCATTGCGTCGGTCAATGTGAGCCCGTGCCGCTGTACAATCACTATTATATCATCTATCCGGCTGTCTCACAGCCACCCCTTGCCCTGCAGCCAGATCTACCAGGGTTTTAAGCTATCAGTGGAAATTATTGAGGGTGCATTCTCATGAGATGCCCAAACCAACTTATTTTCTACATGAAAATGTACTCTGCACAAGATGTAGTGCCGACTATACTTCAAATGTCGTTTCACATTCTGTATTTCCTGGTAACACAGACCTTCCTCAAACACTTGATTTTACATGTTCAAATTCTGCTCTTACACACCTTGGACAGAGGACATGTTATGCACAGGTAACACAAAGTCAGCATAAATATACTGTTTATCAACAATCAGTCAGGGGTCTTCTACCCTGGGGGCAACTCTTCTCTCTCTTCTTACCTCACTCTGTTTCATTTGACTCTATCCCACAGTCACACCCTTGCACAACTTTCACACACGCCCTTGTGGTAAAGCCCTTCCATTGCACTTTGGTTGGGCTAGCTTCTGAGGGTGCACAAACCTAGCATAGGTACATACAGATGCACACATGCATTCAAGCACTGGTTTATGCGTCCTGATATCGCCCAATTGACTACGGTCTGGGGTGGAAAATGGCGCGCCTCCGCCAGTAGAAAGTAGTGAGGCAAACATCTAAGCAAAAAAAAAATTTTTTAAATACTGTTCATCTGTTGTTGCTTTGTTGGCAAGCTAATCCTCCAGTGCCTAAGCAGTGGTGACAGCTTATAAGTCCCCACAGATGCTTTCTAATACTTGGTCTCAATTTAATAATAATAATGTTCGCTTAGGCGTCTGAGGCTGTTGTGTCGGTCGGCCACAACCATGACCCACAGCTGTGGCGTGGTTCCAGGCCTCGTTCAGGGTGGAGGAGGAGGTTGCTACTTGCTAAAGCCATACTGTTCGAGGACGTCCTCTTCTGTGCCTCCAGCTGGTCGGGGGAAGACTTTTGGCGCTGAGGATACACTTGTGTAGTATCTTGTGGGCAGGGGTTTCCTGGTCCAGCCGTACAACATGACCGAACAAAGAAACTCTGCGCTGATCAAATGTATCTGAGATTGGGTGGCGGCCTGTTTTAGTAGAGACCTCCACATTGCGGATGTAGTCATGTCATCGGATGTCCAGAATACGCCGCTGGTTGCCCATGTGAAAGGCTTCCAGTCTCAACATGTCATGTTTCAGCAATGTCCAGGTTTCGAACCCATAAAGCTGGACTGGGACCACGCAGAATTGGTAGATGCGAACTTTTTGTCCCAAGGAAGATCTTGCCATTACTCCACACACGTAGGAGGTCATGCATAGTTGGACGCAGCTAGTCCAATCTGCCTTGACATATCAGGACCGCTGCGCCCATCGGATGATATCATGCTACCAAGATAGATGAATTCGTTGGTGCCCTCCACAGTGTGACCTTGAGTTGCAATACCCAGAGGCGCTGTGTCAGAAATGAGGTTCTGGACTTTGGTCTTGGCCCAGGATACCTATCCCTTGGAGGGCTTTCCATAAAGCCAGCCAAACAACCAATTTGAAGGCGGACTTCAAGTCCACGTATGCAGAGTACAAGGGGCAATTGAAGGCCCGGTGCAGTTCGATGAGGGGGTGCAGAGCAAGGGTAGAGTCGGTTGTAGAACGACTCTGGGTGAAGCCAGACTGTTCTGGGCGACGTTTTGTGCTCAAGAGAGGCTTGAGTCTACTAAGTAGCACGTGGGCAACCGTCTTTCCCGATACCAAGAGTAGTGTTATAGGCCTATAATTATTGCAGTCTTTGCGACTCCCCTTGTCTTTGTACAGGGAGACGATGATTCCATCACACCAATCGGCCAGAATGTGTCCCATTCTCCATACTTGCAGGAATACATTTTTCCCTGCCAAAAAAATACTGCCCAAATACTTGAAATTATGGGCCTGTTGAAGAGCAATATCATTTACACTTATGTTGAGTGTAACTTTACAGAAATCTGTAAGAGAAACATAAACAAATAATTACAATGCTAGTAGATTCAACTAGCGTCTTTCTTCTTATGTCTAGCAAATCACATTTGGAAATAGTGCTGCAGGTTTATTTAACTTAGTTATTGATCTACTTGTACCCTGATGGGCATCGTGGGGAGCCTGTCACCTCTCCTAGAACCAGATGTGTCACGTCTGACCTCATCAACTCATGTCGCTGGAAAATTGTATTTACGTCATCTATCTACCTTCCCCTCTGTTGTCTTCATGCTCAGAAGCCAGAACCGTAGGGCATTATAGGCTCGCAGGGGAAGCTGTTAAGGTAACATGTTCATGAGATCACCAAACCCGTGTGCTTTCTATCTGGATATGTATTCGGCATATGGGACGAAACCGATCCTTTTATGAAACGTCTCATTCCTCAATCTGTTTCTCCTGGGGACGTTGGCAGCTGTTCGCAAACATATCATTTTACAGGTAAAGGTTTTACTCTCTCGTGCCTTGGACATGGCCCATGTTTGGTTCTGGTAGCACAGAGTTTGTAAAACGATGTTGTAGATCAGTTGATGCTCTTTGTTGATAGATTAATGTGAGGATGTTTAATCAGTGGTGTAGCTGATAAGTCCTTCCTGCATTTTCCTACATCTGGTTTTAATTGTTTATTTTAGTAGCTTGTGCAATGTAAAAATCATTGAGCTATCATAAAATAGATTGATATTTGTAAACTATTACAGAAACTAGATTGAACACATTTCATATAATTTCCTGAGCTGGTATTTTTTTCTCTCACCCCTATCTCTTGCTTTTCTTCTAACTATCTCTCTTTCTGTGTTTCTCTCTTCACTTCTTACCATCCTTTTCTCTTCCTTAATTAAATTAACTCTGTGATCCAACCTTATTTTTAAAACTTACTCTCATTTCTTTCTTTTAACATAACTTCATGCTCTTTCCAGCATCTAGTTTTTTGTGTGTATTTATTCAAAGCTATTTGTAAAGAGTTAACTCTTTGTTTCTTTGGTTACAGTGGTTCTTCTTACATACCAAGACATGCTTGAGAACGTGTACTGGGTTCTACTGGCTGTAGTGCAATATGTGGATTACACCACTATGGGGATTACAGTATCAATACCTACCTCATTGGCCAGACTGCTGTTCCACAGCCTGTTTCCAGGAGCATGGGGTCTTGGTTTGTATATTTCATCTGACCCTGATTACTCTTTGCTCCAAGTTGTTTTGTGTAAAGAGTAGCAACATTGTTGTTAACCAATCATTTCTATCTGGCTTGTTTATATTTGGAGAGTGTGTGGTGTAGGAGTTGTGTGAGTTTGATTTACAGTCCCAAATATACTAGGTTCAAATCAAGTTTTGTCCAGTTTAACAGACTAGTCATGTAGTCTTTTTCATGGTAATACCTTTTCTCTCAGATGACTCAGTTGTAAATGGGTACCTGACAAAGTCAGGGGAAAGTTTAAGAGCGACCATATGAGCTACAGAGCTTGTGCTGTTGTTGACACTTTCAGCAATAAAAGGAACTAAGAAAATATATAGGGGCACTCAAGCACATAGAAATCACTTCTAGGAGTAATTGTCTCATTTTTAACATTTAGTTTCATCTGTTGTTTTTATGTCCCTGATGAAGATTTGATCATAAAATAAGTTGACTTTTTTAGTTTAATTTGAGCCATGTATAACTGACCTTTCCTTGCTTCTTTACATATTTACATTTAGCTAATGCGATGTTGAAGATATTTCTCTTTAGGTGTAAAAGTCTATGACAGTATATTTTCTTTTATGAGTCAACATTTCTAATGCTGTATTAATCAGCTCTGCTGCTGTTTTTTGTTCTTCATGCCGTTCCCTCTCCATACTTCCCTGTTCTGTCCTAGTAATTTCTTTGAAGAGCTCAGTGTGTGATAGAGATGAGAATAGGAGTACTGCCTGTTGAATTTGAAGTAGCCTTTTGGCAGTGCATGAGCTGCAGCAGCCAGCAACCCAAAACCAACTGCTAGCATCAGGGCCAGCGAACAAAGGCTGCCAAGACCCTTCTACACTTCCATGTGGTGATCCTGGATAACAGGCTGCAACAGAGAAGACTGGCTGAGGAGACGGAATCAAAGAAGGATGGGCTAACCTGGTACTAAAAAATGCCTGCTGATTCAAATGTGTCAGGCTGAAAGGTGCAAATATAGCATTCAAGCTGTAAACTACGACACAACACATCCGTTCGCCAGACAACATCATGCTGCTTGCAAAGTCCTTTTCACAGCTTGATAACGAGAAATTGAGAACGAACGAAGAAGAATAAGAAAGAAAATTAGTTATAACTTCTTACGCTTTCAGACACCAACTTGCATATATCTACAGAAACCAGTGGATAGCCTTAGCCTATGTATCTCCGTACAGCTTGTCAAGGAATGGGATTGGTGATGACCACATGTGATTTCTTTATTCCTTGCATGTTTGATACCTTTGTAGCAGATGCTCAGCAGTCATTTTGTCAGTACTGCAGATGTGTTCATCCGCATAACCTATTCTTAGTTAGTTGAATAGATAGTATCTCGCATGACTAAATGGGAAACCGAACATACTGGTTACACCAAAAACGATGCCTATTACCAGTTGAACCGAAGAGAGCAGGTCGTTGTCTTCAGACTTCGCACTGGCCACAATAGACTGAGGTACCACCTATTCAACAAACTGAAGATAGGTGGTACCGACGAATGCCCGTGCGGTACTGGTAAAATGACCGCTGAACATCTGCCGCAGAACTGCCCGACATACGAGGATCAGAGAGAGCAGATGTGGCCATCACCAGTGGAACTGCAAGACAAGCTCTATGGCAGTGGCGACAGCCTCAGGATGACCGCCGCTTTTTTCGAAAAAATAATGGTTACTGTCTGACTGCGTACGAAGAAGAAGAAGAAGAAGAATAGATAGTATCTCAATCTGTTGTGGTCTGTGCAGAAACTAAAAATTACTGCCTGCTCACCGCGGTTGAGCTGGTAACATGCGTCATTTGGTTGTTGACCTGTGTGCTCCCACTTATTTCTGTATCTACACTTAATAAACCTCTTCATAAATTATACATTTACCTCCTCCCCTAATGAAAACAGCAAGAAGGCTGGATTGACTTTAAACAATTTTTAAACATTTTTTCTCTGTTTCACATGGATTTGGAAGGTTATTCCATTATTGATTGTGATGAAGTTAAGTTGTTGCAATGGGTTTTTCTGAGGTGGTCTGTTTAGTTTATGTATGTATTATAAATATATTTGTAGTGGAAACTAACATATGTGGCAATTTCATGGATTTACAAGACAACTGGTGTGCTTAAAAGTGAGTAAATCTAAATGTTTATGACATCATTTTAAAAATGCGGAAACTAGAAGGTTAAGCATGTTTATGAGTTTTTTAATGAAATGTAGATAATGAGTCTAGAATATATTCAACGTCATTATTGTATTTGACAAATGTTAGAAAAGCAAAAAAGTCCATAAGATCTAATACATACGTGAAACAGCATCAATACAGTCAAGAAATATTTGCATGTTCTTGTCACACTGCTCCTCTCCTTCATAGAAATATGTCCTAGCACTCGTCACTTTTTCACGTCTGTCACCAAACTCCTCGTGTGCTCGAAATTTGGAACTGGCTAAAACTGTGATCATAAATTGATATCTGACTTCATAAATTGATATCTGACTTCATAGTGCACAAAAAAAAATTAACAAGATTAAAAAAGAAGTTTGGCAATATTGGATTCCATAAATGCATACTCCACTCAGTGGAGGGGGCATGAATAGTTTAGTGGTTAGTGGCATGGTTCACAAACTGAACACGCATGTTTAAATTCATGAACCAACAAGGTGGTATTTCTATAGTTGACCAAAGGTGCAGCACAGTAAATCAGCTGACAGCAGCAAACGACTCGTAGCTGGCTGCTTGTATCATGGTCAGCAAACCAGAGTTGACGAAGACCCTTTTCAGCCTTCAAACGGCAACCCTGGAAACCGGTGCACTAGTGTAGTCTGGCAAAGGGTACAGGGATTACAGGGAGAAGGCAAACCTAGTACCCAAAAAAGGCCAGCTGAAATCAGTTGTGCCAGGCTGAAAGGTGCAAATAATCACAGATCACTGTTCTTCTTCTGCGTTTGTTCTCAATCTCTCAATACCAAGCCCTGAACAGGACTTTACAAGTAGCAGGATGTAGTCCGGAGAACGGAAAGCTAGTTACAGCTTGACTGCGATATTTGCACCTTTTGGCCCGACACATCCGTCTTTGGCAGGGCAGATCATTGTAAACTATGACCTGGGGAGGAAGACTAACGTCTGGTTAGACACAACATACTGATCAGACACAACATACTGATCAGACATGCTGGTCTGAGTCAGGCAAAATATACTGATCAAGACTCTCAGCTCAGCTTCCTCGTAGCACTCCCTGGAAACAGGCTGTTTTCATGGCAGCCTAGCTAACAAGGTGAAGGATCTACGTGATCCCCTTTGTAGTGAGCGACATGCAGATAAAGCCAAGTAGAGCACAACCGCCCGGTGGACTCAGTCCACCTTCATCAGCATGTCGGGATGTGAGGAAAGCTACTGCAACCCACCACTTAACGTCTTTTTCAGGGCGCACAAAAAAGTAAACCTACTCATTGTGGGCATTTGAAACAACAACATAACACAACCTCAGTTCCTTTTCAGGACAAATACCAAAGACGAAAGAAGAAGTACTCCTATGTGGAGTTAACCCATTAATAAAATGAATGATGAAGTCTGAAGTACTGGGCCATTAGCCGTAAAACACAGTATAACAAACTCCGCCTAAGAGAACAAATACTCCACTAACATGACATGTTAGACAGTTCTTGTATAGCATATTTTATTGTAAAGAGATTTCATACCTTTCTTTCATTTGTCAATGTAGTGTCAAATGCAGCAGTACTTTTAACTTCATGAAAGCATTTATCTTTATTTTTAACAACAGAATGTGGAAATTAGGTTGATACTTTGGCCTCTCTCACTATTCAATACATCATTATCCCTGTAATCATTTTAAATTAGGCTTTTATTAGACTTACAACTTCTCTTTCCCCTTTTACCTGGCAATATTAAAATATGTGTGAAGTGGAGTTCCATTCATAACTGTGTTGATTTTCCAAACTCTTACAGAATCAGGCATTTATTTAAATCTCAATAGGACGGAGCATGATATGACTATAAACCACACATGTAGGGGGCAAACACACTAACTGATCTGCCACTCTGATACTAAATATTTAAAAATGTATTATGCTCTAAATCAGTTCTTTCCATACTGCAACAATTACTTGAAAATACCTTTATCCCACCTAATAGTCTTTAACACTTCATCGCCTATTGCAATATCTCTATGATACTATATTTTTATTGTCAGATACACTGCAACAACAAAAAATACCACATTGAACATATGCAATTCAAATTATGGGTGGACATAAAAATGTGTATAAAAAATTAAAGGTCTTTACCTTCACATAAAGCTCATGAAAGAGCAAACTAATAAATTAGTTATATGGACTTTAGTTTTGTAGAAATATTTGCAAAAATATAGCAACACTCGACATATCCGAGGGGCGTTCAGATCAAAACATGACTTTTTGTTCTAGTTCTACCTGAATGGGTTATAGCGTGCTGGAACTACTATCATTAGTTAGTGGTACTTGTGTCCTATAACTGCTAAGTGGCTCACTTGCTATGGGCTAGTCACGTGACAGATAAATAAAAATGGCGGACTACACTGTCAGTGCTTGAATGAAACAGCGTGTTGTGATGATGTTTCTTGTGAAAGAAGGTGTGAACCTCGTGGAAATTTATAGAAGACTGCAATCACAATACGGTGATGAGACACTCAGCCACAGTAAGACATTTGAATGGTGTAAATGTTTTAGAGAAGGCTGTACATCTGTGAGTGATTATCCTGGCCACAGTGGCACTCAACCCACCACAGCCATTCCTGTGAATATCCAGATTGTGGAACGCCTTATCCTAGATGTTGATTTTCTACCCCATGTGCCACTATCAACAGTGAATAGTACATTCACATTTTGAGTAATGTGCATAACCGTCTGCAGAAAAAAACAGCCTGGTTTGATCATAAAGGGCGTAACACTCTGCCTCACCATTCTATGTGCCATCTGCAGCAACTTGGCTGGAAGATATTGCCACATTCTCCTTATAGATCAGACCTCGCTTCAAGTCAAGGTGTAGTCAAGGAAGTAAGGGAGATTTGAGTGAGGAAACAGCTCACAGGGCAGAGAGCTTTGGAGAGAAGTATGCACATATAGGTGAGGGGTCCGTTTTGGTAGTAGGAGATTCAATGGTGAGAGAGGTTGGCAGACATTTGTCTAAACAACACAACATGTTTGAAAGAATGGATATTGGGGGAGCAAAAATAGAGGACATAGAGGGGAGAATAAAGAGGTTAGATGACAAAGGAAACAGTCATGTGGTAGTATTGGCAGGTACAAATAATGTAAAGAGAGATGGTACAGAAATAATTATGGATAAATATAAAAGTCTTATGAGAACACTTAAGGAAAAAAAGTTTAGAAAGGTCACAATGATGGGCATTTTAGACAGAGCAGATGGGTCAGACTATCTAGATAGCAAAATAATAGGTATCAACCTTAGGTTACAGGTGATGTGTGCGGACATGGGTATGGAATTTATTGATGTTAAAGTAGACAAAAGTAAAATGTTAGATAGGGGAGGTTTACATCTAAATGAGATAGGACAGCATGTTGTAGCAAAGTATATGTTCTATCATTGTGTTAGAAATTTAAACTAGTAAGGCCTATGAAGTATGAGACTAAAGATAGGCCTACAATAGGGTGCTATAGAGGATGTAGTCAAAGGGGTTATTTGGTGTCAGGGAAGTGTGAAATACATAGTAGAAAAGCAAACACTAAAATGATAAAGCAGAAGCAAAAAGAGGAAAACCAACAACATTACAAACTAAAATGTTTTTATGCAAATGTGAGAAGCATAGTAAATAAAAGAGAAGAATTGGAACTGTATGTAGAAGAAGAAAAACCAGATATAATAGGGTTAACAGAATCATGGACATATGAGGAGATTGCAGATAGTGAACTTGAAATTGAGGGATATACAATGTTAAGGAAAGATAGGATAATTGGAGACAAGACTAAGGGAGGTGGCGTTTTATTATACTGTATAAATTCTGTTAATATAACGATCAAAGATTATTTATCATGTGGTAACAAAAATGAAAGTGTATGGGGAGAAATAGAAAGTGGGGGTGAAAAAACAGTGATTGGAGTGTGCTATAGATGTCCATCAAGTCAAAAAGAGGAAGATGAGGAGCTGATTAGTAGTATAGCAAAGGCAAGTAAAGGGAAATTATTATTAATGGGAGATTTCAACTATCCAGAAATAAAATGGGATATGGCAGAAGCACTTGTAGAGTCAAAACCTTTTGTTACGTGCATAACTGACAATTTTTTAATTCAACATGTAGAAGCAGCCACCAGAGGCAAAAACATACTCGACCTAGTTTTTACCACAGAGGAAAATATGATTGAAAACGTGACCGTTGGGAAACTGTTTGGCTCAAGTGACCATCAAATCATCCGTTGGGATCTTATTGCAGGGAAAGAAGTAAACATAAACACTCAAACATACGACTACTCTAAGGCAGATGTTAAGAGGATGAAAGAGGCAGCGAACCACATCATCTGGAAAGATATTATTGTAGGAACAGATGTTGAACAGGAGTGGGAAAGTTTTAAAACAGTTCTATAAACGCTAAAAGAGGAATGTGTTCCATATAGGGAGGTAAACCCCAAGCGTAAAAAGTGGATAACTAGATTTGTAGTGAAATGTAGAAGAGCAAAAAATAAAGCATGGCAAAAATATATAGAGGCAGGTAAATCAAAAGAAACATATGTACAATATTTGGACAAGCAAAACATATCTCAGAAAGCGAATAAAACAGCAAAAATAGACTTTGAAAAAAAACTTGCTCAGAGGATCAAGACTGACAGTAAAAGCTTCTTTTCTTATGTTAGAAATAAACAAAGAACGAAAGACAAAGTAGGCCCTCTCATAGACAGTACAGGGAAAATAATAAGTGAGAATAGGGAGGCTGCTAATCTGCTCAATCAGTACTTTGGCACAGTCTTCACAAAGGAGGACTGCTCCGAGATCCCAAAGATGTTAAGTTAAGTTAAGTGATTTTCACCTGTTTAGACCCCTAGAAAAATTCCCAGGAGGTCAGCATTTCAGCACTGATGACAAAGTGAAACAGGCTGTCCTGGGTTGGTTCAGACATACTGAACGCTGAAGCTTTTCAAGTATTACTTAACTGCTGGGATAGGTGCATAAACGTTGCAGGAGATTATATAGAAAAATAAATGGCATTTTGACTACTTGAAAAAATAAAAAATGTTCATTATGAAAAAAGTCCCTGTTTGACTTGAACGCCCCTTGTATGTAGTTTAGACATCTGCTTCAAGTTGTTAAGACAGTTTTCTTAATATGATGAAAAATGGCCGAGCATTCACAAGCTACTGGGACATTCAGGTGAAATAAATATATTAATGTAACAATGTCAGCTAGTTTTTTTTATCTCTCTATCTTCTTCTTTCCCCTTCACCAGTGGTGAGGCGTCTGATAATTTTAGGGTAACCTTGAGTCATGAACATAGAGGGACATACTTAATGTCGAAAAAATGTTGAAAAGTACTTTGTGTTTGTGCTGAATGAGGTAGTTGAAACCCATGCTGTCTACGTATTTCTGCAGTTGTCTACGTTTTCTTGTAAATCAGTTCTAAGCGTCTTTGTTTCATTTCTGACAAAAATATCTATCCCGCTCTCCTTGAACAAATGATCTTGAGCGCACTAAATAAAAAGTTCCTTTTCTATTAAAATAGTAGCCAGATTGGATAGTCTATTATTTGTCATACAATTAGGCAGATGTGTTTTAATTCTTTTCGATGTACTCATTGAATGTTCTGCAGTAGCCGAGCTCACTGGAATACTGAGAATCAGTTGCAAGAAGTTGCCCGTCTGCTCATTAACAGTTTGGAGGTTGTTATCTAAAATGAAATCCAATAATTCAATGCAAGGTTTGGCTTTGTCTTCTGAGCTGTAAATATTTACCAACTCATTATAACTTAACTTAATGTCTTTATTCTGGTTTAGAAGACCCTGCAGAGTCTGTATACAACCAGTTTCATTTACATCACCTTGCTCTAAAAGCTATGGGCATCCAATTTATTCTTAAATGCATTAACTGTCCCTGCCTCCACTACCTCCCCTGGCAATGCATTACAAGCATTCACCACTCTCTGACTAAAACAATATTTCCTAATATCTAATCTGGGCCTCTCTTTAGTCAACTTGTAGCTATGCCCTCTTGTTTTTGTGGGTGGCTGTATTTTTAAAAAACTTGTTATAGTCTAATTTATCCATTCCTCTGATCATCTTATAAACATGTATTAAGTCACCACAAATTCTTCTCTTTTTACTGGCACAGTAGGCCGGTTTTTCTGAGTCTTTCCTCATAACTGTAATTCTGGAATCCCACTATCAGCTTTGTCGCTCTTTTCCAGCATGTTTATATCCCCTCTATAATAAGGACTCCCCACCTGTACACAGTACTCCAATCTAGGTCTAACTAATGCTGTATACAGTTTGACTATCACTTCCTTGCTCCTATGTTTAATATTTCTTTCTATCATTACCTAACATTGCATTTGCCTTTTTCACTGCTACCTGAACCTGCTCACTGACCTTACCTGTATGATCTATTATAACCTCTAGGTCCCTTTCCTTATCTATCTTTCTAATATTGTTCTCTCCCATTCTGTAATTATGTTCCATATTGGATCTACCCACGTGGATGACTGTACATTTCTCTACATTAAACTCCATTTGCCAACTTACAGACTATTCTCGAATTTGATCTAAATCCGACCTCAATATATTCACTTCTGCTTTAGATGAGACACTACTGCATGGTTTTGTGTCATCAGAAAATTTTGCAATCATGAATCCCATATCAATGTCCAAATCGTTTATATATATCAAAAACAAAATTGGTTCCAAAACCAAGCCCTGTGGCACTCCCCTTTTTACTTCACGCCACTCAGAGTACTCCTTATTTATGCCCACCCTCTGCCTTCTTCTCGTTAACCAATTTTCAATCCATTTGGCAACTTCCCCACCTATTCAATGTGATTTTAACTTTTGAAATAATCTTTTATGAGGTACTCTATCAAAGGCCTTTGCAAAATCTAGATAAATAACGTCCACTGGCTCCCCTTTATCTATCATTTTGGTAACCTCCTCCATGAATTCCAATAGATTTGTTAAGCATGATCTACCTGTAGTAAACTCATGCTGACTATTTCTAATTAGATTTAATTTGTCTAAATGCATTACAATGTTTTCTTTGATTATTGACTATCAATTTACAGACTATGCTTGTTAAACTCACTGGTCTATAATTCGCTGGATCTGATTTTTTGCCTTTTTTGAATAAGGGAATCACTCCTGCATCTTTCCAATCCCGTGGAACAATCCCTTTTGCAAGTGATTGAGAACATAATATAGCCAATGGTTTTGCCAGTTGGTCTCTAATTTCAAACAGCAATTTTGGATGAATACCATCATGACCTGGACATTTATCCACTTTCAACCCCTCCAATTTTTTTAAAACAATTCCCTCTTTAATACAGATTGATGTTTTATTTTTACAGCTTCGTACACTCAAGCAAAATTATGTTGTGTTGTTACATTAAGTTGCACTGTTATATTATACTGCAATGTTACATTAAACTGCATTGTTATATTAGACTGCAGTGTTACATTAAGTTGCACTGTTATTATGTAGTGCTATAAAGGTAAACACCTTAGAGTAATGTGTTTTTGTGTTTTTTTAAACTGACTGTCAAAAAAAGATTTTTTAACTACGTAAATTTGGTAAGGTTTCAGATGCACTTTCTGTTCAAAAGACAAAGTATTAATATAATATTTTAACAAAAAGTCAGCTGAATCGAAAGAATAATTGTTGGTGTCTACATCGTCTCTCCTTTTGTTTTAAACGGCATTTTCCCGAAATCCTAAAACATTACTGATATTATAACACTGAATTTGACGCAACTCAATAAAATAATAAAATAAAAATTGCAATCACAAAACTATTGAAATAATATTAGAAATACACTTTCAGAGCTTGGAATAAACTATTCAGTAAAATTATCAAATGGACTCTATAGCATTACAAAAATATAATTCAATGATATATCATGACCTGGGGGAGGAACCTACTCCTACCAGGCACGTCAGCAGGGTTGTGGATTGCTGAAAGGCCTCCTAATTTGGAGGTTAGCTGCGAATAAATAAGCAGCCATGGACAAAAACGGGTCGGCAGGCATGGAGGCTGTAAGGAGGCAGCCCATCCACCATGCAAAGACACAACAGGCTAATCACCTGTTTGTCTTTAAAAACAATTACAAGTCAAAACATAGAGAAAACTGGGCTGACCTCAACGGCGACGAATAGGCGAGAAATAAGGACCACGATTTACGGAACATTGAATGTACGAAGTATAAACGAAAAAGAACATGAACTAATAGAGGAGATGAAGAGAGCAAAATTGACAGTCCTGGCTCTTACAGAAACAAAGAAAAAGGGACAGGGCGTTCTGGACCATGACGGCAACATGCTATACTACAGCGGAGTTCCCATGAGTGAACGAGCCAGGGCAGGGGTTGGCTGTATAGTGAATAGTAACAACAAAGCAAACATTAAAGGATGGAAATTCATTTCAGAACGACTGATGGTTCTAAGTCTACAAGAGGAGGATAGTCAAATGAATATCATCACTGTGTATGCACCAAACAAAGATGAGAGCACTGACATAAAAGATGAATTTTATGAGCTCCTTCAAAGGACCATTGACGATTGCCATAATGAAATACTTCTTCTTGGAGACTTCAACGCAAGAGTTGGAAACGACTATTCTAGATGGGATGGAGTGATCGGTAGGTATGGAGAAGATGTCTTAAATTACAATGGAAAACGACTGCTGAGATTTTGCAGAGAAAAAAACCTTGTGATTACAAATACAAGGTTTCCACACAAGCGTATCCATGCCTACACAAGATGCGAGCCGGCAAGAAATGAAAGATCTATAATTGACTATGCAATAGTGAGAAAAACTGATTTCAAGTATGTAAAGGATGCTAGAGTGTTCAGAGGAGCAGAGATAGGAAGCGACCACTACCTAGTTAAAATAAAGAGAGAAATTGAAAAACACTATCCAGCCAGGCAACACCCATTAGCAAGCATGAAACATAATTCACGAGGAGAAAATAAAATTAAGGCTTACAAACTACGAGAACCAGATGTTAAGAGGAGATACCAAGCAACAACAGCAGATAACAGCAATAGAAAGGATAGAGGAATCTGAAGAAGATATGGAAATGCTTTGAGTAAAATTCAAAGACATCCTCAAAGAGGCTGCAGCAGAGGCATGTGGTCAAACCAAAGAAGGGTGGAAGAGAAAGAGTACACCATGGTGAACAGAAGAAGTGAAAACAATAATACGAGAAAAGAAAAAGGCATGGAAGCAATACCTAGGGGCTAGGAATACAGAAGAACAATATAAAAAATATAAAGAATATGTAAATTTTAGAACAGAAGCAAAGAAGACTGTGCTCAAGGCCAAACAGAAATCCTGGGAAGAATTTTGAGAGAAACTGGAAAATAATGCTGAAGAAAACCAGAAACTGTTTTACAGGACCTTAAAGAACATGTGGAAGGAAAGGGAATGCCCCCTGAAATTTGTTAAAGATAAACAAGGTGCGCTATTGACCGCCCCAGAAGAGGTAATGAACAGATGGAAAGAATATTTCTCAGATCTCCTTGGAGTGGAGGAAAACCAAGCTCTGGAAGTAACAGTCCCAATTCAAGAAGAGGGAGCCATGGAGGGAAACGATAATATCACAATGGAAGAACTAAAGGCAGCATTGGAGAAAATTAAGATTGGTAAAGCAGCAGGACATGATGGTATAACACCAGAAATGGTTAAATACATGGGAGCGGCAGGAGAGATATTATTCATGAGGATTCTCAAGGCAGCTTGGCGCCACAAGAAGATACCAAGAGACTGGGAGGTTGCAATAATAATACCAACATTTAAAAAGGGCGACAATCGACAATGTGAAAATCACAGAGGTATTTCCCTTCTCAGTATCCCTGGGAAAGTCTACTCTAGGATTCTAGAACGGTGATTAAGAGGTCTAGCAGAGCCAAATATGGATGAAACTCAATGTGGGTTTAGGGCAAACAGAAGTACTCAAGACCTTATCTTTACACTCAGACAGCTAAGTAAAAATACTCTTGAATATGATAAAGAGATGCATCTCTGCTTTTTGGATTTGGAGAAAGCATTTGATAAAGTTCCTTGGGACAAACTCTGGGAGTGCCTGACAAGGAAGAACATCCCAGGACCCCTGATCTCTGCCATACAGAGTTTCTATAAAACATGCAGAAATTATGTGCGGACATCAAATCAAAAGTTAGGAGAGTTCAAGACCACTAGTGGAGTAAGACGGGGGGACATTCTATCACCGTACCTTTTTATACTCCTCCTGGATAAAGTCATCAAAGCCTGCAAGGAACGGACAAAAAAGTATGAAGTAGGGTACTGGAAGATGAGACCAAGTTACATATCGGAACTAGCATTTGCAGATGATGTGGCCCTGATCACGAAAACCGAAGCACATCTCTAGATCAACTTGCAGGTCTGGGAAGAAGAGTTGAAGAAGAGAGGAATGCACATCAGCAACTCCAAAACAAAAACCATGGTGATCGCCAGAGATGAAAAGAGACATCAGATAACCCTGGGAACACGAACACTGGAGCAGGTCAGCAACTTTAAATATCTAGGAGTGGTAATAGACAGCAGGGGAGGAATCAAAGAGGAGTTAACTGCACGAAGGGCGGCAGCAGGTAGACTTTTCCATGCAATAAACAGAGGTTTCCTCAGTAGAAGAGAAATAAGCAGGAAAACAAAGATGGATGTATACCGCTCGACCTATGTGCCTGTCCTGACATATGGATGTGAGTCATGGGCAATGACTACAGCCCAAGAAAGGCAATTACAAACTTCAGAAATGAGGTACCTAAGAAAGGCGGTTCAGGTGACGAAAAGGGACAAGATCCGTAACCAGACAATACGTTGCAATCTTGAAGTTCAACCCCTGCAGACACGAGTGGAGCAGTCCCAACTACAGTGGTTTGGCCATGTCTGTAGAATGGAAGAAGATCGGATACCAAAGCGGTCATGGGAGATAAAAAGTCAAGGACGCAGACCTCGAGGACGTCCCAAAGTACGTTGGGAAGACAACATATGACAGTCCATAAGTGATAGAGGATTGGATTGGAAAGAGGCCAGGAAAAAGACGGCGGATAGAGCAGTGTGGCGTTCTCTTTGGCAAACCTCTACACCTCACGGTAGAAGAGGAGCGACTAAGTAAGTAAGTAATATATCATGAAATATCAGGTTACCAGGTAGAAATAACATCATCTGCCCCATGTGTCACACAGAGTTCAATATGTCACTGAACATTTATTTTAATCGCTCACCTGTTCTAAAAATAGAAATCCAGTCAGGGAAGGCCTGTCTAATTTGTGATTTTTTTTGGCTGTTGGAAAAAATATATCGCCATAAGAACCATTTCCTAGCTACCAATTGACCTATTCCTACGCTGTGTTAGGCTGGACGTAATCAGCTTTGCCACTTCACACGTTTTCTAAAATAACACTACACTTAAACAAAAATGATCATTACAATTTCTATTTCTAATTTATTTTACATCTGTTTTATGCAAAGCGATGTCTTCTCTAATTCTTCAAAACCTTTTGGGATAGCTCAGCCTATCCTGTCTATTCTAACGCTTTGCTACTGCCCCTCACTCTATTTGGTGAAGCATATGTCCAAAACTACATTTGGTTTACTCTAGCTAGCTTTTAGGGAAGACTAAATGCAGTTATTTGAAGTGTGTTTTCAAAAGCAATGTTTTTATACGATGAGATTGCTAGCTCCATGAAAAACTCTACTTAGTAGCCCCTTACAACATGCTAGGAAGGAAACAGGCCAATTGTTTTTTTGTCACAGGAAGCACTCGTGTGATGGGAGTTGATGTTTTTATTTTTACAGCTTCGTACACTCAAGCAAAATTATGTTGTATTGTTACATTAAGTTGCACTGTTATAGTATACTGCAATGTTACATTAAGCTGCATTGTTATTTTAGGCTGCAATGTTATATTAGGTTGCATTGTTATATTATGCTGCAGTGTTACATTAAGTTGCACTGTTATATTAGACTGCTGTGTTATATTAAACCGCATTGTTATATTAGCTGTACTGTTTTAATAGATTGCACTGTTATATTAGGCTGTGGGATTCCGTGGTGAAGTGGTTAAGCCGTCGCCCTCGTGATCAGGTGGTGTGGGTTCGACTCCGGATTCTGCTGTCTTATTCATGGGTGCTTGATGCGGAGTCCCCTGCATCTCGTAGTCGCTCCCTAGTCGTCTTGTCCTTGACTTGCCACTGTGGTCGGGCGTCTTGAGACAAGAGAGTGAGGATAGCAATTAGCGCAGTTAATCCTTACTAAAAATAGCGCTGGCAAAATAAATTATGCCATCATCTTATACGATGGACGGCAGCCTTTGCATTAGGTTGCACTGTTACATAAGATGCACTGTTACATTAAGTTGCACTGTTACATTAAGATCCACTGTTATATTAGGCTGCACTGTTATTTTAAGCGGAACTGTTATATTAGGTTGCATTGTTATATTAAGCTGCACTGTTACATTAGGGTGAGTTGTTACAATAGACTGAGCTGTTACATTAGGCTGAACTGTTACATTAGGCTGCATCATTACATTAGACTATACTGTTACACTAGGCTGAGCTGTAACATTAGGCTGAGCTATTACATTAGGCTACACTGTTACATTAGACTGCTCTGTTTTGTTAGACTGCACTATTACAATAGGCTGCACTGTTACATTAGTCTGAGATGTTACTTTAGGCTGAGCTGTCACATTAGGCTGCATCATTACATTAGACTGCTCTGTTACATTAGGCTACACTGTTACAATAGGCTGCACTGTTACATTAGGTTGAGCTGTTACATTAGGCTGAGCTGTAACATAAGGCTGAGCTGTTACAATAGGCTGCACTGTTACAATAGGCTGAGGTCTAGTATGTATCAGTTCAACCAAGGTTTATGTCACATTTGTCTTCTTTAGCACATGACTATTCCCAGCCTACCAGACAGGAATACATTTTTGCCTTGCTTTGTTTGACCTACCCTTTGACCTGACCAGCTTGGCATACCCTACTGGTAGCAATACTCCCACTAGCATAAGTTTAGGGGTAATGGGAGCATACAATCTCTGCTACCTCAACAAGACGAGACAAGACTGAAGAAGACCTTTATCGTCTATGAATATGACAGTAAATGAATACTTGGAATCCTGGTATTCAAACAGGCATGTTGTTAATGTCTGTCGTCAGGTAGTTAAAGGCTATGCTTAGTAGGTATTTTAAACTTCTGCGGCTTACTAGACCAGCGAGGTGGTACAAATGATTTGGGTAGATTTTCAACTATAATTTTTTAATTTTGGGGACTTAGTGGTCTCGAGGTAAGGTGTCCATCTCGGGTGCCAGAGGTTGAGGGTTCGAATCACGGTGGAGATAGGATATTTTTTTTCATGTGTATCTTCTGGTAAATTTCCCCTGATCTCTGGGTAGTGAGGTCGGACTCCTATGTTCAGTGTCGAGAGCGTTAAAAATCACTTGGCAGTTAGAAATAAAAAAGAGTAGGCTTAACGGCCACTCCCGGACAAATACAAAATTAAAGTAAAAGGATTATCCATGCAAATTACACATTTTTTTGAGCAAAATTATCTATGCAGATTGCACATTTCTGTGTGTAAAATTAACACTTCTTGACAGTGTCAATATAATGCAGTGCAACTAAAGAGTGTGTTAGTTGATTAGATTGAGAAACATAAAACTACATCACACAAAATCAGAAACAGAAAAACAGATTGACAAAATGATGATAGGTGCAAGCTAGAAATGTTATTTACTAAACATGCTCAAAGACAGAGACACAAAGTTAGGATAAAAACAAAATATAAATAGCAATATAGTATCAATTTGATTCTTAACATATACTAGAAGGGTGCTATCCATGAACAACTTTATCTGCTCCAATTCCCAGGAAAATAAATTATTTCATGGGTATGGTTTTTCCTTTCAAACCCAGTCGGCCAATACATTCGGTAGACTTCTGGTCTTTTTGAATGGTGCGATGTGTAACCATGCGTTTGAGATTCTTCTACCATGGAGTGATTATTAATCAATGTTATTAATGTGTTACTGCATTCTGTTATGGACATGTTCTTCTGTCACACACAGAAACCACCCAGGCTATGCTCAGATAACAACGTTACAATTTACTGAATAATGCTTAATGTAATCTAGAAATTGCATTTCCAAAACACAGATGCAAGCTAAAATTGTTATTTCCCAAGCATAGATGAAAGCTAAAATTGTTATTTGTCAAACATACAGGAAAGTTAGAACTGTTATTTCCCAAACATAGATGAAAGCTCAAATTGTTATTTCCCAAAAAAGCTAGAATTGGTACTGCCCAAACAAGCTTGAAGACATAAACAGATGTTATAAGTCACGCAAGCTAGAAGATGTGCACATACAAACAAGTTTGGATAAACAAGAAACAAAGAAATACGTATGCTTGAAATGTTATTCCTCAAGCAAAGCAAATGTTAGATATACCTAACACAAACTTATGACAAACAACATTCCGAATGTGAGCTAGTTAAACACTGTGCATTGTTAGATATAAAAACTGAGCACTCACTGTCACTGGAAGAGGCTGCAATTTATACATACATATTTATAAATACTGAAAACTTTGTTAATAAGAAAACACATGTAGATGTTCATGGATGTATAAGTGTTTGTGAATAGAAAAAAGCATGTCAGTTAATGAAATCTTCCTTTTCTAGGATCCTTTCGTGAAGATTGACGAAGTTGTTGTGACTATCACACCGGACTGCATTTTTGGAAGCAGCAAATTCTCCCCTCTTTGTTTGGTCAGTCATCCTTAATTCGGTGACTCAAATTTAGTTCACGAATTTCATCTTTAAAATTTCTGTACTGTGTTGTTATTAGGTTAGTTTCTCTTTGCTATCCTTTTTGGTATATTAGCATGGCAGTTCTGATGATATCAAGGTGTCTTCTGAGGAAATGGCTGCTCCATCTCCATGGATGATCAGCTATGGTGGGACGCACATACCTATAGTTGTTATCTTGATCTTTGATCTTGATTAACCGTTCCTCAGCATAGCTGCGGGTCCCAACTTTGTCTCCAGTGGACCCTGCCTTGGGTGACAGAAGTCCAGTGCGTGGTAAGTGCTCCTCTAGAGGCATCTCGGATGTTGCAGAGTACAGCAAGAGAGACTGACCAACACATTGGAGGTCTTCCCTGCGGTCTCTTCTTACCTCGGGGGTACCAGACTGCTGTCGCTGTGCTCCATCTACCATCGTTTTGTCGCAACATGTGATCTGCCCATCTATGTTTCTCCTTGTCTGCATGGATTACCGCATCCTTCACCAGGGACAATCGTCAGAATTGTGGAGACCTTGCATACGTTGGTTCAGAGAGTGATTCCAACCAAGCATCTCTCAAGGGAGGCCTGGGTAACTCTCAATTTGTCCTCTAGTGATTTTGTTAGTGTCCATATCTCGGCACAGTAGCACATCGCAGGGAGTACAGTGGAATTGAAGAGAGAGGCTCGTAGGTCTTGGCCATAACAACTGTCCAGGACCGTGTTAATAGACAAGAAGGCTGCCCAACCCGCGTGGCGACGTCTTGTCAGTTCAGGTTCCAGATTATTCTCCATATTGAGAAGACGTCTAAGATAAATGTACTCGTTGACATTCTCTAATCATACCTCGCCAAGGAAGACTGGATCACAAGTGGCGAAGCGATTGTGCAACACTTTAGTCTCCGAGACATTCATCCCGCTTTCTTGTCCTCTCCATCGAGTAGCTGCATCATTTGGTTGGCTTCTGTTGCGGACTCTGTAATGAGCACTATATCATTGGCCAATCAAAGGTGATTGAGGCGTGTGCCGTCAATAAGGACACCAAAGGTGTTCCAGTTGCATCGGCTAATAACTGTTTTCCAAACATGCACAGAAAAGGTTAGATGAGATTGGATAGCCCTTTTGAATTGGTACCACAATTGGACGTTGGAAGTGATGAAATGTGGTACTGCAGTTCGTATAACTGTTGGTGAGAACTCTGATGTAACCAGTGTCTGCACCTTGTTTCAACAGTGAATGCCAGAAAAAATGTGGTTCTACCAAATCAAAAGCCTTTTTATAGTCGATGAAGGTGAATATCAAGGGCTGCCTCAATAAGGCGGCAACAGGTTGAAATGTGGTTATTGAACTAATAGATAATTGTATGTGAATGGATTAATGTTTGTAATGAGATAAATGTTGATAAAAGTTTATAAATGATTTAATTTATGAAAGGATGAATGTTGGTGAATTGATAAATAATTGTGAATAGACAAAAAAATTATTTGTATGTGACAACAAAATACAGACCTGGGTTTTCTGTTTCTGTATACTGCGGAACACAACCTCTAGAAAAAATATAAGAAAAAGAGACACATGAATGAAAGAGTAAACATTAAGTTCTATGCTCATGTTAATCAAACAAAGATTATTTATTGTTGTTCATCATGACACCATTTCTTCTGTGATCTTACTTTATTTTATTTTTTGGTCCACTTAGACCAGTGCCCGAAGCTTTTGTTGCCTTTTTTTGGCTTGGCTTCGTTCATTCTCAATCTCCTGCTACCAAGCCGTAAAAAGATAGAATATCATAATGTAGTCCAGAGAAAGGAATGCATTGTGTTGTAGTTTATAGGTTGACTGCGATATTTGCACCTTTCGGTCCGACACGTCCGACTTTAGCAGACATTTTTTGAGTACTGGGTTAGCCTTCCCTCTTTGATCCCATCTCCTTAGCCAGTCTGCTATGTTGCAGCCTGTTATCCAGGATCACCGCATGGAGATGTAGAAAGGTTTTGGCAGCTTTGATTTGCTGGCCCTGACGCTAGTAGTCAGCTATGAATCACTGACCTCTGCAGCTCATGTGCTGCTCAATGTCTTGTTCCCATGTTGCCTTTTTGAGAACCAAGTCTGCTGTGTAGAGTGTAGGAAGCCAGTGTTGTTGGATTTCTGTTAGGTCATCAGTCCATCTGCTGAATGGCCTTTACATGCCTTGTAACCAGATCTTCTTCTATTGTAAGCATACAGTGGTAGTTAATCAAGTTGATTTCTCATGAGATGACTAAACTATTTTTTGTAGTTTCTTGTTATGCATTCAGTACATGGAGAAGTTCTTACCTGTGGTCGCATAGTCTTGTTTCAATACTTCATATACGGTTATCACATTTTAAAATCTTGTTTATACTGAGAGGTTATATTTAAAATGTTATTTCAATATAAATTTTTCTATAATAGGTATAGAACAGCTGGAGAGGCATTGAAATGGGAGTAAGTAAAATGGAGTAGGATGTGTGCTCTCCCTTTGTATTGTTTCAACATTTATGCTGAAGACATGAGAAATGCCAAAAATGACAAAAAGGAAGACTGAAAAGTTGGACCCATTCACAATCAGCGGGAATGAAATACCAGAACTAAGACATGCAGATGATACAGTTGCCCTTTCGAAGAGAACTGTGGGGCTGGAACAGATGATCCTGTCGGTAAAACAACACAGCGAGAACAAAATGTATACCTTAAACATCAGCTAGACCAAGATTCTATAGAAACAAGAAGTTACAAATGTCACAAGTTTGAATATCTTTACTCGATTATAATCAACAATGGAGAGTACCGAAAAGAAGTAAGAAGAAGAATGGCTATAGCATTGCAGAGGTTAACTAAAATTTAAAACTTATGGCAGAACACTAACAAAATTACAAAAATAGAGATCCTGAATACTTTCATCTTCCTAGTGGCAATGTACAGATGTGAGACATGAACAACCACACAAACATTAAGAAAGAAGATAGATCTTCAAACTAAAATGCTACAGGAAGGTACTCAAAATACCATAGATATCTGGAAAGGAAAACACAGAAATCCTAAAAGAGCTGGATATAGAACAAAATTGGCTAGTCAACAATTATGTGTATAGGAAACTAAAAGACTTTGGCCATATCAAATGCCACAATGGTCTGAAAAAATATATACTAGATGGAATTGTACCTGACAAGCAAGGCAAACCTAGGAAAAGACCTAGGAAACTTCTTTTGTAGTCTCACTTTCTACCAGGTTGTAGCCGAGTGTCTTGGTATGTATTTGTCTTTCGCCTTTCTCGTAGTCTGAGAAACATTTGTTCCCATTTTAACGGCAGCTCTTGTTAAAGATGTCTATACACCTTTTCCTCTGTCTACTTCTTGCCCTTCTTCCTGATGTTCTTCTGTAGAATGCTGCATGAATAATGTGGTCTGGTTGCATTCTCACAATGTGGCCAAATCAATTCATACTCTGTTGCCCGATATACTGTAGGCAGGGAATTGTTCCAACCTTCTCCCAAATATTCGTATTTGTGATTCTGTCTCTTCTGGTGTTGTTAGTGACCTTTCGTAGGCACCACATTTCACAGGTGGCCAACTTTCGTTCCTGGGCCTTATTCAATGCTCATGTCGGGAACTGGTAGCACAGAGTTGGGATGAAGATACTATTAATCATCTGCTTTTTTTAAAGTAGTGGAGACAGCTGGTAGGTGACAGCGTTTTCCCTCTGCACTCTTGTCTCTATATCTCACATCCTTAGTAAAAATAGTTCGCAATTACCCTAAATTCTTGCCCCTGCTTTATTTGTTTCATTCATGCAAAAAAGATGGACACGTGACATTCAAGAGGTTCTGAGGATGACAATGACAGATGTGGGAGAGTTGGTCAAATACCTAGAGTCTTACAGACTGTTTTAAGAGCGACTTTTTAAAAGGACATGCTACATGTTTCAAAGAAACAACTCTCCCAAGAAGTATGACAATCAGTGACTTACAGCAAACTCAAATGACTGATGCATTGACTTAAGTGGTTAAGATAATTCCAGAGCAGACAGGTCTGCTACTCAGGATGTCTTACAGACTTCACTATAATAGGCTCAGCTTTTTATGATGTAGTATGGCCACTTTCCTTCCTTCCTTAACAGTAAAACAGGTATCCATTTTAGAAGGGCTAACAAGAACATCTCGATAATGGGGATTGAATCCAGTACCTTTGCCTAATAAGCAACTGGTCTACCATTCTATTACTCAAATGCAATATTTTATTGGTTACTTACTCCCTTTCAGCCTCCTTAGCTTCCTCCTTTGTCAGATCTTCCTCAGCACTGTAATCAAGGATAGATTTGACACCAAATTTTCTGATCTTGGTCACCACTGGTTTTAGCTCGTCCTGATCTACTCCAGCCACAAAATGGCCATATAACGTCTGTCTCATTAATGAGCAAAACAGGCGCTGGCCAAAGATTTTACGTGACCATTTTAGAAGCTGTAGAGATTTCGAAATTAAATTTGATTTTAGTAAATGTAAAGATATGAATATGTGTCACATGGGTCTAATAAGGAGCAACAAAATAATACAAGGGACAGTCATTAAGTAACAGTAATTGTATTATAAAGTGCATGAAAGAGTATGTAAAATAGAATATCTTATTTCATGACACAAAATGGCTCTTTAGCAAAACCCTATATGGGGATTGTGATGATTAAGAAGTATGAGCCCGCACAATATAGTGAATAACATGGTCGCCCCACTGTTGACTTGCATCATGGAAGAACAACGAGGTGTTCTTTGTTTTTTGTGATTAGAGGATGTGAAACAGAAGATTGAATGCTCTGTATGGAGACAGTTGCTTGAGTAGGAAGAGAGTGGTAGAGAAAAGTGGGTAGGAAGATTTCAAAGCGTAAGACGAAATGTAATTGAAGAACAGCGGCGTGGGAGACCAGCAAGTGTGGCAATTGACACAGTGAAACAACAGATTGACCGGATAGCCCACGTTAACTGGTGAGTTACTCTTGATGGAATAGCCATAAATTTCAACATGAGGCATGGCGCTGCGCAAAAAAGTGTCCATTATTACCTTGGTTATAGGAAAGTGTGTAGCAGATAGGTCCAAATGCAGTTGACAAGGTATTGGAAGCAAAATTGGCTAAAGGTCACACCAAAAGACGTTTTTCTAGAGGGCATCCACAAGCTAGTGGACATGTAGATAAAATGTGTTGCCAGGCAAGGGGACAATGTCGAAAAATAAGACACAAAAAATATCTGGTTCACACTCTTGTAAAAATGTTATTAATCAAATTGCTGTTGAGGGGACGGCGTGGCCTAGTGGTTAAGTTTCACGGCTCACGACCCGAAGGTGCTGGGTTCGATCCCCATCACAGCACCGGCCGTTACCCCGGGGAAGCAAACCCTTAGAAAATGCAGGAGGAAGCAGACCCTTACATAAAAATGCGTGCTGAAGTCGGATGCACTGGGCCGACAGGCGCAAAATAAAAACCACAGTGCAACGCACACCGCCTTGGGGAATAGAGAAATAAGGCGAACGCAAAAAAAAAAAAAAAAAAAAAAAATTGCTGTTGTTTAATAACTGTCCTTCATAACATTGCAACTGTCATGGAAGTCGTCAGAGGCAACTAAGGATGGTTGGGCATGGCTTAGCTGCTTCATCATAAATAAAATACCAGTCACAAAATCATCCGCAAACTCAACCACCTAAGACAAAAAGAAGTTCTTCTGTTAAATGGACAAGCAATTGAGACTGTTGGAAAGGATTACGTAGTACAGGGGGACTTGGTGTGTCTTTGTTAAAGATCTATGCTACACAAACGAGCTGAATGGTTTCAGATGATGAGGTAACTAGCCCAATACATGACCTTCTTAAGTCACCTTGTACAATATGCTTGGATGGTTACAGTGGTCGAGTTATTGTCACCCGGAGATCTGCTCCTGTTTCTTCTTCTTCTTCGTACGCTGTCAGACGTCAACCTTTATTTTTTCGAAGAAAGCAGGTGTCATCCTGAGGCTGTCGACACTGCCATAGAGCTTGTCTAGTGTTGGCACTGGTGATGGCCACATGTGCTTTCTCAAGTCCTCATATGTCGAGCAATTTTGCAGCAGATGTTCAGCAGTAATTTTCCCAGTACCGCACATGCATTCGTCAGTGATACCTATCTTCAGTTTATTGAATAGGTGGTACCTCAGTCTGTTGTGGCCTCTGCGGAGTCTGAAGACCACGACCTGCTCTCTTCTGCTCAACTGGTAATAGGCATCATTTTTTGTGTAGCCAGTATGCTTTGTTTCCCATTTGGCCATGTACCTGGCCCTAATAAACCTTTTGGACTCTTCGTAGGTCACACTAGAATCTGGTTGTGGTAATCTTGCACCTTCTTTTGCCAGTCTGTCTGCCTCCTCGTTGCCTTGAATGTTACAGTGGGATGGAACTCACTGTACCACTACTCTTTTTGGTGCGGACTGCTGGCATAGTTGACAGAGTACTGCTCTTAAATCATTAAGTTCTGTATTTTCTGGCTTTGTAGTGCTGTAACCACGACAGGGCATCTGTAAACAGGACTATCTGGGTTTCATTGCTTTCACCTATCAGCATTTCTTCTACTGCAGCCTTCAGTGCCTCTGCCTCCGCTCTGAAAATGCTTGAGAATTTTCCAGTTGCCACTGACAGTGTTATTTTTCTGCCATTTGTTAGGCTCAGGAATGACCCTCCCCCTCCATTCTGTGTTGTGTTTGTTACAGAACCGTCGGTGTATGCATGGGTCCAGTCCCTGATTGGGTAGTTTTTCGCTATGTACCTCAGGGTTATGTTTTTTCTTTCTTTTTCAGTCTGGCTGTTCTTGTTTCCAATACCTGGTATATTTTCTACCACCTCTGGATTGATATGCTGCTTCCAGGTGGGTTTGCGTACAGTAGGGATGGGCTTTGGTATTGTCATGGTGTTCATAGGGTCTTCGCTTATCTTTGCTTTGGCTATTTCTGCAAAGTTTCTCCGCTTTAGTTTCCCTTTTCTAAATCTATTTAGTCTCTGATGCATTGGATGGTCTGTCAGTCTTCTGAGTTTCTCTGCTTGCTGCTGGGCTCTGCTGTCTCTTCTATCGGTCATGGATTGCAGATTTGTAATCTTTTCCAGTTCTACAATTGGCGTTGACCTCATGCCTCCTGTTATAACTCTCATGGCTTGGTTTTGAAGTTTGCTAATTTTATCAAAAGTTCGCCTTTGCTGCTGTTGCCCATGCTGCAAATGCCATACTCGAGAACTGGTCTCACTCTTCCAGTGTACAGTTTCTTTAGTATGCTTTTGTCTGCTCCCCAGCTTGTGCCAGCAAGTTTCCTCATGATTGCCATTCTTTGTCTGGCTCTCATTCGGTTTCTCTCGATCTGACTTTTCCATGTCATGCGCCGATCAAATGTGACACCCAAGTAGTTTAGGTTGTCGTTTATCCGCACCACAAAATAGACCGCCAGGTGCTCAACCAATTGGCAGGTAGCGACCACAGGCCAATTAGGCTAGAAGTTGATATGGAAGTAGGCACACAGGAAACAAAACCGCTCCCATGTTGGAACTATAAACGAGCCGACTGGGACAGATTTGTAATCCTGACAGATGGGCTGTGCGAAACCATCAACACACGGAATAACAACATGAAACCCATGGTGGAAAGCCTAATCAAAGCAATAATGCAGGCAGCGACCGAAACCATCCCAAGAGGGGCAAGGAAAAACTACAAGCCTTATTGGAATGATGAATTGCAGAAAGTGGAAGACGAAGTCTCAAATGCTAGGAACATAGCAGAGAGAGAACAATCTATGGAGGCAAATATCGCCCTCAAAGCCACCACGGCGAAATACAAATACACTCTAAACCAAATGACAAGAGACATCTGGAAAAACAATACAGAAAGCCTCAATTTAGATAAAGACGGGAACAAACTATGGAAGTTAGTCAGAGCCATGAACGACGAAACTCCATAAAACAAACAAATTACCATCAAGCAGGGCGACAACATGCTCACTGGAAAAAAGGCAGCAAACGCCTTTATAGAACATTATGCCAGAGCAAACCATATTGATGTTCCTACAAATAGGCACACAGACATTAATGAAGAACAAAAGAGGCACGACAACATCAATATGGCACCAGAGGAGCACATGATGGCAAAACTAACAATGAATGAAATGGAAGAGGCCATGAGAACTCTAAAGAAAAAGAGATCGCCCGGCAAAGTAGACGTAACAAACGAAATGCTGATAGGACTGGGCCAAACAGCAAAGAGAAAGTTACTATCAGTCCTGAACCAAAGCTGGAAAAGGGGAATTGTACCTCAGGCATGGAAAGACGCTGTACTTATACCAGTACCAAAGAAAGAAAAAGATAGAACTGATCCAAATGGATACAGGCCTATCAGCTGGATAGGAAAACTAATGAGGCGTATGATAAACACCAGACTGATGTGGCATCTGGAAGAAAAACACATATTAATTCCACAGCAAGCTGGCTTTAGACAGAACAGATCCACTGAGGATCAGATCACTCTCATAGCACAGGAAATAGAGGATGCTAACCAGGAGAAAAAACACAGTAGCGGTTTGGGTGGATTTAGAAAAGGCTGGATTTAGAAAAGGCATTTGACAAAGTCTGGAAAGAGGGACTATCAAGTCAAGCTACGAAGAATCACATTTGATCGGCGCGGAAAAGTCAGATTGAGAGAAACCGAATGAGAGCAAGACAAAGAATGGCAATCATGAGGAAACTTGCTGGCACAAGCTGGGGAACATACGAAAGTATACTAAAGAAACTGTACACTGGAAGAGTGAGACCCGTTCTCGAGTATGGCATTGCGGTATGGACAATAGCAGCAAAGGCGAACTTCGATAAAATTAGCAAACTCCAAAATCAAGCCATGAGAGTTATAACAGGAGGCATGAAGTCAACGCCAATTGTAGAGCTTGAAAAGATTACAAATCTGCAATCCATGACCGACAGAAGAGACTGCAGAGCCCAGCAGCAATCAGAAGACTGACTGACCATCCAATGCACCAGAAACTAAACAATTTCGGAAATGGGAAACTAAAGCGGAGAAACTTTGCAGAAATGGCCAAAGCAAAGATGCACAAAGACCCAATGAACGCACTAACAACACCAAAGCCCATGCCTACTGTACAAAAACCTACCTGGAGGCAGCATATATTTCCAGGGGTGGTAGAAAATATACCAGGTATTGGAAACAAAAACTGCCAGACTGAAAAAGAAAGAAGAGATACTACCCTGAGTTACATAACGGAAAACTACCCAAGCATGGACTGGACCATTGCATACACCGACGGTTCTGTAACAAACACAACACAGAACGGAGGGGCAGGATCTCTCCTGAACCTACCAAATGGCAGAAAAATAACACTGTCATTCGCTACTGGAAAATACACAAGCAATTTCAGAGCGGAGGCAGAGGCACTGAGGGCGGCAGTGGAAGAAATGGTGACAGGTAAAAGGAATGAAAGCCATATAGTCCTGCTTACAGATGCCCTGGCCGTAGTTACAGCACTAAAAAGCCAAAAAAATACTGAACTTAATGATTTAAGAGCAGTACTCTGTCAACTATGCCAGCAGTCCGCACCAAAAAGGGTAGTGGTGCAGTGGGTTCCATCCCACTGCAATATCCAAGGCAACGAAGAGGCAGACAGACTGGCAAAAGAAGCTGCAAGACTACCACAACCAAATACTAGTATGACATACGAAGAGTCAAAACGGTTTATTAGAGCTAGATACATGACCAAATGGGAAACCGAACATACTGGCTACACAAAAAACGATGCCTATTACCAGTTGAACAGAAGAGAGCAGGTCGTGGTCTTCAGACTTCGCACTGGCCACAATAGACTGAGGTACCACCTATTCAACAAATTGAAGATAGGTGGCACTGACGAATGCATGTGCGGTACTGGGAAAATGACCGCTGAGCATCTGCTGCAAAACTGCCCGACATACGAGGATCAGAGAGAGCAGATGTGGCCATCACCAGTGGGAACACTAGACAAGCTCTATGGCAGTGTCGACAGCCTCAGGATGACCGCTGCTTTATTCAAAAAAATAAAGGTTGACGTCTGACAGCGTACGAAGAAGAAGAAGAAGAAGTTTATCCGCAGATATTTGCCATTAAGACTTATTTTGGTGTTCTGTGGTTTGTTTGAAAGGGAGAATATCGTACATGTTGTTTTTTCTTCATTTATTTTTACCAGCCATGATTTCGCCAACTCCTCCAGTGATGCCTGCTGCATCCGATTGTTTTCTACGGTGAGATTTTCTTCAGAGGTCCACATGGCCAGATCGTCTGCAAACATGGAGCTTTGGACTCTTCTTGGTATATTCTCTATGATGTTGTTTATATACACCAGAAAAAGTAAGAGGTCTGCTTGCTTCCCAAGACGCGAAAGCGGGATATCCCACATATTTCAAGCGTTTCCTGGTCTCACAGGAGGAGAGATTAGCGTCTAGTCATATTGAAAATTGACGATAAACACTGAGATCCCGTGTATACACTGTGTGGCACTTAAAAGTTGATGAGAATAGGTTGTTAGCAGCTTTCCGACTAAATTCTAAAATAGCAATGAAATTCGTATCCAATACACAGTTTACCTTCCACCAGACCTTTTAAGCAAACATTGTGAAACAAAGAAGATACTACGGGTAGCTTTGCATATCAGGATTCGAAGTATCGGAGTCAGTTAAAATATTTTAGTCGTATAAAAAACATCATCTTATTGAAAACCATACTGAAAGGAAAGTAGAAGGCAAACTTGTTAGATGAAGACAAGGATATAACAGGCAGGATAGTATTAATAGACGAACCGGAAAAACTATGTCAGTGTGGAATTCAAGGCATAAGATAGACGGTGATCTATTGCAGTCGGATTTTGATGTGAAAATGGCACATTATATTATCTTAGATCAACATGGGAGAAAAACTACTCAAATCATTTGAAAACCGTAGTATATTATCGACTTCGCATGCGATAGCAAGTGGCCATCTGCCACCATAGATATGTACACAATACAATAGACTGAAGTACCATTTGTTATAATGTAGGATTGGCACAAGGGAGGTTGCTCGCCTCTCAAGAAATGAATGAACAAAAATGTGTAATATGGGAGAGGGTGCGAATGTTTGAATTCCACAAGTTACAAGCTCGCACTGTTTCTAGAGAGGGAGTGTAGAGCGCCCAGTCCTATCGGAGATGGAAGATAAACTCAGGGGTACCACGTGCACGATCTGCATGTAAAAGAACCCTTGGCAGTTGAAGATAGGAAAAACACAGGCTGTTAGCCCCTGTGCTGGCACATATTTTAAAGGTAAAGAATTACCTACCAAATGGTGACCTGCATGAAGGAAAAAAGGAAACCACTTCATCGTGCAAAGACAACAGGTCGATCACAAATGTGTCTGCACACTCGATTGCAAGTATAATAATAGCTGTCCATCGTTGTCGATGAGGACCGCCGACATCATCGTTGTCGATAAGGACCGCCGACATCATCGTTGTCGATGAGGACCGCCGACATCATCGTTGTCGAAGAGGACCGCCGACATCATCCTTGTCACAGCTTTCCCTGAAGGGTGTGGGTGCGCATGTGGCTGAACAGGCCAATGCGGGCACGAAAACATCTTGCTGCATAACGGGCACAAGATGTTTGTAGACGGTGATGGTGTTCCCGCTGTTCATGGTTTCCTGGTCTCGCAACTGCTATGGGCTTTCACAACACGGTAGTCTTCGCTGGTAGCTACATCCGCTCTGGCTGCGCTTCTCCAATCTGTTTTCCGCAAGACATTCCCAGATGGTGATATATATATCTAGCAACTATTCAGTGAGTTCCTCAGATTGTCTTTAAACCGTTTCTTTGGGAGTACTCTCTCGCGCCATCCCTCCCTCAGCTCGCCATAGAGTAGCTTCTTTGGGAGCCATTCGTCTGACATACGAACGAGGTGTTCAGCCCATCCTAGTCGTGTTTTATCAAGCAGTGCATGGGTGCCGGGCATCTCAGCTCTCGAGAGAACCTCGATCTTACCTCCATCAAATGTGGAATTTTCGCCTCAAGCAGCATGTATGAAAGTGGTTTAACTTCCTTGCATGTCCAGAGTATACAGTCCAGCTTTCGCAGGCATAGAGTAGCATTGGAATGATGGTGACACGGTAGACTGAGTATATACACACACGAAAAAAGGATCTTAACTCCCCAGGGATTGAAGAGAAGCAACAGTGAACGATTAGATTGACACAAACAAGACGTGCACCCTTACCATGTCAGCAGAACATTTTACAATTCTGCTCATCATTCATTAGTGTAAGGAGAGACTAGAAGTCGCAACCTGCACCCGTGCTTGATACGTTGTATGGCAGATCTCTCAAACACATGGTCCACTTTACTATATCTTCTGGTCCGCAACATCATTAACGTCACACGTTATGATAGAAATAGTAATGGTTGAACATGACCATAGGGCATTATATTCTAAAAATGACTAGACCAGTGGTGCCTAAACTGTTTTGCCGTGGCTGGTTTCCATGGGTGCCGTGAAATATTCCAATATTTTCATCAACTGAGCACTGGAACTGTTAAGTAGGCTTATTTTCTGACAGAAAGCATCTGTGGTGACATGTCAGCTATCACCACTACTTAGACTCTCGAACTTTAGTTTGGCAACAAAGCAACAGCTGATAAACAGTATATTTATGCCGACGCTGTGCTATCAGTGCCAAACATGCCCTGTGTCCAGGGCACATGAGAGCAGAATTTTGACGTGTGAAATGAAGTGTTTGGGGAAGTTCATCGGTGTTACCTGAAGAGACAGCATGCGGGACGACGACATTGGAAGTATGGTCGGCACTACGTCTTGTGTCGAATACATTTCCAGGCAGAAAATCGGTTGGTTTGGTCATCTCATTAGAATACATCCTAATCAACTTCCCCAGATGGCTTACAACGCTGGTAGATTTGGCTACAGGGTAAGGGGGCGACCGCGAGGCAGGTGGATATGTGGTATTAGAGTGATTGTGCCGTGACACAGGCTCACAGTGACCGACGCAGGATAGACGACTTAAGCTCCCAACGCCGCTCAACGGCACAAGTGGAAATAAAGCTAAATAACTGACAAATTATCTGACTTGGGGTGCCGTGGAAAAAGTCTGGTACACTTAGGGTGTCGTGGGCGGAAACAGTTTGAGAACCACTGGAGTAGACTGACATGTTTCCCCAACACAAATAAGGATAATAAAAAATATGTACTATTATATTAAAGTTAATAGATTATAAGTGTTACTGAGGCTCGAAAGGGGAGCATAGAATAATAGCACGTTATCGTTCATGCATGTCGTAAGAGGCAACTGGGGAGGGTTTGATATGGGGCTGGCTACTCTATCTTGTAGAAAATGTAAGCCACAAAAACGTCAATAGATATGAGCAGGTCAACATTTGATGTTTTGGCGTGTAGTTAGTTGTTGAAGGTGATTTTCGTGACGAAGTGGTTAAGCCGTTGGCCTCGTGATCAGGTGGTGTGGGTTCAACTCCGGGCTCCGCCTTTTTTTTTCACGGCTGCTTGATGCGGAGTCCCCTGCATCTCGTAGTCGCCCCCTAGTCGTCTTGTCCTTGACTTGCCACTGGGGTCGGGTGGCTCGAGACGAGAGAGTGAAGATAGGAAGTAGCGCAGTTAATCCTTACTAAAAATTGCGCTAGCAAAATAAATTATGCCATCATCGTCTACGATGGAGGATGGCCTTTGCTAGTTGTTGAAGACCTATGCTCCACGGAGAGGTGAAAAAATTGTTATTAATTGAAAAGTAAAAGAAACATTTTAAATTAGTGATAAATGTAGACACCTCGGAGCTTCGGTAAGAGATAATGGAAGATACACACCTACACAATTAAGAACACAACCTAAACCATGATCTACTGTGGTGAGGCTTATGAGTGAGTAATCCGTGTCTACTTACTTAGTCATAGATCGCTATTCTTATGTGATAGACGAACCATTACGTTTGACATCATGCGGGCTTGAGAATAAGATCTCTGTTGTATGGCTGATTAGTGTAGGTGTGGATCACTCTCTTTTCACTGGCAAATGTGGTGGTTAAACTCCCGTTACTGGCATTCTCCAGTCGATCAAGCTGTAAATGCGTTCCTGGCTTACTGTTACGGAAGGAAATGTAGCGAGCGAAAAAGGGGACTGGCCACTCCACCTCATAAATAAGCTGTAACCTCGTACAACCTAGTCTCTTAACACTCCATCCCTGACAGCAGTATTTGCTATGAGACTACCTTTACCCTTTTGTATGAAAATGTCAGAAACCGTGAACTGACTATTTCCTTTGTTAAGGGTTGATGTGGAGAACTAATAGGAATAGACCCGGAACACAATTCCCAGAAACGTGATCTGTGTTTAAGACCTACAAACATTCAAGTTCTTTTTACCAAAAACAAAAATTCAAGCCTTCCATGAAACTTTCATTTACTAATTATAGGAACATGAAATTCGTCGAATGTTCTGACCGATTTATATCAACAAATAACTGCTAACCGGAACAAACAAGATGACATGCAATCTATAATTACCAGTTGACGCTACAGTCATGTCTTCTGAAACGAGCGATCAGCGACCCAAAGCTGTCTGCTAGCGTCATGGTCAGCAACCCAGAGCTGTCAAGACGCTTTTCCACCTTCACGTAGTGATTCTGGATAACCGGCTGCAACAGGGCAGACTGGCTAAGGAGAAGGGATAGAAGAGGGCAGACTGGCTAAGGAGAAGGGATCGAAGAGGGCATACTGGCTAAGAAGAAGGGATCAAAGAGGGCAGACTGGCTAAGGAGAAGGGATCGAAGAGGGAAGACTGGCTAAGGAGAAGGGATCGAAGAGAAAAGGCTGGCTAAGGAAAATGGATCGAAGAGGGCTTTATAAACTTGGTCATGTCAGCGGACACAAGATGTGTGTGTGTGTGTTTTGGATCGTAATCAATATCTGCGTGTTATCTAATTAGAATAAGAAACAACTAATAATGGCGGACTCTTTTACGTGGGAGCACACAAAGACATCAATATCAATAAATAAGGCCAGAATAACCGTTGGCAGCAACTTTTTTGGAGTCGTTGCAGCACATCTCAAACATCAAACTAAAAACCTACTTCACTTGCGAACCGGACAGTACTTCTGTATGGTTCGGAGTGCAAATGAAAAATAAATTCCCAAGTCGTGGGTCCCATCATTAGCCAGAAAGTTCGTTCTGCAATCCAGAAGACACTTGTATGACCTGCAGCCCAAATAAAGAAGGATTCTCTCCCATAAACATGTCGTAATTTATATGTTTGGTACGTCTGAATGTTTGGTACTTTGCAGATTTACAGGTCAACAACCGTTTTTTTAATCCTTGCAGGTAGGTGGGGGACAGCTATAGGCTAGGGAGAGTCAGCCTGACCAAACGCATAGTCGTGGGTTAAATTACCTCACGTCTAAGATGGGCCAACTCTTGTTGAACAGCAGAACACAAGAAGCAATATTGCGTATAATAAAACTGGCAGAAAATATATAGAAGTGTACATTACGTGTGCTTTGTTCATTACAAAAAGGCTTTTGGCAGAATTAAGAAAAAAACACTAGATAAACATAGACGAAATGGAATTAAGACGTGAGTGCCTTAAAATAAAATTATATCGACCTGTATTCCACTCGACCCGAAATGGAATGTTCCGCTACAGTCATCAGCCACAGCCTTCTTTAGACGAGAAGGCCATGCATCAGCTGTCAAATACGTATGATTTGAAGCCAGGGAACTCTTTTTGGTGAATTAAGGGACAAGTACTAATTGAAATATGCCTTTAATGGTATGTCAATCAAGTTATTAGAGATAATTGTTCAAGCGGTGGTGTAGTGTTAAATAACATACCGCAAATCGAACTGCAAAAAAAATTGAAAGTTCTTTATCGTGATTTCCCAGAAAGGGGGTTTTAACAGCAGTGTGCTCATTGGTTTTCCTGTTAACAGTGAATTCCCTGGAAGTATGTGCCCACTTTCACTTTGTGCGAGTCAGAGATTACCGTTATTATATAAACAATTTATACAGACTACAAGGTGTTGTCTGCCTCGTACAGTCTTGCAGGTGGCTTTTAAATTATATGGCACGAATTTTGTCATTTGAAAGAATTCAAATGTTTGGGTTCTGAAACACACGAACCCCCAAATCCTTATCATGTGATCCAAGTCACAATGTTGAAGATGTTTGAGAACACGCAGATGTAAATAATTAGATTCAAAATTATTTAAAATGTGCACACAAACATGGATAATAAAAAGAAAAAGTAAACAATAATTTAACGTGAAAAACACGTAGATCGATATTGAAACAAGTGAAAAAGTCACAGGTGAATGATACAAGTGTATAGCTGCTTTACATCTGTAAAGTAACAGAAATATCAGGTATCACCCACCGGCTTTATCAGGTACTCAAACCGGTTTATTAAAGTGCAGCGCAGTATAAATTGTCTTAATGCGACCATTTGACTGTCGAATTGTTCTTCGAGGTTCGGTACATTAACTTGTCTTCATGTGAGGTTAGGTACATTAACTTGTCTTCATGTGAGGTTAGGTACATTAACGTGTCTTCATGTGGGGCTCGGTACATTAAATTGTCTTCATGTGGGACTCGGTACATTAAATTGTCTTCATGTGAGGTTAGGTACATTAACTTGTCTTCATGTGAGGTTAGGTACATTAACGTGTCTTCATGTGGGGCTCGGTACATTAAATTGTCTTCATGTGGGACTCGGTACATTAAATTGTCTTCATGTGGGGCTGGGTACATTAAATTGTCTTCATGTGGGGCTCGGTACATTAAATTGTCTTCATGTGGGGCTCGGTACATTAAATTGTCTTCATGTGGGGCTCGGTACATTAAATTGTCTTCATGTGAGGTTAGGTACATTAACGTGTCTTCATGTGAGGTTAGGTACATTAACTTGTCTTCATGTGAGGTTAGGTACATTAACTTGTCTTCATGTGAGGCTCGGTACATTAACGTGTCTTCATGTGAGGTTAGGTACATTAACTTGTCTTCATGTGAGGTTAGGTACATTAACTTGTCTTCATGTGAGGCTCGGTACATTAACGTGTCTTCATGTGAGGTTAGGTACATTAACTTGTCTTCATGTGAGGTTAGGCACATTAACTTGTCTTCATGTGAGGTTAGGTACATTAACTTGTCTTCATGTGAGGCTAGGTACATTAACGTGTCTTCATTAGAGGTTAGGTACATTAACTTGTCTTCATGTGAGGTTAGGCCCCATTACTTTTCTTCATGTGAGGTTAGGTACATTAACTTGTCTTCATGTGAGGTTAGGTACATTAACTTGTCTTCATGTGAGGTTAGGTACATTAACCTGTCTTCATGTGAGGTTAGGTACATTAACTTGTCTTCATGTGAGGTTAGGTAAATTAAATTGTCTTCATGTGGGGCTCGGTACATTAAATTGTCTTCATGTGGGGCTCGGTACATTAAATTGTCTTCATGTGGGGCTCGGTACATTAAATTGTCTTCATGTGGGGCTCGGTACATTAAATTGTCTTCATATGGCTCATGGTACATCAATGTGTTATCATATGACTCACGGTAGATCAATGTGTTATATGACTCATGGTACATCAATGTGTTTTCAAATAGCTCGCGGTGTCCATGAGGCTCACGGCGTGTCTTCATATGGCTCACGGTACATCAATGTGTCTTCATGTGACTCACTCTAAAATAGCTTACTCAGCTAAGACGACCCTGCTACATGTGTGTGCTGTTCCCTGATCAGTGTAGACCGAATTTATATTATTGCGATATATAGAGGAAATGCCTGGAATATCAATTGGTGGACAGAACATAAACAACTCGCGTTACGCCGATAACACTGTGTTAATAGCGCAGAATGAGTCAGATTTAAAAGAACTGGTCAACATGGTAAACATTTCAAAGCGAAAATAAAGGCATAAACTTAAAACAAAAGAAATCAGAAGAAATGGTAGTAACTAAACAGTACACATCTCCAAAATGTTACATAAAGGCCAACGAAATGGAACTAAACCAGTACACTAATTCCAATACTTGGGCACCCACATAATGATGGGAAAGGAATGATGAAATACAGAAGAGAATAGTTAGTCACGGCAAAATCAGTCTTCTCGAGTTTTGAGGGAAATCTTGTGCAACAAAACCTGTGCATTTGATACTGCATGTGTCGGACCGAAAGGTGCAAATATCGCAGTCAAGCTTTAATTGGATATTGCATTAACATTGGAAAAAAGGATGATAGTTCTAGGATGATGCGTGGAACCAGTACTTGCATAACGAGTCAAGGACAATCAACAGGCTCGTACATGGATCATAAGAGGTAATGGAAATGTGGTTTTACAGAAGAATGTTGAGAATCCTATGGACTGCAAAGAAAGTTAATAACGTGGTTCTTGAGTAGGCACAGAGGCAGCTTATGGCAAAAATCAAGACGCGGCAGCCATCATTTTCCGGGAATATCACAAGAAGAGGCAGGTTGGAACATACAGTGGCAGAATCGCAGAGAAGAGTGAAAGAGGGAGGCAAAGAGAAAAAAATGTTAGCATGCAGGCATGACATGGGAGGGGATCAACGTCGGGACTGATAAACGACACAAGTGATAAAAGGGCATAGACGTCCACGACCGTCCAACGGGCAGGGCATTTAATGATTAACTACATGTAGATATAATAACAGTTATGGTATTTCCTATATGATGTTTGACGCGCATCGCTTGCCCTCTTCCCACTTTTATTGTATAGTTCTATTAAACAAAATTAAAAGCGATATTATGGCAGGGCTGTCCCGGAAGATCAAGGGCGTCGTTTCCATTGATTAAACAATTTCTCCAGTCGTCTTATAGTGGAGCAGTGGGTTTTTTCTGTATAATGTACTCAAGCGTGACTAGTACATGCTGGGTAATAAAACGGAACGTGTGCAAGCTAGCGTATGTCGTATTACATATTGACTTTGCATATGGTGTTTGAGTAGTACTGACCCCCGCTTAGATTATGCGTACTTGGTAGATACAGATGCCTAATCCTATTCCGTATTTAGGGGGTCAAGATGCTTAGCAGCGCATGAGCTGCAGTGGTCAGCGACCCATAGCTGCCAAGACCCTTCTACACTTCCAGGAGGTGATCCAGGAGGAAATAATTGAAGCACGTGTTATTACACCGAATCCAGGTCGGATAGACTCAGTATTACCCAAACATCAAATGACGGTTACGACATCTCTTTTCTTCTTGCTACGCATAACCTAGTTCCACCACAAACGTATCCTAGCAGGGCGATGCCTTACACAACACGTCGAATCCACGAGCCGTGTCTGAGTAAATTCTGTAGATAAATTCCGCCACTCCATAATAAGGGGAGAGAAGCCTCAGGTATTCTCACCCCAATCGAGGCAGGTCGGTGCTTGGCTTTGGAGTTCAGGCCCTTTCAGCTTGCTTATTTTCGATGCACGACGACCTGGATACATATATTTGTGTTCGGCTCACGTGTTCCCTGTTATATCCATAATGACGCATATGTGTTATTCGTCCACCATGCGTGATGAGGACCTATCCTTTTTCATTTTAGCCAGTCCTTCCAGTGAAGTATACTGTACTTCTAGGTTGTGGATGGGTACGGAGATGGCTGACAAGTCCGATTTGGGATCTGCATACTCGCAAGCAGTGAGGGCATGGAAAATTCGCTTCGTGAAACTGATATTTCACGGGCTTTTCTGGCCTTTCTCCGTTGTTCTGCTGCAGTCTTTTTAGACGCCTCGCATGACACTGCTCCACTGCAGAGACCTGTATGTCAGGCTGTACGGTCTTTTGCAGCCTCTTCCCATGTTTCGAGGTTTATGTTGAAGGGTTTTAAAAACGTTTTTAGTGTCTTTAAAGGGCTTTTTAGGCCTCCTTGGGAACGTTTGCCATTCTGCATCTCGCCATAGAAGATTATTTTTGGCAGCCGATACTCTGGCATGCGAACCACATGACCCGCCCAGCGAATCTGTGATTGCATCATGATGGTATCAATGCTAGGGATACCAGCTCTCTCAATAACAGCAGTGTCTGGGACCCTGTCTTGCCATTTGACATTCATCACCCTCCTGAGCCAAAATGTGTGAAAGTGATTCAGCTTCTTTACCGCCTGTATAGTCCATGTTACACTTGCATATAGCAACACAGGGACCACCACTGCTCTGTACACTTTCAGCTTCGTCTGGAGGCTGATGCCATTTCGACGCCAGACGTTCGAGTTTAGTCTGCCAAAAGTGTTGCTGGCTTTGGCGATTCTAACGTTCATCTCATTATCCATGACCACATTCTGACGCATATATATTTGTGGTTGGAAGTAACATACATTCGCCAAAAGAAGGTAGAAATTAGCTTCCAAACAACAAAATGGTTAGGTGAAATATACTAACCAAAACTACACATCACGCAGACCATGTCCATGGAAACACGCTGTCTTACAACAGCTTGGAAACATGTTCTACAGCAGCCCTAACAATTTGGGGTCACTGAGGGTTTTGGGTTGGTGGGGCCCTAAGCGTTATAAAGCTTCAATGCCGTTTGTTTACAAAATGAATTTCATCAAACGATATGGTAGGCAGCGTTTCGCTTTCTTACGCCCACGACGTTTAGTGTATATTGTTTTTGTTGATATATGATTGCTCTCGGTTAAACGTGTATTGTTTTTGTTGATACATGACCAAATGGGAAACAGAACATACTGGCTACACAAAAAACGATGCCTATTACCAGTTGAACAGAAGAGAGCAGGTCGTGGTCTTCAGACTTCGCACTGGCCACAACAGACTGAGGTACCACCTATTCAATAAACTGAAGATAGGTGGCACTGACGAATGCACGTGCGGCACCGGGAAAATGACCGCTGAACATTTGCTGCAAAACTGCCCGACATACGAGGATCAGAGAAAGCAGATGTGGCCATCACCAGTGGCAACACTAGACAAGCTCTATGGCAGTGTCGACAGCCTCAGGATGGCCGCTGCTTTTTTCGAAAAAATATAGGTTGACGTCTGATAGCGTACGACGAAGAAGAAGTTTTTGTTGATATATGATTGCTCTCAGTTCAATGTGTATTCTTTTTAACAATGTGTATTCTCTTTAACTGTGAAAATTACCTTTCTCTCAAGCAATGTGCTGCCATTTAGCACAAGAATAGCCGTAATATATCTTCCACATTATGAAATCTTATCTTGAGGTCCATTCGCATACCCCTAAGTGAAGTAATACAAGCTTGTTCCTAATAGTTAGACTACAGTGGGGAAATCTTCTTCTTCGTACGCTGTCAGACGTCAACTTGAATTTGTTCGAAGAAAGCAGCAGTCATCCTGAGGCTGACGACTCTGCCATAGAGCTTGTTGGCACCGGTGATGGCCACATGTGATTTCTCTGGTCCTCGTATGTCAGGCAATTTTGCAGCAGATGTTCAGATGTCATTTTCCCTGCGCCTCAGGTGCATTCGTCAGTATCACCTCATTCATCAGTATCACCTATCTTCAGTTTATTGAATAGATGGTACCTCAGTCTGTTGTGGCCTGTGTAGAGTCTGCAGACCACGACCTGCTCTCTTCTGTTCAACTGGTAATAAGCATCATTTTTTTGTGTAGCCACTATGCTCTGTTTCCCATTTGGCCATGTATCTGGACCTAATAAACCTTTTGGACTCTTCGTAGATCACACTAGAATCTGGTTGTGATAACCTTGCACCTTCTTTTGCCAGTATGTCTGCCCCCTCGTTGCCTTGGATGTTACAGTAGGATGGAACCCACTGTACCACTACTCTTTTAGGTGTGGACTGCTGGCATAGTTGATAGAGTACTGCTCTTAAGTCAATAAATTCTGTATTTTTCTGGCTTTTTAGTGCTGTAACCACAGACATATCATCTGTAAACAGGACTATCTGGCTTTCATTACTTTCGCCTGTCAGCATTGCTTAAAAATTTCTCAGTGGGGAAATGAAGTTGTTAGAGTCTACAGTATACTAAACCTCAGCCTATCTGAGGTAGGGTGGACAGTTCTTTTCACCCCTGTCTTTTATTTCCGTTGTCACATGACAGGTATCCATTTACAGCTAGGTCGACTGGAGCATGGCGGTTGTGGAAGTTTAGCCCCGCACCTTTGACGTGAAAAGCGAGTGATCTACGCTAATCAGACGCTCCAAGTCTAATCAGAAGCCCTAAGCTGTAGCTTAAATCCGGCACTGGTTCACACATCGACTCCATGATCCACCATAGTCGTATATCTAGTGAGAAGTCTAGCATTGTACTAGTGTCAGGAGGGCCCACCTTTTTTCAGTGCGTGATTGGATATTAGGAGGATCAACTGCAACCTACCAGAGGAACATCGTAAAAGTGGAGAAATCAGCATAAGCAACCTCGAATATCTCTAAAATAAGGTGATGTCTATCTTAGGTATGTCCTTCCATAGAAATCAAGTTTGACACAAATATCAGGATTTTCAACTCTTAAGACAGTACTACTATATGGACCAGAGGCTTGGCGTTCAACAAAGGCACTAATACAGTTGGTGCAATCGTCCATAAACAGGCGCATACGCAGAATATCGGGATTCAAATGGTACGATTTGGTCACTAACGTGGACCTGTGTCATGAAATTGGGCAGTTAACAGTCGTTCTGGGGATAAAGTGAAGGTGTATAGGAGTATTTTAAAATGGACTATTCCGTGACGTCACTACCTCAAATTCGGCGCTAAAAATGTGTATTTCTTTTGTTTGGGATGAATTAAGACGCAAGTACAGGATGGAAGTTCAAAGGAGCATCATTCAAAAAGACAGAAGGGATCAAGATGCTGAGCAACGCATGAGCTGCAGTGGTCAGCGACCTATAGCTGCCAAAACCCTTTTACACCTCCACGCGGTGATCCTGGATAACAGGCTGAAGCAGGGCAGACTGGCTAAGGAGAAGGAATCGAAAAGGGAATGCTAACCTGGTACTAACAAAATTCTTGCTCAAGTCGGATGTGTTGGACTGAACGGTGCAGATATCGCAGCCAAGCTGTAAACTATGACACAACGCATTCCATTCTCTGGACTACATTCTGCTAATTAAGCCCTTTCAGTGTTTGGTAGTGGGGGATTGAGAACGAACGAAAAAGAAGAAAAAGACAGAAAATCGCTACTCCCCCCAATAGCATGCCCTGACTAGAAACAATTGAAGAACCGTCTAACGAGCCTAAACCTTCCTGTATGTCAGTACCACCTAAACACCAGATGCCGTTTAAATCCAACCATTATTACATCACATTACCGAGGGAAAACCCAACTCGCGACACTCGTCAAAGCCACTGAAGATGCTTGATGACTTTACGCGGATAAACACGCCACTCCACCAGCAGGTGACATAACTATACAGTCAATGGAAAGGATGCTCTAATCTTGTTGGATAACCATGAGGGCATATTAAATTTTGTCTGGCGAAAAACAAATCAACAGGATGACGAATCTGGGGTTCGAAGAAAGAAAAGAATATGTCACATCGGTCACAAGCCAAATATGTGTGAGTTCAGATTCTTCTCTTATTCTTAATATCACGCTACCAAGCCTTGAAGAGGGCTTTGCCTGTAGCAGGATGTTGTCCGTAGAACGGAATGCGTTGTGTCGTAGTTTACGGCTTAAATGCGATATTTGCATCTTTCGGCCCGACTTCAGAAGGTATTTTTCTGTACCGGGTTAGTCTTCCCTCTTCAATCCCTTCTCCTTAGCCAGTCTGCCCTGTTACAGTCTAGTATCCAGGATCACCGCGGGGAGGTGTAGAAGGGTCTTGGCAGCTCTGGTTAGCTGGTCCTGACGCTAGCAGTCAGCTATGGGTCGCTGACCGATGAAGCCCATGCGGGGCCAAACGTCTTGATCCCTAGTTCGGATTCAGCAAGGAAGTCAACACATTTTTAAAATGCATGCAGAATTCGAATGCACTGTGTCGTTAGGTGCAAAACATAATACAACGCACCCTGCCTTAGAAAACAAGAAGAACGAGAAGAAACAATAAGTTCAAGTCTTCGTATACACGCGCACACTCAGAGTGGTTATTAAAAGGCACCACCCGAGCAAATCACTAAGGCCACAGTGATAACAATGGACAATTACAACATTATTAGTGGCACGTCCCAGGGTGATATTACTATTAGCGCGACGTCCCAAGATGATATTACTATTAGCGCGACGTCCCAAGATGATTTTACTATTAGCGCGACGTCCCAAGATGATATTACTATTAGCGCGACGTCCCAAGATGATATTCTATTAGCGCGACGTCCAAAGATATTACTATTACCGCGACGTCCCAAGATGATATTACTATTAGCCTGACGTCCCAAGACGATATTACTATTATCGCGACGTCCCAAGATGGTATTAGCGTCACGTTCCAGGATGTGATTCAAATATGAAGAACAAGAACATGTAATATAATATATACCGAGGATCGCTAAACTGAAATATTTCCAAAACACAAATAACGGTCAAAACAACAGTAAAAACACGATTTAATATCAGACGAAAGTTAACAGACGTGTGAGTGTTACCGGGGCACGAAACGGGATCATAGAATAGTAACACTGCATCCTGTCAGATGCGATTTGAGGGGGGGGGGGGGGGGTGCATTGGGCCGACTGACCCTACTTGTAGAAATGTTAAGTCACAAAAACGTCAATATATATTAGCAGGTAAACATAAGATGAAGTGGCGTGTAGTTGTTGAAGACCTATGCTCCACTGGGAGGTGAAAAGGTTATGATTGGTTAAAGGTTTATAGAAATATATTAATTAAGTGATAAATATAGACACCTTGAAGACGGAATATATAAAACAACTTAGAAACACGGCCTAACCCGTGCTCTACTGTGTTGCAGCCAATCAGGATGTCTAGCGAATCAACACTGGGCCACAGATCGTCATAATCATGTGTTCAGCAAATACTCCCTATATATATATATATATATATATATATATATATATATATATATATATATATATATATATATATATATATATATATATATATATTTTTTTTTTTTTTTTTAAATTATATATATTTTTTTTAAAATAATATATATATATATATATTTATATATATATATATATATATATTTATTTTTTTGCGTTGGCCTTATTTCTCTTCTCCCCAAGGCGGTGTGCGTTGCACTGTGGTTTTTATTTTGCGCCTGTCGGCCCAGTGCATCCGACTTCAGCATATATATATATATACACACACACACACAGGGGGTATTGGTACAGGTCCAGGGACCACAGTTGTTGACCTCGCAGGGATTCAGCATGGCCTATTTTAGTTCTGGTCAAGATGGCGGAGTATAAACAGGTTTCTTGTATTTGCTGACGATATAGTAGATGTTTCCTCGCAATTAAAGCGAGCTGTTACAAATAAAGACCTACCAGGACTATAGATGGTGTAAAAGTGATTCGAAGGCAGGCCCAGCAAGCCGATATGTGATTCACAACTGTTTAAAAAATATATGCTCAGGTAAATAGGTAGATGGGGATGCGTACGATGGAAGCAACAAAGTGTGAAGGTAAAGGACACTAACCACAGTACAAGCCTTATTTAGAGTTGGCCATGGTACAAGCGACAAGAAATCTGTGGCGTCGTATGGCAAGGGCAGTAGGACAAAAGAAGTTGCTGAATGCCCACAATGAGCCAAGCGTAGCACAACAGCCTCGAGGGACTCGCTCCACCTTCATCAGCACACTCAGGATATTAGGAAAACTACTGCAACCCGCCACTTAAAACGCAATTTTCAGGGCGCACAAAAGAGTAAACCCTCTCATTATGGACACTGAACGCCAACTCTTTAGGTGCGCCCATAAAAGGACGTTAAGTGGTTAGTTGCAGCAGCTTTCCTCGCATTCGGGCAAGGGTCCTCCAAGCGGTTGTGTTAGACATGGCTTTATCTGCGTGTCGCTCGCTACTACGTGGTTCACGTCGATCCTCCCATCTCGTTAGCCAGACTGTCATAAAACAAACATGTTCCCTGAAAAACTATCCGGATGTGAGGTGGAGGCCTTGACCAGTATATGTTTTGCCTGAACAGACTGCCGTCTGCTATTCCCTAACGGTTCTAGTTTAAGATCCTGTACAAATATGTAGGCAGCTCTTCATTAAAGAGACGTTGGTTCGGAGAAATGGCAGAGGCCTAGAAAAACCAACGGACCCTGACCACACTTTACAACTCAGCAACGTAGCCTGTGGGTTCAAAGTCTAAAAACACGTCAACAGCTTTTACAAGAAATACAAACCTTTCTGGAAACTATCTCGCCCAAACTAATTAAGGACATTGGAAATTATTGCTGTTGTAATTATATCTCGTGTTTCCTCATTTGTAACCCGATCTTTGTACGTGACGTTTAAAAGTCTTCGAAAACATCTCATCTCCAAGGCCTATATCTTTCGCTAAAGGTCAGCTGTAACTGTTCATGTCTCACAAGCATTGAGGAATATTGACAGGACTAGTGTACGCATTAATCTGATTTTCGTGCATAGTGCTAACCGTTTATCTTGCTAGATTCTGTTAAAGCCGTGCATGCGCCGCTATTGTCTGTGCTATTCTGGTCAACACCTCACAGTTTATGTATACTGTAAAATATTAACAAAGATATCCTATATGGACAGTTGACAAATGGCGGGAACAGTCGGACGACCATTAGAGGTTCAATGATGTGTGCAAGCGTGATATGAAGGTCATGGACATGAATCTGACATCCAGGGAAGACGAAGCTGTAGACCGATCCAGGTGGAGATGTACCGTGAATGGGCAGCTCACGCTTGGTGAAGCGAAGCGAAAAGACAACAAAAGCTAAGTATACACCCCCCCCCCCCCAAGTCATATCAACCTATAGTCAGTCCTGACTGAAAGGGGCTACTATAAAATATGAACAAGTTATTATTTGGGACTAGCGATGTTATTGTCCTGGGCGATTGGCATGACCAGAACCTACGATTCTCTCTTTCTCTCCAATTACACTGTGCTCCCTGTGATGTGCTACGATGCTGGGACATGGATACTAACAAAATCACTGGAAGATCAATTTCAATTGGCACAGGCTTCTCTTGAGAGACATTTGGTAGGAATCACTCTGCGGAACCAACAGATGCAAGGTCTTTACACTTCTGACATATGACGATTGTCCTTGGTAAATGATGCAGTAATCTGTGCAGACAAGGCAAAACATTGATGGGTAGGTCACATGTTGTGACGAAACGATGATCCACGGAGTACGACGACAGCAATCTGTGTCCCCCCCCCCCCCCCCTCAAAAAAAAAGAAAAAAAAAAGAGATGCGGGGAAGACCTCCAATGCGTTGGCCAGATTCCCTTGCTGTACACAACATTCGAGACGCCTCTGGAGGAGGGCTTACCATGCACTGGACTTCCGTGGCCCAAGACAGAGTCCGCTGAAGACGAATCTGGGATCCACAGGATCATGAACGTTATTGTGCACATGAAAATGCTACAGTGAGCAGATAGAAGACAACATGGAAGGATGATTTCTCGTCTAGTAGTCTGGCTTGGCTTCGTTCGTTCTCAACCTCCCGCTACCAAGCCCTAAAAGGGCTTAAGTAGCAGAATGTAGTCCAGAGAATGGAATGCGTTGTTAGTTAGTTTACAGCTTGACTGCGATATTTGCACCTTTCGGTCCAACACATCCGTCTTCGGCAGAAATTGTGATGTGTTTGCCTGACAATAGATAGACACGAAAAGTGACGTCCTTGTGGTCCTAAAACTTTAAAAAATCTGCATCTTATGCTATCTCCAGTCGTCTCGATAATGTCTTGCCACTGGACAAAGGTAGCCCAGGGCGAGTGAGTGAGGGTGACAAAAGGCGCAGTTTCTTCCACACTTTAATCAAAACCACCGCCCAAGTAAGTCACCCATTTGAGCGAACACAGCAAGAGAAAAGACACACGGCCGAACAAAGAGAGTGGACGAACATCATCACAACTTGAGACCCATACGGACGTCGACCAACGAGATGGTCTCAGTAAAGCCTTTGGTCAAACATAATACTTCAAAACAAAGAGTTTAAACATTTGGTTACCTGGCATCAGGCACATTATCTGATTGAATACGAGGAAAAGGCTTTACCTCTGCAAGAGTCTTTTTAAAAAGGAACATTCCCCGTACATTATGTTTTGTCACTCGCCTTCATCGTAGGTTTTCAGACAAACGCGCGTATAAATATAAAAAGATGTTATGCGTATTTCTATAGAGATTGTCCAGGAAATGTCATGCCCATATGGGATTTCTCTGCTCCTGGCATGCTGGACACGTTTCTAGCAGATGTACAGCAGTCATTTTATCGGTGACTAACGTCTGGTCAGGCAAAACATAATGTTAGTCAGGGCCAGACAAAATATTATGACCAAGACCCTCATATAGACTTTCTCGTAGTCCTCCCGGAAAGTGACTTCTTCTAGGCAGTCTGGCTAACGAGGTGGAGTATCGACGTGATCCCCGTAGTAGTGAACGACACGCAGATGAAGCCAAGCAAAGCAAAACTGTCTGGAGAACCCCGTTTCACCTTCATAGGGACGTGAGGAAAGCTATAACAACCTGCCTCTAAACGTCATTTTAAGGAAGCACAAAAGAGTAAGCCTACTCATTGTGGGAATTTGATAACAACACAGACATCGATAGTGGCCTCCCCTTATGATCTCATCACTAGTGATAACTGTCCTTGGTTGTCAATGACGACCACCGACATCATCATGTTGTACGTGGTCTTTTTTGTTTTGTTTCTGGACTGTCTGATATGTTTTGGTGTAGTATTTGCTGGACTTCATGTGGCTTATCAACACGGAATGTTCTATTGCATGGTTTACACACTATGTCTTCTACTGCCGGTGAGGGTGGTTTCGCTGCTCTTTCCTTCCGGATCAGGCGTTTGTTTTGCGCCGTCTGCCAACAGCGGAGCTCTCCTTCAACAACGACCACGTTTACTGCATTTCTCCAGAACTATATATTTTCCGCAATGCTCTCCCATCACCAGTATCTAGATTCATGCGTACTTAACTATCAGTCTTATGCTTGCCTAGCTATTGTTCTAGCCGTTAGTTTTCTTCAAAATTGATTTAAATGTCGAACTCTTCTTCTTCGTTCGTTCTATCTCCCGCTACCAATCCATGAAAATGGCGTTGCAAGTAGCAGGATGTAGTCTGTAGAACGAAATGTGTTGTAGTTTACAACTTGACTGCGATATTTGCACCTTTCGATCCGACACATCCGACTTCAGCGGGTTAACCTTCCCTCTTCGATTCTTTATCGTTAACCAGTCTGCTCTTTTGCAGTCTGTTAGTCAGGATCACCGCGTGGAGTTATAGAAGGTCTTATCAGCGCTGGTTCGCTGGACCTAATGCTAGCAGTTAGCTATGGACAGTTGACCGCTGCAGCTCATGCGCTGTTTAACATCTTGACCCCCTTAAGCCACACGACAAGATGTGGTTTATATGACTGCTGACACAACAGAACAGATTGTATGAAAATGAAACACTCATAACACCGGGCATGATACACCAAGGGCGACCTTAATTATAGCTACTAGTTTTTTCAACAGCTGTCCATTTATTGTGCATGGACGTGCATTAATTAAGAGAATATGTTTTTAAACTTCGGAACATCTTTGTGTAAAACTTTAAACACAGCTTGAAAATGTGTGCTAACTGGGTTCAAATATGCCACTAGCCTTCTTGGTGTGTCATGTATGCAGGGAACACATATATCATGAAACAGAAACGTGTATTCTGAATTCCAGGTGTGGATGGTAATGACACAAAAATAAGTAATCTAGACATGTACACACAACAAATTGTTAAAAGATAAAGTAAATGTCAGGTCTAAACGATGGGGTATTAATAAATAATCTCACATATGCAGATGGCATAGTTCTGTTGATGTGAACAAAAAAGCTATGATAATTGTTAACTAAGTAAACTCAATATCTACTATGAAGATCAAAATGGACGGTCAGATAGTGGAACAGCTTCTATCTTGGAAATATAATAACGGAAAATTGGAGATGCGAAATGAAATCAGGATGAGAAAAGAGACGGTCAAATCTGTTTTCACCAACATGAGTCATACATTGACATCCAAACAAGTCACTCGAAAAATAGAATGATAAGGTATTATGTACACTCGTCTGTACTTTATGATGTAGAACTGGAACAATAAACGATTTGAGAAAGAATGGATTGATTTGAAATGTGGATATATAGAAGAATGGGGTGCATCTCGTGGAAAGAAAAAAAAACAAATAAGGAAGTCCTGGTGAAATGAGGAAAAAGAATTGATGAACAAAATCAAGTTGAGATATTTTGGTCACATAAAAATGACATAACACCTTAGTGAGAACACGGGAAGGAAAGGTGGAGGGTACATGTACCAGAGGTAAACAACGCTATAGGTGGGGGAATAACAACACATGACATTGGTGATTCACAGCAGTTGACTTTCGATTTGGAGATGGTACCTGAACTGAACAAAGTACGTGCTTGTCAATTTGTCAAGTCTTGATTGCATCTGTATACATAAGAGCAGGGTATGCAAATACTGTGTTGTTATCAGTGTCAGCTTCTTCTTCGCTTATCATCAAATCAAGTCCCTGTTTCTCTTACAATGACCACCGTTGTTTGTAAGGCTGTTTTTATCTTTGCACAGCGTGTGTTCCTCGAAGCCAGATTTGTTCTCTCACTTCTTGTGTTAGCGTCCAAGTTTGTTCCATGGTCATGGTATGCTCCCCACATGGACACACGTCATATGTCCCAATTCGTCTTCTTCCTCGTTCATCTTCAGACCTCAACTTCAATTACTCTAACGAAGGCAGCAGTCGACTCAAGGCTCTGTACGCTCCCGTATAGCTTCCTCGTGGATGGACACTGGCTGTTGCCAAATGCTACTTCTTTTGTCGGTATACAGTGGACAGACCTGCAAAATATGTTCAGCTGTGCCGCAGACACAAAGGTCTGTAGTGCCAATCTTGAACGTGTTGTACATATGGCATCTCAGTCTGTTGTGACCTGTGCGTAGCCGGAGAATGATCAAATGGAGAGTTGATGGTAGGCATTGTTTTCCATGTGGCCTTTTTCCATTTGTCCCAATTCGCATTTTTTGTTGTTGTAAAGATGACCATTGAGTCTATTATGCCCAGTTCTCGGCAGTCTGAAGGTGACGACTTACTATTCTCAATCAAATCATTGTAGTTGTCTTATTTTTGGAATTGAAGTGTTGATAAGCCCCCCCCCCCAAGTTGGCTTTAACAATGGTCTGGTCTCAGAGCTATTTGTGGGGAAGCTCCTCCACACTTTGTTAGTCTGCCTGAAGCTTCATTGTCTTCGATATCACAGTGGAGGAGATCCATTGAATTATCAACCGTTGGTGCTTTAGCGATAACAGTGGCAGGGGGTACATGCATTGCTCAAGATCTCTATATTTATGTTGTTTTAGAGCTGCTAATACTGACTAGGCATCAGTCAGGAATACTGTTTCCTTGGTGAATATCTTTACCAGCAGCAGCATTCACCGTCTCTTCTTTCACGTGGAAGTTATTGGGATGTTTCAATTGTTTGTAGAGTTTTTTTTCGTCTCAATTTCTTTGTCTGTTTTATACCCACCATCACCATTGAAATGTCGCTTTGCTAGCTGAGCCATCTGTTTTTAAGTATATCCATTTTCTAGCGGGTAGACTATCCTAAGATATTTTTCTGTAATAATTCTTCTTTCAAAATCTGTTTGAGCTAACTTCTTTTCTATTCACTCTATGGTTTCACTGTCTGGGTCTGCTGTTGTCAGATCCTTTGTTTTTTATATGAAGTGATTTCCCCCTCTTCCCGTGGGATTTATCCTGTCATATATTGGACAATCTGATATTCGTTTGAATATTTTCCCCTACTGGAGTGGTCGTTTTTTTGTTTTATATCTGAGCCCATACCTTCGATTCCTGTGATGTTCTCCATTGCATTTATTGGGGGTTTTCTCAGTCCAGTGATGATATGTATGCCTTAGTTTGGGGTTGCATTAATTTTATGGAAGTTATTTTCTGTTGCTGTGGACCATGCTGCTATCCCACATTCTAGCACTGGCGTCACATAACCTGTATAGTTTCGTTAGGGTAATCACGTCAACTCCCCGTGTTGATTCTGCTATCTTTCTCATTATGACCATTTTGTTCTTAGATTTGTTTGATGCTTCTGTATCTGTTTTTTTTTTTCTCTCTTCAAATCAGTACATTGTTATAACTATTTAAGTTAGACATGTCTAGGGGAAGTCTGGCCATTTACTTTCAATGATCACTTCTTGAGGTTTGAGAGAAGACTGTGTAAGTGGTTTTATTGATGCTTTGTCTTTTCCATGCCCATATTTTATTTAGGATCTATTGCATTTCGTTTCTGGTTGAAGGTGTACACTCTTTAGGTATCTACAGTCCTAAGTCATCTGCATAGAGTGCACTGTGTACTATTTTAGGGATTTCTGTGACTATCTGATTCCCGATAGCTTGCAAACAGAAAGACACACAGAGCTGAAATTTTCACTGAACATTTTAAGGATGATTTGCAAAATAAGGGCAATTTATTTCAATTTCCCATGTCGTTACTGTCATGAGTTATGGGCATATTAATATATGTTGTTTACAAGGAAGTTGAAAAAATGGTGACACCATAACCCAATTTCCTTGGCCAAATTACACATGTTTGAGATACCATGTGACCTTTTAATTTGATGACGCCAAAGTCTGCTGGAAGTCAATTGGTACACAAACCGTTCTTCGACCGCACCATGTAAGTTTTTGATGGTTTCTTTAAGAGAATTTTTTAAGTATTGCAGACTTATTAGGGAATTTGACAGGGTGAGTGGAGAGAGATGATGCAGGGATGGGCAGTTAGCGTGTAGCAGAGATGGTCGGATTGAGTGGGAAAGAAATGGAGCATTGAAGGGGTTTAAACAATTATCTGTACAATATTTCTGAAAATTTGTATGTGTAATTATTGGGGGGGGGGGGGGGGGGGGGGGGTGTAAACAATTACAAGCTATGGGCATATGATTATATATATATATATTACCGGCAAATACTAACATGATGTAGAGGAGTGCATGGCTGAATGATTTTGATGCCTTCCTGCTGACAATTAGGGCAGTTGATCAAATCCTGTCGTACGAGTTTTTTTTTTTTTTTACTCAATGAAATGGTAACATGAACCTACACTATAACCAATTACAAGAACATGCACAATTAACAATTCTCTTTCTGTTTATTGCAGGAACATATTTGGCTACATTTGAATTTACTACCGAAATTTGTGTATTAAAAAAATTATGCCGTTTCTTAGGCAAAAAGCGCGAAGGGATGTCCAGTTAGAGTGTGGTAGAGATGAGGGGATTGAGGGGGCAAGAAAAAAGGTCACAATCTTGAATGGATCACACAAAGGAGAACATGTTTTCGCTTCAAAAGAATTCAACCTGATTTACTATGCATAGCCAGGTACTACAACTAGTCATTGATATATATGAGCAACAGAATGGATGAGTTTCCATCTTGCAAAACTTCTTGTTCGGTTTTAATCTTTTTGCTGAGATGTCCTTGGAGTTGTACTGTAATCCAAGTAATCACTAATCCATTAGTACATTTTATTGGTTACACTCATTTGTAGTTGTACGTGTGAATGCCAAAATGAGTTGGTTACTCTTTTGTGCACCCTGAAAAGGATGTTAAGTAGCGGGTTGCAGTAGCTTTCCACTTTCCCAAGCGTGCTGATGAAAGTGAACCAGTGTACTCCAGTCTGTTTGCTATGCTTGGCTTCATCTGCGTGTCGCTCAATACTACAGGATCACATCGATCCCTCACCACGTTAGCAAAGATGCCATGAAAACAGTCCGTTTCCAGAGAGGGTTACAAGGAAGCCGACGTGAGAATCTTGCCAGTATGTTTTGCCTGACCAGATGTTAGTCTTCCTCCCCCCATTTGTAGTAGTTTGAAGTTTAATTCACTCTTCCGTAGTTTATCAAAAGCTTTTATTTGGTACTCACATTTGAATGTCCCATGTGGTTTATTTCTCTCATAATATGCCCTTTTATATGTGAGGGTTTTTTCCTACTCATTTCTGCATTAAAAAACTACAGTTTGTATTTAAGTGCCAATAAAGTTTAAAGATAGTTCTACATTACATGAATAAAATTCATTTTTGTCTTGTTTTGTCATTTATATGTTTCTCAAATTTAATTTGTATGCATAATCTCCATCATCATTATGTACAATGCATTCTAATGTCGGTGATCATGGATATCTACAATTGACTATACAGAGTAGTTTTTCTTATCCCTCATCTAGAAAAGGACATTGTGTCATAGTTTACAGTGAGGCTGTGATATCTGCACCTTTCAGCCCAACACATCTGATTTCAGCTGTCTTTTTTTAGGTGCTCGGTTTGCCTTCAAACTGTGATCCCTATATTCTCCGCCAGACTACACAAGAGCAGTCTGTTTACAAGGCAGCAGCTTGCAAGAGGAATACGGTCTTGGTCAGTTGTGGCTAACTTATCCTGATGCAAGCAGTCAGCTATGAGACAATGGTTATGTTCATTTCATTCACTGCTGAATCTTCTGAGTAATGTTTAATAATTATGCTGCTGATATCTGGTTGTGGCAGTCTTGCACCTTCTTTTGCCAGTCTGTCTGCCTCCTCGTTGCCTTGGATGTTGCAGTGGGATGGAACCCACTGTACCACTACCCTTTTTGGTGCGGACTGCTGGCATAGTTGACAGAGTACAGCTCTTAAACTTAAATCATTAAGTTCAGTAAGTTTAATTCCAATCCTCAAACTTTCCTTAAATCTGTCATTAACACATACACACTTCAATATAAAAACTAATTGTTGACTGATTTCCTTCATTTCAACAAAGGCAAAGGCTAAAGAGACACTATTTAATTTAAGGAATATTAAGAATCATGGGACAGTTTAAATCTAATTTCAGTATATTGATGCAGTCAGTGCAGCATATAAATGAACAACATTAAAAGTTGTAATTACACTATCATCAGGCACATTATTATACTGAGACAAAAAGCTTGAATATATAGCTGGGTTCGCTCCCCAATCCAGCACCAGCCTTTACTACTGAGAAGCAAACTCTTAGAAAACGCAACAGAATGAAACAGGCCCGTTAATAAAATGCATGCCGAAGTCAGATGCACTGGGCTAACAGGTGCAAAATAAAAACATAGTGTAACACACACTGCCTTGAGGATAGAGAAATAAGGTGAACGCAAAACAACAAAAATACTGTTAGTGAACAAAAATACTGTTACAATTGGTGGAAAAAAATGTGTCAAGTGCTACTTTTTCTTTACCCTTTTGGTTCCACACTAAGCATATGGCCACATCTGGCTGCATAAGAAAGTTTGATATGGTTGGATTTGCTTGCCCCATGCACAACAACCATCATGTAAAGACATGTCAAGAGCTTTTCATCGACTGTTTAGTACATGCTAAATTGGAAGGTTACAACTCAACCGAGTCAACATATATTATAAAAAAATATTGTCAAAATGACAATGGAAAAATTTAACAGCAAGTCACAACTGAGAAATGAAGAGGAACTTAACTTCATTATACTGTTTGGAAGGTTCTACAGTCTGTATTCACTATACAACCAAAGCCAACAAAGGAAAGTTTGCTTATCAGAATAAGTCATGCAGTTGATAGTAGAGACCTACTCATACTGAGTACTTTAACTTACTTTTTAGTACTTAATTTTTTGTACTTACAGAGAGAAGTTACAACCGATGGAGATATCCTCTCATGCATGTAACTCAGTAACATAAAACGTATGAATCTAAAAATTAACTATTGTCACTATTGAATATATTCACTTACCTGCTTCTGGTTATTGATAAGAAAATTCAGTGAGCATAAATTCAACACAAGCAGAGCTCGGGTAATCTCTGATGTCCGCTTACTCATGTACGCCTCGCGCGCATTCGCAAATGATAAATCAATCTCTGGATGTTGATGATTCCCAGTCAAACTCTTCCATATTCTTTTGTTTTCTTTTTCTGTTCCTAACTGTGAATTTTGCTCTTTCTGCTCCACGCTGGTCTTTGCTGTTCTGATAAGTTTGTTCCATACACACCCAGACGAAGTCGAACTCGAAGGGAGCAGAAGTCTGTTTTTGTCAAGAGATTTACGTAGATTTCCTGCTGCTAAAATATTTCTCAGTGCCATTGAACAGATGTGCAATATTAGACTATGACATCAGCTGTCGCATGCTCTCACAACACAAAACTGAATCCTTGTGATGATGAAACTAGACCTAGTACTTTAAAAGCGGATCTGGTCATGACGTTAGTTAGGTTAGTCCTCTCATTTCATTCTAGAGACAAACAATGGGACATTACTCTCATAAATGATAGACTTGCCATAATCTTCATACATTGAAGACGTCATTGCCAATTTGCTGTTTTGTTTTTGTTTTTTTGTTTCATTAAAGACAAATTCTATAACTTTTGTTTCAATTAGTAGTCGTTATAAAATGTGTTTGGATTTTTTATTTTTATTTGATTAATTTTTGTTTCTGATCTTTTGTGGTATTACTTGGTGTTGGGAAACATCTATTTTTAATTTCTGCTGAACAGCTTAGTCAAAGCAGAATACACAATAAAGACAATTCAAAGCTATAATGTTAAACAAAACGTCATACCTGTCACAGAGATCCCCTCCCAGGCGAAAGCACAGAAATGGAAATGCTGGCGGGATATGAGGAGCCAAATCACTACCTATACAAAGTCTCAATCAACACAGAATAGTTACGAATAGAAAAGAAATGTCAACAGGCCGCTCCCCACCTAAGAGCCATGGCTTAGCATAAGAGATGAAGGAACTACAACCCCAAAGAATGGACACATGTGTACATAGATGGATCTGCAGAAGGGACAGCAACAAAGGTGGAGGAAGCATCTTTATAAGACAAAATAAGTGAAAGATAACCCATGTTTTTTTCCAACAGGGAAAATCTTCTCAAGTCTTAGGACAGAATCAATGGCACGTCTTCAAGCACTGAAAATTGTCATCAACTTGAGAGCTCACGCACATGCTAAGATAGTGATCTTCACATACTGTACTACTCGAATCGGCAAAGAACACAATACATGAGGACATAACACACGTAGTCGGAACAGAGCTAAATGCCTTACAAAAGATTTCAAAGATGGCACTGCAATGGCTCCACTCCCATTGTCTAATTACGGATAACGAGAAAGCCAATACACTATCCTAAGCATTGGGGAAAATGGAACAATACATCCATAAAGTGCCATATAAAGAGGATAAAACTATCATCCGCAGACAGTATAAAAATAAAATTGAAGAAAGAAATGGAGAGAGTAAAAGTCCAAACCCAATCCACCAGCTACAAAGGCACTAGCAAACTGCTATTTTCCGTCTGAGAACGGGCCACTACATATTACTGGAACAACTATAACGGATAAAAATCTCCCAACCAATTGCATGTCCATGTGGAACAGCAGTCCATGAATACGTACTTCAAGAATACCCGGCTCACGAAGAATTAAGATGTCAGACCTGGCCAGAGGGAGCAGAACTGAGGCAAAAGCTATGGAGCCTCCGCTCAGACCTGGAAAGGACTGTATACTTCATCCTGACGACAGGATTGAAGATATAGCGTGATCAGAAGAAGAAGAAGAAGAAGAAGAAGAACAAGAAGAAGAAGACGAAGAACAAGAAGACGAAGAACAAGAAGAAGAAACGAAAATTTAGATTACAAAAGCAGTTAGGGAGGAAGACTAACGTTGGTCAGGCACACCATACTGATCAGACATGTTAGTCAGGATCTGGCAAAACATACTGGCAAAGACCCTCACCTCGGCTTCCTAGTAGCCCTCCCTGGAAACGGGCTGTTTTCATGGCAGTCTGACTAACGGGTTGAGGGATCGGAGTGTTCCTCGTAGTAGTGAGCGACACGCATATGAAACCAAGCATAGCACAACCGCCTGGAGTACCTTGGTTCACTTTCATCAGCACGCTCGGGATGTGACAAAAGCTGCTGCAACCCTCCATCTAACGTCCTTTACAGGGCGCACAAAAGAGTAAACCTACTCACTGTGAGCATTCAAAACAACTAAAAAGCAATTTTATCCGTTTGTGAAAGTCAAATCAAGGTGTGTGTGCTTACTAGACGTAAGTCTAAGTGAAGATCGATGTTATTTTTCTGTTCATCTTAAAACGCGGATCTAAATTAAACCATATATTGATTTATAACTACGTATCATTGAACATTTATTTTTATTGATTGGATAGGATAAAGCTCCATTTAAGAAAGATCCTCCCTACTAATAGTAAATAGTTTTGGGTTGGCGTGTTAAAGAATTTTAATGACTGTTCCATTATATGTCTACTAGCACACGTAAGTAATGTTCCTGTTGAGAGGATATTCACTCTTGGAAAAAAGTATGGTTAAACGACTACCAGAAACACATTGCCGTTACGTCTTAATGATTTCTTCTCCTTCTTCTTCTTCTTCTTCTTCTTCTTCGTCGTCTTCATACGCTGTCAGACGTCAATTTGAATTTGTTCAAAGAAAGCAGCGGTCATCGTGAGCCTGCCGACACTGGCATATAGCTTGTCTAGTGTTGGCACTGGTGATGGTCACGTGTGCTTTCTTTGGTCCTCATATGTCGGGCAAATTTTCAGGGATCATTTCCCCAATACCACAGGTGCATTCGTCAGTTGCACCTATCTTCTGTTTGTCTTTATGAGAGCCAATTAGGAACTCACGCGAGTGGTTATCGGAGCAAACAGAACAGGTCCACCGTTTCCTTTATTGTGTGTCGTAAAAAGTTGTACACGTACAAATCATCGCTATAAAACCGCACTGCAAGTGACTTCAATCAGGCTTTCATAAAGGTTGGTTAGAGGAATCAGATGCATTGTAGAACTTATGCTTCAGCAAATGGAACGACATGTGAAGTAAAGTTAAGTTTATCAAGAACTATTGCTTTGGCATAAACATTGAAGAACTATATGTATCTTATTTTTGTTCTGCGATCATTGCTCATTTAGACCTGTGCCGTATTATTCAATTACTGCTGCTGTCTTTCTCAGGGTCTCAGTACTGCCGTAAAGTTTTTCTTCGAGTGTAGTCGGCCTAGTCCATATCCTTCTCCTCAGATCTGTGTGTTGGAGGCAGTCTTGAGAAGGTCTATTTATCTAATTATCTAAGCTCCATCTATTCACTGATGTCGCTACACAACGTAGGGATGTGTCTTATCTTACGTTACATCTGTTTCTTCTTTCCTTTCACCTTATCCAAGCAAATCTGCTCTATGCTGTTTTCTCCAGTTCTTTCCAGCTTCTACTCACTTTTCTTGTATCGGGCTATATGTCCTTTCTCCATATGTTCTTTTGTCTTCCTTTGCCTCTATTACCTTGTGATTCCACGATATAGACTGATTTGTGCTGCTGGCTTTAGATTTTGTAGTACCTGACGCCAACGTCACATTCTTCTTAAGATTTGCGATTGCATAAATCTTTGTCCTGTTCTCTCACATAAGCTTTAGTGTGTAACCTTGTCGAGCCGTTGCATGCTACGAATCTTTCTCAAATGTTTGTTTGATGAAGTTCTGTATTTTCTTAACATTGAGTTTGGTCATCAGCCATGTCTGCACTGCACATACACGGACCGACTTCACATTGGAGTTGAAGATCATTATCTCGGTACACAATTCGCTCATTTTAGAGTTCCATGTATTTTTCAGTGTGATAAAGAACACTCTTACTTTCTGTATCCTGTCTTTTACATCCTTGTCTGCGTCATTTGTATTATTAAATATTCTTATGTATGTGAAGCTCTCTGTCTCATTCGTGTTTCTCTCAGTTTGATACGGGTCATGTTGTTGGCAGCATTTAATTTTACAATGTATACTTGTAAAGAGGCTAGACGTAAGGCCAGGGTGGTTGTAAACAAGAATAGAGAAAGTGCTTGGCAGAAGTATGAGGGAGGTACAACGTGATCTATGTTCAACATATCCCAAAGATTTTTTACAGAAAAGTACGTGTTCGGCGTCGGAGAGATGAACAATTCAATTCTTACACAGAGGTCAGGGTCAAAGAAGGGTAACCACTCTATGAACCTAAGATGATAAGAGAAAGATGGGAGGAGTATTTCACAGACTTACTTGTCCCGAGTGCACAAGCAGATGTCCCTATGTAATCTGTGCAACATTATTTATTGGTACAAATCTCTAAATATATTGCGCATAACGACAGATTAATATTAGAGCAAGAAGTCAAAGAGGCAATTAGAAGAAGTTATAGGTGTACAACATATCGACTAATTAATACTAGAGGAAGAAGTCAAAGAGGCAATTAGAAGAAGTTCTAGGTGTAGACAACATATCGACTAATTAATACTAGAGGAAGAAGTCAAAGAGGCAATTAAAAGAAGTTCTAGGTGTACAATATATCGACATATTAATACTAGAGCAAGAAGTCAAAGAGGCAATTAGAAGAAGTTCTAACTACAAAGCCCCAGGTGTAGACAACATATCGACAGATGTCATAAAAGGGTGTCACGTTGTAGGAGTAAGATGGCTCACAAAGATCTTTAATTTCACGTGAATTGAAGGAAAGGTAGCTGGTGATTGACAAAGATGGCTCACAAAGATCTTTATTTGGCGTGGATTGAAGGGAAGGTAGCTGGTGATTGAAAAAAAGCCGTGGTGGTAGCTATTTGAAAAAACACGGGCAGCAGAAAGGATTGAAGTTCTTATTTGGGAATATCTCTCCCTATCCACGTCGGAAAATTTTTTCGCACCGGTCCTTGAGAAACGAGTATGAACAATTTTGTATCCAATACTCACTGCCTCACAATCGGGATTCCGGAAAAAAACTGGATGTACGGATACTAAATTTACGCTCAGGTAGTTAATGAAAAAACTATAGCATACAATAAGAATCACCAGGTGGACTACATTGACCAGGAAAATGCATTTGACCAGGCCAACCGGTATAGACTATGGTAGGTAATGGAGGAATATAATGTGGAGGGTCAATTATTGAATGGTATCTGTGCCTTGTAGGTCAATAGCGAAGGTGCAGTGCGAACGAATGCAAATTGGCTTCCAGTTTTGAGTGGTTTACGACAGAGGTGTGTTTTTGTTTTTTATAATTTATAAAGGACAAAATCCCACAGTTGACAAACACTCATGAGGAATCCTTAAATGAACTGTTGTTTGCTGATGATCAGGTCATCTTTTATAAAACGGAGAAGACCTACAGCACTACCTAATCTCAATTTCGCGTGTAACCAATATGGTATGAAGTTCAGCATAGACAAGATAGAGACTATGTTGATTTCGCGTGAACAAGTGCAGAAGTTTCCACAACAGTGATATTTGTATCAAGCAAGTACTGGAGTTCAAATACTTAGGTACTGGTATGTTCACTGATGACGGCAGAGTGGACAGAGAGATCGCACATAGAATTCAGAAGGCGAACTGTGTCCCTTTGAAAATTTCACAGATTTTGAAACACCATAAAGTGTTTCTCTCCACTAAGAGGAAGTTGATAAGCATATTGCGTATTCCTATATTGTGTTACCAATGTCAATGTTGGCCCAGAGCTGTGAGATGTACTTTGTGAGAAGTGCAGCCGAAAATACAATCTACAATATTATGATAGATGAGTTAGTTTGCTGCGAAGCAATTGCTGCGTGTGCCTTTGACAGATATCACTTTTCAGTTCAGTTCAGGTGACATCTCCGCATCGAAGGTCGGCTACAATGGATCTCCAGTGTACTCTATCTCTTGCCGTAATTTTGCAATCTGAGAGACTTTTTTCTAGTCCATCTCCTGATGTTATCCACCAACTTAAAGCGTTGCCTCCCTCTTGAACGACTACCTTCCAACCTACCCTCCAGTATGTTCTTCAACAAGGAGGTATGTCTTGTTATATGACCAAAATAACGTAACTGTCTAACTCTGATTTCGGTCATTAATTCTCTTTCCCCCAAAAAATTATCACTATTAAATAAATATATATATATATATATATATATATATATATATATATATATATATATATATATATATATATATATATATATATATATATATATATATGGCATTGTTTGTGCCCTTATCTTCCACAAACCCGTATTGATCATCATTAATTTTGTGTTTTATTCTATTTCTCACTCTTCTCGTGATGATTCGCAGAAGTATCTTCGCCGTGTGACTCATAACTGGGTTGGTCTTCTGATTAAATGGCTTGTGGTTTTTTCGCAGTGATACGAATATTGACTTCATCAAGTCAGTCGGGATATTGATAGTTTGTCCATCACAAGTGATGAAGACCACTCTCTTTGTTCAGCCGTGTGGACAGTCGTATCTCTTGCTGTGTCCGCTGAAATGGGTGACTTGCGCGGAGATTTGGATTAAAGTGAGGAAGAAACTGCGCCTTTTGTCAACCTCCCTCACAGAGCCTAAGCTACTTTTTGCCAGTGGCAATACATTCATCGAGACGACTAGAGATAGCATAGGATGCAGATTTTGCCTCAGGGTTACCACCGAAGCCTTTCCGTAAACATGTAACCCGCAGGGTAGAAAGGTGGGAAGGCATCTAACGCAGTTTGTCGTGCATTTTCGATAACCACAAGAGGTCTTATGGACAACACTCAGCGTGTGAGTGAGTCTGGCATCTCTCCCCAGCTGTATGCAGTTCATCATAGTAGCATCTAAAATTCTCATACGCCAAATTCGTGAAGATGAACCGGCAGAACTAACCCGTGAGATACGACACAGGTATAACTAGTTTAAGCGTAGCGCCATTCAGCCGGCGTCCAGACCAGGATAAACGGATGGAAGAAATCACACAAAAAAGAACGAAATAACAAGTCCAGACGGAAAACAACTCCACGTATCCGTGAACACAAGTGGAAGTCGTCGACTAGTGTGATTCCAGGCAAATCCGGGGTCTGGCGGCATCCATAATGATCCAAAACAGTAGAGAAATGTAGACTCGCAGCCAGTTACGGCGCCATCTTTGCCAGATTCACACGTTTTAATTGTCTTTTCCTGTGCCAGGATATAACCACAGTCATATATGTCATATATAAATAAATTTGAATGCACTTGGCACATCCTGTGAACGATTTAAAATATACAGATTGGCCCATCAATGACGGAAACTATGAAGGCTAGCAGATCAGCAGGTCCACTTCGTCACATTCTTCCTCGTTTGTCCTTGAAAGAATATTTTGTTACGTTGTGTAGTTGTTATTGTTGTTGTTGTTGTCCGACTCTAGAAGGCATTTTTGAGTACCGGATTAGCCTTCCCTCTTCGATCCCTTCTCCTTAGCCATTCTGCTCTGTTGTAGCCTGTTATCCAGTATCACCGCGTGGAGGTGTAGAAGGGTCTTGGCAGCTATGGTTCGCTGACCCTGACACTAGTAGTCAGCTATGGGTAGCTGATCTCTGCAGCTCATGCTCCGCTCAGCATCTTGATCCCGGTTAGTGTATTGACCCTGACGCGACATCCTGGTCAGTATTTTGTGCCCAGCTGGACTATCGTCTCAGTTCCCTTACGTTGTGTAGTAGTTTACAGCGAGGTTATGATATTTGCGCCTTTAACTCTGGGTCACACGGTATAAGCACGGTCCATTTTAGTGAACATGTTTGCCTTTCTCTCTTTGATCCCTATTCTCTCAGCCAGGCTGCACGGTTGCAGACTGCTTCCGGTGTTGCCACTTGTAGGCGAAATAGGGCATTGAAAAGTTCTGGTTAGCTGACCTAGTCCAGATCAGTCCTCTACGAGCTTGCTGTCATAGCGTTCACTGCATCTTTATTTCTACCAGCTCACTAAACATATATGTAACTTATACAGATCGAAGAGTTCAAACACATGGGGAATTATTTTTACAGAAGATAGAAATAACTTAAAATTAAAATAAAAGGCCAAGCAGTGCATAAGCTGCACCGGTTAGCGACCAAAATTTGACTGCTAGCGTCATGGCCAGCGAACCAGAGCTGCCAAGACCTTTTTACATCTCCATGCTGTGATCCTGGATAACAGGCTGCAACAGAGCAGACTGGCTAATGAGAAGGGATCGAAGAGGGAAGACTAACCCGGTACCCAAAAATGCCAGCTGAAGTCGGATGTGTCGGTCCGAAAGGTGCAAATATCGCAGTCAGACTGTAAACTACGACACAACACATTCCGTTCTCTGTACAACATCCTGCTACTTGCAAAGTTCTTTTCGGGGCTTGGTAGCGGGAGTTTGAGAACGAACAACGAATAAGAAGAAGAGAAATCAAAGCTAGATGTCAGAAAACCTCTGCTGTGACTTATCAACACTACTTAAACGTCCGAACATCAACTTGAAAACAACAACAACTGAACAACAGTATATTTACACAAGCTATGTGATAACAATGTCAAACTTGGTCCTCATCCAAGGCACAGGAAAAGACAATTAAAACGTGTGAAATGAAATGTCCAATGAAACGTATTGATGTCACCAAAAGATGCACAAGCGAGATAAATGAGGCTATTAGAAATTGAGTGCTCAATAAATTTAATTGATATCAGGACATCAAATACGGCGGTTCAATCATTTCATTTGAATGCACACTGATCTGGTACTAAAAATAGATATTGCTATTGTTTTGAGGCGAATTAAGACGCAAGTACCAGAAGTTTAAAGATATACATATAAATGATTAAGAAAGTGATAGACAAATTAAATAAAACGAACGATATCATTACTGGTCTTTGCACCGAAGAAAGGAAAGAGCCCCGACTGATTAATTTACTGCATTATTTTTCTCATCCTTAATAACCTTTTATCTTTAACTGTTCTGAGGGAAAACTATCATTCCTGGAGTTCTCATTATTTCTTGTCAGTTGATCATTTTTAAACTTCTCTGTTACAAGAACACGTTTATTAATATCTTTCACTTTAAACTGCTGAGCAGCGAATGAGCTTCAGCGCTCAGCAACTCATAGCTGACTCATAGAATCAGAACCCTGAACCAGAGCTGCCAAGACCCTTCTACACCACCACGAGGTGATCCTGGATACCAGACTGCAACAGAGCAGACTGGGTAAGGAAAAGGGATCGAAGAGGGAAGGCTTATTTGATAGATACTAAAAAATGCATGTTGAACCGAAAGGTGTAAATATAGCAGTCAAGCTGTAAAATACGACACAGCACTTCCGTACTTCCAACAACATCCTGCTACTTGCAAAGCCCTTATCAGGACTTGGTAGCGGGAGATTGAGAACGAACGAAGAAAAAAAAAGAGAAGAACAAGAAGGAGAAGAAGAAAAAGAATTATAAATTTCCCTTTCAATATCCCCAGCATACTTCTACAGGTAAAAAATGTCAATTTTTTGGGGTCGTTCTTCAAATGTTAAAAAAAAACACACACACAAACAGCAAACCACAGCTATACAAATTATCAGTAATAATAAAGATGCGGGTAGTCCTATTGCAGGAAATATTTTGTTAGTCAAAGTGGGGAATGCTTGGACTGCATTGTCCCACGAAGTAGTGTAGGCAAGAGCAACTAATGCGTTGACGAATATATTGGATGCGCATAGCTTTCAGAGCAAGGGAATTTAAATGAAACTGGTTGTATACAGACTCTGCAGTCTTCTAAATCAGTATAAAGACGTTAAGCTTGGTTGCTGCCATTAAGGATAACGGTAATCTCCCGTGAATGCACACTGGTCAACTACCACTGCAGGATTTCAACATTATAAGATCCTGTTACAAAACAAGATCGAAATCGCGTGGTAGATGGATAGATAACATAGCATCAATCCTACAACACAGGCTTACAACAACCGATGCAACACACTTGACCCATGAAAGTCAAATTAAGCTCCTCGCAGTGCTTAAGTTATGCCGTGTTTGTTAGCTTACTCAGTACGATTTATGATTGTGCTAACTTTTTGTTTCACCGCTTCACAGTGTTCTTTGTAGGACAATGTGCGATCCATTGTAATTTCTAGCTACTTAGGTGTATCTTTATGTTTAAGTTTATGCCCCTGCCAACTAATCTTTCAAACTCTCAAGGCTATTCTTACATCCTGTTGCAGCCCGCCACTTAACGTCTTTTACAGGACGCACACAAAATTAATCTTACATATTACGGGCATTCTACAACGACAATAAATACAACAACAATAACAACAACATGATGTTATGGCTTTTGAAGTCAGGATATCGGCTATTTCATTCTTATAAACTATGCAGGATGAATGATTTCAAGAAATGCTATCTCTGCATAGATAAAGTCACACACTAACTCTAACCACTTTCATAAAGCTGTAGAAACTGATTCACATTTCTAATCGTGTTTACTTACTCTCAACTCTGTCAAATGATATTCTCATTAATAACTAAACCTGTACGTCGCTAAGTGTCATTGAAGGAAATGTGGAGACTACGTGAGTTGGTCACCCCACCTCATAAAAAGCTGAGGCCTAGTACAGTGAAGTCTCTACACTTCAACCTCGACATCAATGATTGCGAAAGGATTACCTTTTCCTTTTCATGTTAAAATCATTTACATCGAATACCAGTACCAAAAAAAGAAAAAGATAGAACAGATCCAAATTGATACAGGCCTATCAGTCTACTGAGCTGTGTAGGTAAACTGATGGAGCGTATAATAAACACATCAGACTGATGTGGCACCTGGAAGAAAAACACATATTAATTCCACAGAAAGCAGAATTTAGACAACACAGATCCACTGAAGATCAGATCACTCTCATAGCGCAGAAAATAGCGGATGCTTACCAGGAGAAAAAGCATACAGTAGCGGTTTGGGTGGATCTAGAGAAGGCATTTGACAAGGTGGGGAAAGAGGGACTTAAAGTCAAGCTATAAAGAAGTGAAGTATCTGGAAAAATGTACAGATTGAGCAGCCACTATCTCGAAAACAGAACAGCCAGAGTTCAAGTACAAGGCAAGATGAGCAAAAATGTGACACTGGAGCAGGGAGTACCCCAAGGGGGAGTACTGTCACCCACACTTTTTTCTGGTGTATATAAACAACATAATAGAGAATATATTAAGAAGAGTCCACAGCTCCATGTTTGCAGACGATCTAGCTTTGTGGACCACTGAAGAAAATCTCACCATAGCAAACAATCGGATGCAGCAGGCCCTAACATCGCTGGAGTAGTGGGCAAGGAGGCAGACAGACTGGCTAAAAAAGGTGCAAGGTTACCACAACCAGATTCTAGTGTGACCTACGAAGAGTTCAGAAGGTTTATTAGGGCCAGATACATGGCCTATTGGGAAACAGAGCATACTGGTTACACAAAAAATGATGCCTACTACCAGTTAAACAGAAGAGAGCAGGTCGTGGTCTTCAGACTCCGCACAGGCCACCACAGACTGAGGTACCATCTATTCAATAAACTGAAGAAAGGTGGTGCTGACGAATGCACCTGTGGTACCGGGAAAATGATCGCGGAACATCTGCTGCAAAATTGCCCGACATACGAGAACCAGAGAAAGCACACGTGACCATCACCAGTGGCAACACTAGACAAGCTCTATGGCAGTGTCGACAGCCTCAGGATGACAGCTGCCTTCTTCGAACAAATTCAAGTTGACGTCTGACAGCGTACGAAGAAGAAGATTTACTTCGAATTGTTTTTAACACCTGCACAAATTAACAGTCATCTAACAATATACATATTTCTGTTTTTCATCCTCTCTCTCTTTCTCTCTCTCTACTTTGGTCTTCTTGTTTCTCTGTACTCTCAGCAATCAATGCTGACTACCAACTAATGTGTGACAAATATGAACTGATGTGATCATATAAGACATTCCAATGTACATCGCCCACTACTAGTTAAAGGCCAACACAAAATACAGAAGGGATTGAAGCTCACGAGCAAAAACATGCATTTAGAACGTGCCAACCGTAGCGACAATGCGCCAAACAAACTGTTGATTATGTCAAGGAAAGAATGTCTGAATACAAACACAGCCAACTTGCTGTTTACATTCATAGATACATCAAGTAAAACAAATATACTGTAGTCGGGGATGCTGTGGTAGAAACTTCTCTATAAGAGGTTTTAGCTTTTATCAAATGGGGGTAGCCAGTTCCCTTCCTCGATGTCTTGGCTTACAATATCACTGATATATACATTTATTTTATTACCGCCAGGGATGAGGTACTAGAATCTTCATTGTTCTGATACACACACGAGTCCATAAACTGGTCAATACGACATGATACCGCACAAAGGACAACGGTCTGGGGTAGAAAAGGGCAAGTCTTCGTCACGGAATCCAGAAATTGAAACCTCTAATCAAACCAAAAACTTCAGGTTTTGTGAAAACCAATTCCTGTTCCTCTATCATTTCTCCTAACAGTAAATCCGGTACTCGTTTAAAGCTGGGTTGGATGGAACAAGTTGCAGCCGGAAAGAAGCAGCCACTCTACCAACGTTGTATCCTACGCTCTACATGTACATATAGTGTGGTCTTATGTTTCCTCTAATAACATGTCTTAATGGGAATCACACCTTTTCTTCTGCTTATCTCACGGAATAATCATTCCTTCATGGTTGTTTGCTTAAATATCTATCTTATTGTTCTATTGTAGGTCAATGGCCAATGTTTTGTTATTATTATTGTCATGATTATTATCATCATCATCCTCATCATCTTCTATCAACTTGTGTCATTAGAAGGCGTGGAAGGGGGTGTAGTATTATGTCGTTGCCATCTTCGTCGCCGATGTTGTTGACATCCAGTGTTTCTTTAAACATAGCGAGGGACATAACCAAACAAATACAAAAATATATAATTAAGAGTTATCCCATCATAAAAAATTTGCGTGAGAGATTCTGGCTTGGGCGTCTCCCCTCTTTATCCAGGTTACAAACCTTAGAACGAGTGAGCTATGGCCCTACACCAGAACCACATGGACGTGTACATTGGCATCTGTACACTGAAGGCGATAGGTGTTAATTATCCACCCGACCAAATTTCTCACGCTTGTTGTCGTCCTCGTGCACGACATATGGGGAGGAACAGCTCGCGACCCCGGGCGCTCGTCGGCGACGATTGTGACAGCAAAGCCGTGCTTATCACAAGAGCTGAACCTTGAACCGTGACCGGCGTCGAAGTCATGGAGCGAACTAGACAAGTAACTGGCAGAAGACAACACTGGCTGCTCCTGTAGCTGTTAATAGTAAGGTTAGAGTTAGCATATATGCTGATGCCTGTTTAAGTTAGCTCTGTTGTGGTGACAGCGACTCGCATATTGTTTTTAAAATGAATTTAATAATATTCATAAAAGGCAAAAAAATGTTAAAACTTTCCGAAAGGTAAATTTCGTATGGTATGCTCCATTATACGCAACCTTAACTATTATAAGTATTTGCTTTATTTTCATGTAATTATTAAATTATTTATATTATTGTAGTGCATTTATTACATCCCTTTCTTTTGAATACATTGCCCTTATGACGAAGTAATCATTGTCCGTGTAAATACAGTTCACTACTAGGCCGTGAAACTGTTATCTAACTAATCGAAGATACTGTGCTGAAAGTTGTTTATGGTTAAGCGTGCTTATATTCCGTGTGTGCTACTTTTAAATTGTTCAAGCTTGGATTTAATGATATGTAAGCAAATGTATGTAGACTTTCATGTTATAAATTTCTCTAATCTATAGATTTTTAATCTCATTGTACATATCCAAATTTTAAACTGTACATTTTTTAGAACAGGACACCCATTACCATCATTGTAATAACACTAGCCATATGGAATCTTGCATGTTTACTGCTGGCTGAATATATGTAGACATAATATTCATAATGTGGCATAAGAAATACGTAAACATTAAATTGAACCTTATTCCAGTGTGTGTTTGTTTCTTGTTTATTTCTTTATTTCACAAGACGCATAAGTTGCCATATTAACAAATGTAAACAAACAGATATTACAGTACACATTCCTAAAGCCCAGGTATTGATAAAATTGCTCTTTGCTGTCACTCTGTGTATTTATGATATATTCGAATACTGACACTATTAACATACACCAAATTGAAAGCATGGTAGTAATACATATCTTATTATTTTAAACATACATTTTTGTACGAATGCACATATTTCTTTACGTTTGTGTGTGCGTGTGTGTACAAATGTGTAAAACCCTACAGTATTGACAGATTTCCAAAACTACTTATTACGTACTGTTCCTACTGGCATTATAAATGCAGCTCTAAAATTGATTGCAAAACACCTTTGTCTGGTTCTGTTGTTGTTGATTCATCCATTAAGCAAATACATACACAGTAGGCGTTTAGCTTGTTTGAAAAGGCCAGTCTTTGCAAATCGTCGAAGGGTTTGAGAGTTGATAATACTATTGTGCTTAACATGTGGACAGTAAGATTATATGTACGAACGTAAATATTGCTGTGTGTGTGTTAACATGTGGATAGCAAGATACTGTATAGAAGATTAAAGCTTGGTGTCAGTCTGTTAATATGTTGATAGTGAGAAACTATGTAGGATATTAAAGCTTTGCGTTAGACTGCTAACAAGCTTGCGGTTGGTGTGCTAACATGTGAATAGTAAAATATCATGAAGAAGATTGAAGCTTGATGTCAATCTGCTAATATGTTGATAGTGAGATTCTATGTAGGACATCAAAGCTCTGCGTTAGACTGCTAACAAGCTTGCGGTTGGTGTGCTAACATGTGAATAGTAAAATATCATGTAGAAGATTAAAGATTGGTATCAATCTGCTAATATGTTGATAGTGAGATACTATGTAGGACATCAAAGCTCTGCATTAGACTGCTAACAAGCTTGCTTTTGGTGTGCTAACATGTGAATAATCAAATATCATGTAGAAGATTAAAACTTTGTGTCAATCTGCTAACATGTTGATAGTGAGATACTATGTAGAACATTAAAGCTGAAAATTAGTCTACTAACATGTGGATAGTAAGATATTTTCAAGACAGTAAATCTCCAAGTTGGTTTGCATCTGTTGATTTACAAATAGTAAGACCTTATGTAAGAGATTAAAGCGCAATATCTTACTCCTAACATGTGGATAGTAAGATAATATGTACACCATTAAATCTTAGTGTCTATCTGTTAATATGTAGATAAAGAGATAATATGTATGACATTAAAACTCAATTTTAGTCCTCTAGCGTGCAAAAATTCTTTATTCCTCTTTGCGTTCAGGTTCCTTTGGTCATGTTATATCTGCAAGCCAGTAATCATGATGCAGTCCATAATCTTTACCAGGACATAGTGGCTGCACCATAGCTTTTGCCTCAGCTCTACATCATTTGGTATCTCATTTCACTAAAACACGGTGAAAGTAAAATGCTATGTAGAACACACATTTTGGTGTTGGTCTGTTAATTTATGGATTGTAGGTACAACGTAAGACTATAAAATTACATGGCGGTCTACATCTGTTGCCATGTGGATAGTAAAGTAATATGTAAGGTATCCAATCTTAGTATTGGTCAGTTATCAAATGGATTGTAAGATAATATGTAGGGTATCAAATCTCGGTTCTGGTCTGTTAACATGTGAATGGTAAGATAATAATTAGGGTAGCAAATCTTGGTGCTGGTCTGTCAACATGTGGATGGTAAGATAGTATGTATAACAGTAAAGCTAAGTGTTCTTCTGGCATGGGGATTCAAAGATAAAATGTAGGCCATTGAAGCACAGTGTGGATCTATTAACATGTGATTAGTAGTATAATATGTACAACATTAACGGACATGGTCAGTTTGTTGAGAGGTGGAAAGTAAGATACTATGTGGGACAGTAGAGTTTGTTGTCGCTCTACTTCTTTTGTCCTGTGAATATCAAGATAATATAAAGGACATTGAACCACGGTGTCATTCTGTTTGCACTGTGATAGTCAAATAAAATAATTAAGTCTATTGCATCTCTTTTTGAGGGGAAAGGAAGATACTTTTATTTTGGCGATAAGGCTCAATTTGTAAATGTATTGATAGTAAAAATGTATTTAGAACATTACAGCTCGTTGTTGGTCTATTGACATGGGGACAGCAGGATGCTGTTTAAGACATTTATTCTTGGTGTCTGTTTGTTAACAAATGGAAGGTAACACACTGTATAGGAAAGAAAAGCTCAGAGTTGGTCTGTTAATACATGTGAACTGTAAGATAGTGTGTAGGACACGTGTTCTCAGTGTTGGTCTATTAATACATGTGAACTGTAAGATATTGTGTAGGACACGTGTTCTCAGTGTTGGTCTGTTAATACATGTGAACTGTAAGACATTGTGTAGGATGCGTGTTCTCTGTGTTGGTCTGTAAACATGATGATTAGTAAGATATTATGTATGACATTACAGCTCAGTGTTGATGTTTTATCAAGGGGAAAGATAATATATACAACTTTACATCTCGGTTGTTATGCGTTAACATTTTAATATTAAGAAAATATGTAGGACATGAAAGCTCACTGTTCGTTTGCTAACAAGTGGATAGTACAATACTATGAGGTAAAGTAATGCTAGCTGTCATTCTGTTAACACGCGGATAGTAAGATACTATGTAGGACATTACTGCTCTGTGTTGGTATTTTGACCTGGGGATAGTAAGATACTATAAAGGACATTACAGATCGGTGTTGGTCTGTTAACAAGCGGAGAGTAAGATACTATGTAGGACATTACTGCTCAGTTTTGGTCTGTTTACCCGTGGGAAAAAATATACTATGTAGGACACCTATTCATGAGGTTGGTCTGTTTTCATGTGGATAGTGAGAAAATATATACAACATTATTTCTCAGTTGATGTATATTAACATGTGGATATTAAGAAAATAAGTAGGACATGAAAGTTCACTGTCTGTGTGTTAAGAAGTGGATAGTTTGATGTTATGTAGAAAAGTGAAGCTTGCTTTCATTCTGCTATAACGTTTGGATAGTAAAACAATAGGTAGGACATTAAAGATTTGTGTCAGACTGATATCTTTGGGACAGAAAGATAAAAAGTAGGTCATTTAAGCTCTGTGTTAGTATGTTAACTTCTGGACAGTAAGATTACATGTAGGACATTAACAAATGGGAATGGTTTGTAAACATGCAAACAGTTTAATGCTACATAGGACAATAAAACTCAGTGTCTGTCTGCTAACAGTTGTATAGTTAGATACTATGTACGTCATCTATGCCAAAAGCTCGGTTTTCGGCTATTAACATGCAAATTAGTAATGTACTATGTAGGACACTACAGCTTGTTGTCGGCCTACTAAGAAAGGGATAGTATGATACTTTACAGGACAATTATCTTGGTGTCCATCTGTTAAGATACTACATAGGACCTTAAAGCTCAGTGTTAGCCTTCATCTTTTGTCATGCTGATACTAAGATACTATGTAGGAGATTAAAAATCAGAGTTGGTCTGTTAAAGTGGCATCAGTGAGATACTTTATAGGACCGTCAAGCTCAGTTTAGATCTGTTAAAGTGGGGTCAGTAAGATATTATGTAGGACACTAATGCTTTTAGGTAGGCTTGTTAACATGGAGATTGTAAGATGCTATGCAGGACAGTAAAGTTAGGTGACTGTTCGTGTATGTTACTGTTGGGATACTTAGATAGTATGCTAATATGTAGACAGTAAGATGCTATGTATCGCATTAAATCTCAGAATCGGTTGGTTATATAAGGACATTAAGATAATATATAGGACACTGAAGCTTAGTGTCATTCTGTTGACATGGTGACAGTTTTTTTTTTGGTGTTTTTTTTTAGTTCGCCTTATTTCTCTTATCCCCAAGGTGGTGTACATTGTACTGTGGTTTTTTATTTTGCACCTGTCGGCCAAGTTCATCCAACTTCAGCATGCATTTTATGTAAGGGTCTGCTTCCTCTTGCATTTTCTAAGGATTCGCTTCCCCGGGGTAACGGCGCTGTGATGGGGATTGAACCCAGCACCTTTGGGTTTTGAGCCGTGCCACTTTACCACTAGGCCACACCGTCCCCATGGTGACAGTAAGATAATATGTAGGATAATAGCGAATAGCATCGGTCTGTTAACATTTAGATAGTAAGATTTTATGTAGTACATTACAGCTTGATATTAGGTCTGCTAACATTTAGAAAGAAAGATTTTATATTAGGACATTACAGCTTGGTGTTGGTCTGTTGACATGGAGACTGTAAAATGCTACGAATGACATTAAAACATGTGGATAGTACAATATCATGTAGAATAGCAAAGCTCAGAGTCGGGTTGATGACAGGGGTACAGTAAGATATCTTCTTCGAAGTACGCTGTCAGACATCAACGTGAATTTCTTGAAGAAGAAGAAGTAAGATATTGTGTAGGACATTAAAACTTACTGTCGGTTTGTTAACACGTGGATAGTAAGATATTATGTTTAACAGTAAAGCATGGTGTCTGCCTGTTAACATGTGGATAGTAAGATATTATGTACGGCATTCAAGCTCTGTGTTGGCCAGTTGACTTGTGAATAGTAAGATACTCTGTAGGACATTCAAGCTCTGTGTTGGCCTGTTTACATGGTGGCAGTAAGGAACTATGTAGGACATCAATGTTTTGGGTAAGTCTAACATCTGGATAGTGGATTGTGCAGTGCATTCAATCTAGAGTTGGTTTCTTAATATGTGGATTGTAAGATCCTGTGTAAGACATTAAAGCTCTTTGTCAGTCTGATGCCATTGGGATTGTACAATACTTTGAAGAACAATAAAACTTGGTATTGGTCTGTTAATATATAGATAGCAAATTACAATGTAGGACTGTAAAGTTTTGAGTCAGTGAAGATCTGTTTAATGGGGATAGTGCGATACTTTGTAGGACAATACCGTTTATTGTCTGTATGTTAATATTCATATAGTAAGGTATTATATAAAAGACTGTTACCAAGTGCTTAGGTAGATACTGTGTAGGACATCAAAATGTAATGCTGGTATGATAGTATGTGGATAGTAAGATACTATATATAGGACATTAAAATTCGATGTAGCATAGTAAGATACTAGCTAGGACTATAATGCCTAGGGTGAGTTTGTTGAAATATGGATAGTAAGATACTAGTTAGAACTGTAATGTCTATGGTCAGTTTGTTAACATGTAGATAGTAAAATACTATTTCAGACATTAATGCACAGTGTCGGTCTGTACATTATATAAATTGCTGAGCGATTATAGTAGTAAAACTGGGAGAGTTCAAAGCGTAGTTGCCTCATGTTCCAGTCTCTCTCTTATCGCCTGTGGAGTATAAAAAATAGATAGGAATGGTTAAAATACCGCTATGGAACAAAATCAAGAACCTAACCTACGTTAGATACAGAAATTACATACAATGAGACTTAAGCATTTATCAGGGCAACGTACAGTGCAAAATGGAAAAAACGACGCCCTGACCACATAGATGATCATTCTCCGGCTACGCACAGGTCACAACAGTCTGAGATGTCATCTGTACAACACGTTCAAGATTGGTACTAGAGACCTTCGTGACTGCGGCACAGCCCCCATGAAGGCAGAACATATTTTGCAGTCATGTCCACAGTATACCGACAAAAGAAGTAGCATTTGGCAACAGCTAGTGTCCTTCCACGAGAAGCTATACGGAAGCGTAGAGAGCCTTGAATCGACTGATGACTTCGTTAGAGTCCTTGAAGTTGATGTAGCAGCATATCCCTTTGTCGATATGTGCATTCACAAGCAAAAACAACTAGTATTCTCTGTATAAGCAAAATATGTCCTCTAACCCACTGTATGGGCGGCGTACTAAAGTAAACATCCTGATTGATTCTGGATCTTTGGGAATGGCAATGACAAGAATAGCACCACTGCCCTACATAGAGCATGTCATAAGAGGCGACTAACTGTGTGACATGGCACAACACCGGCCATGCTTCGTTGGTTTGTTAAGAGCAGCAGAGGAAAATATGATTGAAAACGTTACCGTTGGGGAACTGTTTGGCTCAAATGACCATCAAATCATCCGCTGGGATCTTATTGCAGGGAAAGAAGTAAACATAAACACGCGAACATACGACTACTCTAAGGCAGATGTTAAGAGGATGAAAGAGGCAGCGAACCACATAATCTGGAAAGATATTGTTGTAGGAACAGACGTTGAACAGGAGTGGGAAAGTTTTAAAACAGTTCTAGAAACGCTAAAAGAGGAATGTGATCCATGTAGGGAGGTAAACCCCAAGCGTAAAAAGTTGATAACTAGATTTGTAGTGAAATGTAGAAGAGCAAAAAATAAAGCATGGAAAAAATATATAGAGGCCGGTAAATCAAAAGAAACATATGTAAAATATTTGGACAAGCAGAACATATCTCAAAAAGCGAATAAAATAGCAAAAATAGACATTGAAAGTAAACTTGCTCAGAGGATCAAGACTGACAGTAAAAGCTTCTTCTCTTATGTTAGAAATAAACAAAGAACGAAAGACAAAGTAGGCCCTCTCATAGACAGTACAGGGAAAATAATAAGTGAGAATAGGGAGGCAGCTAATCTGCTCAATCAGTACTTTGGCACAGTTTTCACAAAGGAGGACTGCTCCGAGATCCCAGAGCCTATAGATATTTTTCAAAGAGACATGGATACAGCAGGATTAAGATCAATCTGTATTACAGAGGAAATGGTTTTTAAAAAATTGGAGGGGTTGAAAGTGAATAAATGTCCAGGTCAAGATGGTATTCACCCAAAATTGCTGTATGAAATTAGAGACCAACTAGCAAAACCATTGGCAATATTATGTTTTCAATCACTTACAAAAGGGATTGTTCCACGGGATTGGAAAGATGCAGGAGTGATCCCCTTATTCAAAAAAAAGGCAAAAAATCAGATCCAGCAAACTATAGACCGGTGAGTTTAACGAGCATAGTCTGTAAATTGTTAGAGTCAATAATCAAAGAAAACATTGTAATGCATTTAGACAAATTTAATCTAATTAGAAATAGTCAGCATGGGTTTATTAGAGGGAGATCATGCTTAACAAATCTATTAGAATTCATGGAGGAGGTTACTAAAATCATAGATAAAGGCCTTTGATAGAGTACCTCATCAAAGATTATTTCGAAAGTTAAAATCACATGGAATAGGTGGGGAAGTTGCCAAATGGATTGAAAATTGGTTAACGGGAAGAAGGCAGAGGGTGGGCATAAATAAGGAGTACTCTGAGTGGAGTGAAGTGAAAATGGTGTGCCACAGGGCTCGGTTTTGGGACCAATTTTGTTCTTGATATATATAAATGATTTGGACATTGATATGAGATCCATGATTGCAAAATTTGCTGATGACACAAAACTATGCAGTAGTGTCTCATCTAAAGCGGAAGTGGATATATTGATGTCGGATTTAGATAAAATCCGAGAATGGTCTGTAAGCTGGCAAATGGAGTTTAATGTAGATAAATGTACAGTCATCCACATGGGTAGATCCAATATGGAACATAATTACAGAATGGGCGAAAACAATATTAGAAAGATAGATAAGGAAAGGGACCTAGGGGTTATAATAGATCATACAGGAAAGGTGAGTGAGCAAGTTAAGGTAGCAGTGAAAAAGGCAAATGCAATGTTAGGTATGATAAAAAGAAATTTTAAACATAGGAGCAAGGAAGTGATCGTCAAACTGTATAAAGCTTTAGTTAGACCTAGATTGGAGTACTGTGTACAGGTGTGGAGTCCTTATCATAGAGGGGACATAAACATGCTAGAAAGAATACAAAAAAGAGCGACAAAGAATGATAGTGGGATTCCAGAATTACAGTTATGAGGAACGACTCAGAAAAACCGGCCTACAGTGTCTCGAAGAGAGAAGAATTCGTGGTGCCTTAATACAGGTTTATAAAATGATCAGAGGAATCGATAAATTAGACTATAACAAGTTTTTTTTAAATACAGCCACCTACAATAACACGAGGGCATAGCTACAAGCTGACTAAAGAGAGGTCCAGGTTAGATAGTAGGAAATATTT